>JANAVB010001797.1:3141842-3448722 GCA_029216955.1 Iris pallida | reverse complement strand
GAGAGGATCGGGGACTGTAGTTTCTCTTTTTTATGTGTTTTTGCAACTCTTGCTGGGGAAATAGCGTATTTCTGTACTCCTTTTTTTGAAAAATAAAGAAATACTATCTCTTTTTTTGTGATGTGTTCATTTTTGATCTCATGAACTTGATGATTTATGTGGACCTATTATCTTTGCGCACCTTGGTTTTTAGGTACAGATAATAAGTTTGAAGGAACCAACATGTTTGCTCAGAGGTAATGTGGACATGGCAATCATTAGGTTCAAATGATAGAATCTTCCTACTCAGAGGTATTTATGGACGTGGTAGGAATGATCCTGGGGGATACGCTGAACAACTCAGAGGTAATGTGGACGTGGAAGTTCTGCGATCAATGTACGACAACACAGGAGTTGTTTGTACGGGATGTTTACTCAGAGGTAATGTGGACGTGGTAAACATGAAGGATAGCGTAAGCTCACGAAATGTAAGGTTCCGCTTTGTAGGATGTAGAGAGACAACTCAGAGGTAATGTGGATGTGGTTATCTTTCTACGGAAGGATGCCACGGAACAGCTGGGTTCCGGAAGCGTTTGATTTTGTGAAAAGAGGTTGTTTAGGGAAATACATGTCTTGGAGGATGTCAAGAATAGTACTTCTTTAGGAACTTACCGTTGATGGGCATCATGAACAAGTCCCCATTGGGTTTGGCGAGGCGGTAAGCACCGTTTGAGTATACCGTCTCAATGATGAAGGGTCCTTCCCATTTGGGCTCGAACTTCCCTGGTGTCTTGTGAGTTAACACCATTGGCCTTCTGACTGCTAAAACCAGGTCGCCAACTTGGAAAGTTCTTTGCTTGACCTTCTTGTTGAAAGCCTGTGATATACGGGATTGGTAAAGTTCGATGCGTTGTTGAGCTAGGAGACGCTTTTCGTCAAGTGCCTCCATTTCCTGCAGACGACGACGTTGATTGTCTTCTTCTGTGAGTTTATTTGTGATCGCTACTCGGAGTGAGGGGATCTGGATCTCGAGAGGCAGTACCGCTTCGCTCCCGTAGACCAGGGAGAATGGTGTGTTGCCTGTTGGGGTCCGTACCGTTATGCGGTAGGCCCAAAGACATTCGCCGAGCTTTTCGTCCCAGTCGCGTTTGTTGGATGACACGACCTTTTTGAGCAGCCTGACGATAGTTTTGTTGAATGCCTCGGCCAATCCGTTTGCTGCCGGATTGTAGGCGGTTGAGGCCACGTTTTGAATGCGATTCTTATCACAGAACCTGCTGAAAATGTGGCTGATGAACTGGGGACCATTGTCATGAATGATTCACCTGGGTACTCCGAAACGGTAAATGACATGGTGTTTGATAAAGCTGACCACCCTGGAGCTTTTTACTTCCGCTAGTGGGACTGCTTCCGTCCATTTGGAGAAGTAATCGGTGATGGCCAGGATGAAACGATGTCCTCTTGATGAAGGAGGGGTGATTGGTCCTACAATGTCCATGCCCCAGGCTTCAAATGGCCAGGAGGCGACTGTAGGATGTAGAGGTTCAGACGGTGTATGTATGAAGTCTGCATGAAGTTGGCATGCATGGCACTTCTTAGCATATTCCACTACGTCGGCGGCCATGGTTGGCTAGTAGTAGCCCATACGTCGCAGTCGATCTTGCAACTTAGGACCTGGTTGGTGAGCTCCGCAAGTTCCGTCATGAGCTTCTCGAAGAGCTTCGGCCGCTTCTTCGGTAGACAGGCATCGAAGGAGAAGCCCGTCGAAGGAGCGTCGGTACAGCATTTTAGTGGCTGTATCGTAGTAGAATCGAAGAGAGCGTCTCCTGACTGAGATGGCTTCCTTCGGGTCTTCCGAAAGGATTCCGTAGACGGCGAAGTCGATGAACGGGAATCTCCAGTCTCGGACATTAACATCGGTGTTTGTCGGCACGGCGTGAGCCATTTGCAAACATAGGTTGTTTCTGGGACAAATCAAGTCTCGGCCAGTTATCGTGACATAGTGTTGAGTCCCAAGGGGTGCGGCCAATGAGGCTGCGAGGCCAGCCAGAGCATCAGCCTCCAAGTTTTGTAGACGGGGTACATGTTCGATGAAGAACCCAGTGAAGGTTGAAATGATGTTCAATGCAACTTTATGGTAAAGGATCAAATCTTTATGGCGAACCTCGTATTGCCCCCGAATCTGGTTTACGACGAGTTTCGAGTCGCCGTAGGCTTCCAGATGATCCACGTCCAGCTGTTGTGCTAGCTGGAGTCCCATGACGAGTGCGTTGTACTCAGCAACATTGTTGGAGCACGGCTTCGAAAGAGAGTATACACGCTGGATGACCAGCTGATCGGGGGAGACCAAGACTACCCCCACTCCTGCGATGATTTGGCCGTTGGGGCCCGTTCTTGAAGCGCCATCGAAGAACATCCGCCAAACGGGGCTTCCTTCAGTGACGTTTGATTCTTGGACTTCATCCGGGATGTCTTCATAGAGTTTTGAAGATTCTGGGATGGGGTGTACAGCTAAAAAGTCAGCCAGAGCCTGACCCTTGACCGCCTTCTGCGGGACAAACACCATGTTGTATGGCGTTAGTAGGATCGCCCATGTAGCCAGCCGGGAGTTTAATGACCCTGGCTTCGTCATGAGAACTCTGAGTGGATTGACTCGGGAGATGACGTGAATTGTCTGGCCCGAGACGTAATGACGAGTCTTCTGAATGGCAAACACCAAAGCCAAGCACTCCTTTTCAACGGGGTTGTACCGGTGTTCGGCCCCGATGAGTGTTCGACTGAGGTAGTAGATTGCTTGCTCGTAGCCTGCATCGCTGTTTTGAGCCATTAAAGCGCCGAGGGAATGATCCATGGCACGGACGTAGAGGAGGAATGGTTTGTCGGCGACAGGTGCCACTAGGACTGGCAGGCTTGTCAAGTAAGCCTTGATGTCGTCAAAAGCCTTTTGGCACTCCTCTGTCCAGACGTAAGAGACTCCCTTCTTCATGAGCTGAGTAAATGGTTGACATTTACCGGAGAGGTTTGCTATGAACCTCCGGATGTATGCCAGACGTCCCTGTAAGCCCCGAAGTTCTCGAAGGTTCTTCGGAGGGTCCATGTTGAGGATGGCTTTAGTCTTCTCGGGATCGACATGAATGCCTTTTGCCGTGATGACAAAGCCCAAGAATTTGCCGCTAGAAACCCCCAGGAAGGATTTAGCGGGGTTCATTTTGAGTTGATGTGCCCGCATGAGATCAAAGACCGTCCTCAGGTCCTGTAGGTGATCTCTTTTGAGGCGGCTCTTGACTGCGATGTTGTCAACATAACACTCAACTGTCTTGCGAAGATGTTGACGGAAGATGGTACTCATCGCTCGTTGGTATGTTGCACCGGCATTCTTCAAGCCGAAGGGCATTACTGTGTAGCAGAAAACACCTTTCGAAGTCCTGAATGACGTGTGTTTTGCGTCATCGGGGAACATCTTGATTTGATTGTAGCCTGAATACCCGTCCATGAAGGACATGCGTTCAAAGCCACATGTGTTGTCGATCATTACATCGGTGATTGGGAGCGGGAATTCATCCTTCGGGCAAGCAGAGTTGAGATCCCTGAAGTCGATACAGACTCGTATCTTCCCGTTCTTCTTGGTGACAGGGACGACGTTGGCTACCCAGTCCGGGTGTTGTTCCTCACGGATGAAGCCACTGGTCAAGAGCTTGTCCACCTCCTGATCGATGGCATTCATGATGTCCGGGCGGAAGCGTCGCTGTTGTTGTTTGATAGGTTTGGCATCTGGTAAGATGTTCAACCTATGCATCGCGATCTGTGGATCGAGACCCGGCATGTCTTCATAGTTCCAGGCGAAGACGTCAATATACTCTTTAGCCAGTTGGACTAAAGATTTTCGGTCTTCTCCTTCCAAGCTTTTGCTGATAAAGATGGGTTTAGAAGAAGACCCATCCCCGAGGTCGATCTGCTCGACTTCGTCTTCGGTGGGAGGTTCTCGTAACTCAAAATGAGACTCCCATTGTTCTCCTAGGCGTTGAGCCCAGGGTTCCTCTTCGAAGGGTTCCGGCGGTTGGTCTTCGCCTTCATCTTTCTGAGGTTGCGCCGATGTCATGTTAGCTGACAGCACTTTCCTAAAGACTGATTCGATACTGGTATCGGAATCCCACGTCGATGCTTCAGACGAGTGGGAATGTTCTATGTCTTCTGCGTCTGAACTCTCTGGAGTTGATGGCGGCGTGACATAGCTTAACCCCCGTCGAGTCCGATTATAGTAATCCTGTGGCTTTTCATTGGGCATCGAAAGCCGGACAGGGAGATGCCGACCCTTGCCGTAGTTTAGGCCTTTATTGCTTTTCAGATCGTAGCCCATCTTTTGGATGATGCGCTTTGCCGTATCCGTGTACCGATAGACTTGTACTCTGCCGGTATCAGGTTCGGGCTCGATTGACGGGAGGTCCTGATGACGCTCGACTTTGTCCGAGATGATGGTGCCTTCGTCTCGGCTTCGTGGGGGGATTATGAAGACTCCTTGAGACGGGGCCACTCGATTATGGTGGACGGTCGTTATTTGTGTTTGCAACGACCGTAGAGCGTTGTCTAATGTATACATGGCATTCCAGTGTGGAAGACAAGAATAATTGAAAGACACTCTATTATTGATAAAGTACGAGATTTTATCCCGTGGGATTACATTGTCTAAGGAGGGTGCGTCTACATCAGCAGAGATATATTCGCCAAGCTCCTCATCTGTAAGCACTGGGGCCGGATCAGGAGAGTCCTCCACCGCTCTGACTTTGGGGTCTGAGAGGGTCATGTGAGCCCTCTCCGGCATTTTGGATGACTGCGGCGGCTTGCCTTTAAGACGCACCTTGAGAGGTGCCTCGGTTGCGCCTCCGATGAGTGGCGCCTTCCCTTGTAATTTTACCACCAGGGGAGCCGCTGTTTGAGGTGGCTTTCCCTTGAGGCGTATCTTCAGGGGAGCTTCGTGAGTCGGTGCTTTCCCTGATAGCTTGATGCTCATTGGAGGCGCCTTCTGGGGAGGCTTGCCCTTCAATCGGATTTTCAAAGGGGCGTCGGGAGTCATTTCGGGCTCCAAGTCTGGCTCTGTTGCCGTCTCTGCTTCATCATCGGCGTCGTTGGCTTCCTCCTCGTCAAGTGGCTTGTACAAGTCGGAATCGGTGAAGTAGGCCTCAATCCCTTTGAAGGGATCGATATCTGCAAACTCCGTCCGGATGACGCCGTTGGTGGATACATATTTCAAGCATTGGTGGAGCGTGGAGGGCACCACCATGTACTCATGTAACCATGGTCGTCCGAGTAAGATGTTGTAGTTGACCTCGGCATCCACCACATAACAAGTCACCTTAGTTTTGAGGCTGCCGATGTGACACTTCAGCCGGATCTTGCCCAGTGGCTCGCTCTTGCTAGCGTTGAAGCCACTGATGGTCGTATTGGAGGGCGCCAGCCGGTACATTGGGATCCCCAGCTTTGATAGCAGCGCCTTTGGAATGATGCTTAGGGAAGACCCCGGATCGATCTGAATCCTGCTCACCTTTACCGAACCGATGTACCCTGTGTAATACAACGGTCGGTTATGTTGGTGATGCTTGAGCAGCATGTCTTGTTGGGTGAAAGTTATGTTTGGGATAACTTCATCCGCACAATGACAGTGTGCACAAGTAGTTGGGAGGTCTTCAGGCTGCTTGATTTGACTGAGAAAGGATTCGGCATCCTTCAGAGCTTCGCAGAGAGCTTCTCGGGAGCCCTTGAAGAGACGCAGGAGCTCGAACAAAGACAAGCGTGCAGGAGTACTGGCCAGTTGTGCCAGAATGTCAAAATTGTGGGGCTTGGCTAGTCCCGAAGCATTTTCTTTCCGCAGAGGTCTGTCGAAACGGGCCTCCACTTGCTTTTGTTTATTGGCTGCTGAGGGTTTGGATGGACCCTCCTCAGGGATGGTGCCATGAGGCACCACTTCGGTGGCAGCTTCACCGGGCTGGGAGTTCTGTTGTGCACGCGTCTGCACAGGAAGCGCCTCTTCCGTTGAAGAAGAGACCGTGCGGCAAGACTTGATCTTCCTGCCTTTTGCTTTGGAGGTAGGGCGTACCTCCGGTTGAGTTACCTCGGAGACGAGGTCGGGGTGAACCCAGAGGACCTCTCCTCGAGATGTGGTGAGTGGGACAAGTCCACTCATATTGTCACGGGTGGGTGGCAAGTTCACCACCTCCATTGTCGCCTTAGGGATGGGGACGACGCCATCTTGTGTGGTAGTCGGCGGCAAGGTGCCGAACTGAAGTGACACCACATTAGCTGACACCGTCTTCTCTTCGTAGTCGACGGAGATTACATCCGCATTGATCATGCGCTAGATGTAATTTTTGAGGACGTAGCAGTCCTTGGTCGGGTGTCCGACAAACCGATGGTAGTGACAGTACCTCGGGTTGTCCACTTTCCCGACTTCATCGGGCCGCTTCGGGTCCGGAAGCTTGATCTTGTCACCCTGCTTCAGTATCTCAAAGAGTTGCAGGGTGTCGTCATCATTGAATGAATAAACCTCCTTGGGTCTCGGTGCCAGTGGAGGCTTTTGAGTAGGCGCAGATGCGCCCTTCGAGGCATTAACAGTCAATGCCTGTTTCCCCTTTGTTTCTCGTCCGGAGTTGTTGATTGCGGACTTTTTTCTCTTATCGTCAAAGGCGGGGAAGCTAACACCCAGAAGACGTGCATTGGCCGCCTTCTTCTCTGCAGCTTCAGCTTCGACGATTAGGGAGCTCCAGTCGGGAGGGGGAGTAGAGTTAAGCCAGAGCTTTACTGCAGGCAGCATGTTCATACTGCAAGCGGAGAGAAGCGCATGCTCTGGTATGCCTGGAGGTAGCCTGAAGCAGGCCTGACGGAAGCGTTCGATGAATGCCCGAACCGTTTCCTTGTCCTTCTGGCGTATCTCAACGAGAGACGCCATCGTCATGTCCTTCCCACCGTCGTAGAAGCGGTCGAGAAAGAGGCGTGTCAGGTCGTCGAAGGACGATATGGAATTATCGGGGAGGCTGCAGTACCAGTCATACGCCACCCCTTTCAGGGCCCCAACAAAGATGCTGGTGAGGAGCGCGTCCTCCTTCGGAAGATGCCCTGTCTGCGACTGGAAGTACGTCAGGTACCATCGTGGAGAGTCCTTCCCGTCATACGGCGTGAGTGTTTGTGGTTTATACTTTGGGGGATAAACCACCTTGTTCCACTCAAGGGGATAAGGCTGGGGAATGCCCATCTTCTGGCGCTCCTCCTGCCTGTTCTTGGACTCGAAGCGCTCCCGCAGATCTTTGATCATTTCGACCACGTCCTCCGTGGAGCTAGGAGTCGGGGAAGGAGGTACCACCTGGAGTGGAGCGTTTGAGGGCTCCGACGTCCGGGGTGCTTCTGTGTCTGAGGGTGTCCGTTGGAGGGGCACACTCGACTCTCCATTGGCTCCTGGGTCGGGACCATTTGAAGGTGTCCTGATCAAGGCCGACCGCATCTCAAACACTGCTTGAGTCAGTGCTTGCCTTAAGGCAGAGAGGGTTTTGAGTCCTCCCTCTAGCGAGTCTATGCGCTGGACAATGTCCTGTGGCGGCGCATCAGTCTCAAGATCACCCCCGGTCATGTATACTGTCATGACATGGCCGGAAGTGGATGGATTAGTTGAGGCTTCGCTCTCAGCCTCGCTCTCATGTGGGGGAGTCACTTCTCCTGGTGTTTGGCCACCCCCACATTCTGGAGTTCGTCTTCGACAGGCGCATCTGCAAGGGCCTGACTGCCCTCAGCTCTGTCTTGAAGGGCCTCTTCGTTTCCAGCACTACCCCCGGCGATGTCCTGGAGGACATCATCATTTTGAGGGGCTTCAGGGAGGCCATCTTCGCCTTGATGAAGATCCGTCGCAGCTATGCTTTAGACATCTTTGTCTTCGGAAGGAGGCTCGACAAGGGTCTGGCTACCCCCAGCTTCCTCCAAGAACTTCTTCCTCGACAGAGTGCCTTCGAACACTCCAAAGGTCGAGACAGCTGCCTTGGTTTTCCTCGGCTGGCTTTTGGATGAAGACGAGGAATTGGCAGTCGTCTTCCGGACAGATGAGGAGTTGGAGATCACGTTGCATGAAGCAACCTTTAGCTCCTCTTCTGCTGACACCTTCGTCCCAAGGCGATGTCGGAGGGGTGTCGATGATTGTAGCCGTTGGAAGACCGACTGCTTTGGCGGTACTGCCGTCTTGCAACAGCAGTTGATGGTGACCACTGCACAAGTGTGCCCCGTGAGAGGCACATCGTGCTTGTTGGTCAACTCTCCTGACCGGCGCTTGTGAGTGATCACGTTGCGCAGGTCGTTGGAGGAGAGTGCTACCCTCACACCCCTCTCAGGCGCATGGCAGGGCCAAGCGCCGGGGTGGTCGGGTGAGTGCTGCGCCCCCTGATCTAATACCAAACAGGCATCACGATCAGTAGTGGGGGAACCACAGCATTTTAAGTGACTTGAACGGACCTCAAATGCACAACCAGAGGAGGCGCGGGAGTTCAAGACCACTGAGTTTGCCTCTCTCGGCTTGGTTGTGCACGCAGTAAATGCGCCCAAGCGAGATGAGGACTTTGAAGGTCGACACGTTGTTGGTGCAGAAGCACTTGAGTCAACCTTGTACAGCTTGCCATCGGCAGTGCGCGTGATTGTAAGCACGTGCCTCTGGCCGGCTGCTGGCATAGCACGTTTGTGGCGCATGGCCCGTGCTGCCTTGGATTTCTTTGTACCAGCCCGCTGGGGCGCATAGTACTCAGCATCCAAATTCTCCTCGCCATTACAGCGAGTGAGTCTGTCAAAGACAGAGGCTCTTTGTGGCGCATCAGAAGTGATGCACGGGGCATTGGCTGCGCCCCTGCTCCGTCGACGTATCTTCCTCGCCTGAGAGGAAGATGGCTGAGGAACGTGGTCAGCCGCACGCTTCCCCGAGAGATGCGCTACATCAGCGGGCGCACCTTGACTGCTGAGGACGTCAGCAGGAAGGAAAGGCTGGACGGGCGCATCCTCTTCAACGGTGGTGCCCGAGGCGTCGACTTTGCGCACCCAGACTGCGCGGGTCTTCTTCGGCTTCGACAGCCGCTTCGAAGGACTTGCACTTCCTTCAGAAATGAACTCCTCGTACGCCTGTTGATTGAGGCGCACTACCAGCATCTTGTGGGAGGAGCCCACCTTCACGTCGTCGGCCTGTGACACAACCTTCTCGGTAGAGGAGAAAGAAGTCCCCAGCAGAGTCGCCAGCTTGTTTGCCATTAAAATTGTTTTGATTGAAATTTTAATACAAACAGAACAGTGATACAATATAGGACGTAGATGTAGTCCTAGGAGTACACTTTTGTTTAAGCTGGATCCTTAGTGCCAATGGAGCGAGTGGTAATGCGTTGACTCCGTTGATCGGCTGACGACAGTTATCGGTTCTCTGAAGGTGTTGATTGCTCTGGGTGCTGGAGCTTGCTGAGAGGAGGAAGACGTTGAGTGTCTAGAACTGCCTCTCCGGTGATTCTCTGTTGTGGATTCTCTCTGTGTTGTGAGTCTCCTCTGTGTGAAGGAGATGATCCATCTATTTATAGTTTTGTAGGCTGGCTGCTCATGCGCGCATGTAGGATGCGCCGGTGTGGGGACGCCACGTGGAGGTTGCTGATGGAGGCGCATGGATGCTGTACCCTGATCGAGGGGGAGAACTCTTCATACTGCTGTTGTGAGCCGACACGTAGCAGAGAGAAGATCTTTCCGTTGCTAAAATCTTGGATGAGTTGAGTCAAAGGACACGTGTCGTCGACTCATGGTTTGAAGATCTCGGATTTGGTGGAGAGGAGTGATCTGGTGGGCTGCGTCTTGGATTGGGCGCAGGAGGAGGCTGCGGCTCATAACCTTAAGGAGTTACAAACCATTTGGGGCGCATGGCTTTTGAGGCGCATGCAGGCGACTTTCCTTCTGTCTTTCGGGATCAGAGAGCAGTCTGAGGCGCATGGCTTTTGAGGCACATGCTGATTTGGACGCATGGCCGTAGAGGTGCATGCGGTTGGTTGAGTGGCCACGTGGCAGTAGCCGTCGAAATAAAGTCATGATGATGCTGACGTTGTCGACGCTTCATTTTCTGAACTGTTCAGATTTTGGAAGGCGTGCTGCCAACTCTGTCAGTTCAGCATTTAATGTTGGTGACGTTCGATGGACAGCTGAGTGGGCGCGTCGGTTGGCGTTCCACTCGGTATGGAGATGTGTGGGGGCGCACCCTCTGTAATGCGCCGAGTACTGTAGGGCGCGTCTGTGTGATGCGCCTGATGCCGAAGGGCGCGTCCGTGTGATACACTGTCTGGCTGGCGCATCGGACATGTCTTTTAATGATGCGGCTGTCTCGCTCTTCGAGTGCTATAAATAGCCGTTTGGCTGAATTCGTGGCGTCCGGTTCATCCATTTAATGTAAATTCATTGCACGGAATTCGGAGGGCCATCCACTTGGCGCGTGGGTTTGATCTGCCCGGCCTATAAATAGTGGCATGGAGAGAAGATTTGCTTCTCATTCCCTCACGTACTTCCAACATGAACTTGAACATGCGGGTGCATTTTGTTGACGAAGTGCTCCCGAGGGTGAAGATGAGACGCTGTGTTGTCTTCGATGCACTTGAAGGTGACTGTTACATCCAAAAGACGGAGTCGAGGGCTTCCGAGGCAGGCAGAAGGTGCCTGTTGCATCCAAAGATAGGGATGCTCGGGCCTTGTCTCCGTTATTCCGGAAGAGCCGTAGATCGGAATGGCGGTGCTAGGCTCTATCTTCCTTCAAAGTGGGGTTTGCCCACTTTGGTTGTGTTGAAAGCTGCTCCTTTAGCCGCGGTTTCGATCACGGTCTTCCTTCGCCTTTGGAGGCTCTTTCGAAGCCTCCCCTGGCCACAGCATTTGCGGTGCTCTTCTCTTCCTTGGTTCCAGCCAGAGGGTTAAATGCTTTGCTTGACGAAGCACTTATTAGGTGAGCCTGGCTGGAAGAGCGGCACATAACTGGGCTCTGCTCGGCCAGGTGAGCCTGGTTGGAAGAGTTGCACATAACTGAGCTGCTGAAGGGATGCACATAACTGAGCTGGATGCACATGACTGAGCTGCTGAAGATATGGTAGGATGCGCCTGGTTGGAGGCGCATAATGTCTGCTGCGCCTGACTAATGGCGCATGGTGGCTGCTGCGCTTATCTGGAGGCGCGTGGTGGCTGCTGCGCTTATCTGGAGGCACGTGGTAGCCGCTGGCTGTAGACTTAGGATCTTTCCTTTGTAGAAATTCTCCTTTGTACAACCTTTTCTTAGACATGTAATAGACTTCTGTATATAAAAGTCTTCTTTCGAATGTCTATCTTTATTGATCTTGCTGTGAAGTTCTTCGTCTGAGTTCTAGCGCATGTAGTGTCTGGCACATGGGCTTTCTGGTTGTGAAATTCCATGCTTCTACAGGGGTATAGATAATTATTTTGCTTATATACTTTCCTATCTAAAGTAATAATTATATAGGGATAATTATATCATTTATATATCCATTATCCAAAACTAACCACCATCTAAAACCGTCAAACCTCTTCTCCATGCACTTTCTGTTTCTCTCTCTTTCTCACTTTTTGTTTCTCTTTCTCTTTTATTCTTTCTCTCTCCAATTTCAAGTTCGGATCATAAAAAAAAATGAATAATAAGATAGAGCGATCCGATGTCGTCGACGTTACTGAAAGGATGGCTGAAATGAGCCACATGAATTCCTTTAGAATTATACTCTGGAAATGTACTGATATGATTTTATATCGTTATGTTATTTCGTTTTAAGATAACCGCACCATGGTTATTTTACTTCATGCTTTCAGATAAGAATAATATTGCATGCTTAATATTTTATTAATTATTTGTTTGCAAGAAGTTTACCATAAAAATTATCAAATTTGTATATCATTTATATAGATAAATGATATTCTATTTTAATGATAAATGTCCAAACAAATAATTATCTTGGCACTAATTTAAACTATTTGAATTAATTATCCTGGCATTAATATAAATAGAATGAGATATAATAGAAATAAGGCCTAGAATATGTTTTATTTTTAATACTAATAATTCAAATATAACTTATCGTAATATATATGGGATATTAAATTATTTTAATATTGGATGCTTATATTTGAATCATGTAAAAAAATGTTGATAAATTTAATGATAAACGTCAAACTGTCTTAATTACTAAGCACCACTACAAATTATCATTTATTATCATTTAACGTACATATGCGTACGGATTTTCCTTCTGAAATTAAAAAAAATAATTGTATTTGGTAGAAGGACGGATGGAAATAAAATAAATACTAATAAATATTTGGTTTGTGTCAACAAATCATTTTTTGTTTGAAGGGATACTAGATATCGTAGAATAGTATTTTTCTTCACTTTATTTCATCATATGGCAAGGGCTATATATATAGGGATAAGGGGCAACCCAAGGGTCAAGAGTTACATAACCCAAGGGTCATGAGTTACATGATCCCAAGGGTCATGTGTAACTCATGACATAATGGTGAATAGAAAGGGTTTCACAACACTCCCCCTTATTCATCCATTTCCTTGGATCCACTTATGAAATACTTCAGGATTCAATAAGCTAATGGGGTGGATACTGCTGGATCCAGAGTAAACTTGGTTTGCCTCATTAAAATCTTGGCTGTGGAAAACCCAGTGGGAAAAACCATCAGTCCTAAGAAAAAAGAGTACAATCCTATAGTTTTACTCCCCCTGATCTATACAAGCTTCAGGCTTGCAGGTCTTTTAGTTGCCTCATCCCTATTCCTCTTACAAGCTTTACAAAAGTACATCGTGGTAGTATTTTGGTAAACAAATCTGCCAAGTTATTACAAGATTGAATTTGTTGTATTTTGACTTGTTCTTCTCTTGAAGGTCGTACGTCCAGAAGAATTTGGGGATATGTGCTTCGTCTTGTCATTCTTTATGTATCCTTTCTGAAGTTGAGCTACGCATGCTGCATTATCTTCAAAAAGGGTAGTAGGCTCAAGTTCACCAGTCTTCAGGCCAGTAGATGCCAAAATCTGCTGAATGACGGAGCGAAGCCAAACACACTCCTTGCTTGTTTCATGGATTGCCAGGAGTTCAGAATGATTGGATGAGATAGCCACATTGGTCTGTTTGACGGACCTCCAGGAGATAGCCGTACCACCGATAGTAAACACAAATCCAGTTTGTGATTTCTCTGTGTGGGGATCTAATCTATAACCTGCATCTGAATAACCAAGTAAAGTGGAAGACCCACTATTCGGAAAATATAGTCCTAGGTCTATGGACCCTTGGAGGTAGTGCAGAAGATGCTTCACTCCATTCCAGTGGCGCTTTGTGGGTGCTGCACTGTATCTGGCTAATAAGTTAACTGAAAATGCTATATCAGGACGCGTACAGTTAGCTATATAGAGTAGTGCCCTAATGGCACTTAGGTAAGGTACTTCAGGACCTAATAATTTACCTCCCTCTTCCAGTGGATGGAAAGGGTCCTTCTTTACGTCCAATGATCGAACGACCATTGGTGTACTAAGGGGATGGCATTTATCCATGTGGAATTATTTAAGTAATCTTCGTGTATATGTAGATTGGTGTAACAGGATACCACCCTTTAGGTGTTCGATCTGTAAGCCAAGACAATACTTTATTTTCCCTAGGTCTTTCATTTCAAAAGTTGTCTTAAGGCTTTCAGATATCTCAGTGATCTCTGCAGGAGATCCAATGAGATTTAAATCGTCGACATAAACGGCGACTATAACAAATCCTGTTCCCGATCTTTTTATAAAGATACATGGGCAGACTTTATCATTAGTAAATCCTTGCGTAGCAAGAAACTCACTTAGTCTGTTATACCACATTTTTCCTGATTATTTAAGACCGTACAATGATCTTTGTATCCTTACAGAATAGGTGTCCCGAGGTCTATATGTTTTCTCTGGTGAAATTTTATATCCATCAGGGAGTTTCATATAGATATCTTTATCTATATTGTCATAAAGATATGCAGTCACAACATCCATGAGCTGCATTTCTAGGCTTTTCAGAGAAGAGAGGCTGATCAGGAATCTAAAGGTATTCCCATCCATGACCGGAGAATATGTTTCTTCATAATCTATTTCCGGTTTCTGGGAGAAACCTTGTGCTACAAGGCGTGCTTTGTAGCGCACAACTATGTTGTGTTCATTTCTTTTTCTTGTGAAGATCCATTTATATCCTACAGGTTTTACTCCTTTAGGTGTTTGGACTACTGGTCCAAAGACTTCGCGTTTCAAGAGTGAGTCCAGCTCTACTCCTATTGCCTCGTTCCACTTTGGCCAATCGCCTCTGCGTTTACATTCCGCTAGAGACCGTGGATCGATGTCATCGTCATTTTCAGTGACGTAAACGGCAATATTGAACGAAAAATCGTCGTCGACGACTGTGCTTTTTCTGTTCAGTACCTCTCCAGTACGTACATAATTTAATGATATTTCTCCTGTTTGTTCCTCTTCAGGGGAAACTAGGAAGGGAGAGGTAGCTGATCTGAGCTCAGCATCCTGTGTTAGGATATTCTTAATTTCTTCAGGGTTTTTTCTTTTACGAGGGACTTTGTCTCTCGAACCTGGTGGGCGTCCTCTTTTTAATTGAGGTATTGCCATTTCTGCTGCCGGCGGATTGTATCTATCTTTGGGGATGTCAATCCTAGCTGGCGTGTTGGCAGCATGGACGTGTGATCTGACAATCTTCTGGTTGTCAGTAAATGTATCCGGAAGTAGATGTACAGTGTTCTGAAGATGGAATATCTTCAGGATCTCATCTTCACATTGACTTGTACGCGGATCAAAATGAGACAAAGTTTTTGTGTCCTAAGAAATTGTCTTAGAAGCTTCTGGCTTCTTAGACTGTGTGCCCAGTTTAGGAAATAATCCTTCATCAAACTCACAGTCATCAAGACGTGCTTTAAATACGTCACCCGTCAGGGGTTCTAGGTATCTAATTATAGAGGGTGAGTCAAACCCAACATAGATACCTAATCGACGTTGTGGACCCATTTTGGTCCTTTGTGGGGGAGCAATGGGGACGTAAACAGCACAACCAAAAACTCTCAAATAAGAGATATTTGGAGGTGAACCATAAGCGAGCTGCATCGGAGATAGAATATATATGACCTCCAGAAGGCCGTATTCTAATAAGTGATGCGGCATGCAATATAGCATGACCCCAAGCTTCACAGTCAACTGTGACTGCATCAACAATAGACGAACAATCCATTATAATCTCTTAATAAGAGATTCTGCTAACCCGTTCTGGGTGTGAACATGAGCTACAGGATGTTCAACTTTGATGCCAGTTGCTTGGCAATAGTCTTGAAAGACCTGTGAAGTAAATTCACCCGCATTATCAAGTCTTAATTTTTTGATATGGTTATCGGGGAAATGAGCCCGCAACTTAATTATTTGTGCCAATAGCTTAGAAAAAGCTAAGTTGCGGGTGGACAAAAGGCACACATAAGACCATTTAGTAGATGCATCGATAAGTACCATAAAGTACCTAAATGGACCACTTGCGGGGTGAATAGGTCCGCAAATGTCTCCATGAATTCTCTCTAAGAAGCTAGGAGACTCTAGTCCCACTTTCAAAAGGGATGGTCTCGTTATAATTTTGCCTTGAAAACAAGGTAGACACGAGTAATCATACTTCTGAAGAATCTTCAGGTTCTGCAGGTTGTGTCCACTGGATTGGCTTATGATTCGTTTCATCATAGCTGATCCTGGGTGACCCAGTCTATTATGCCAAAGTTTAAATTTTGGCGATGAATGACACTTCTGGTGCACAATCATGTTAGCTTCTGTTGATTGAATATGAGTATGATAGAGACCCGATGGGAGTCCCTTGAATCATTCTAAGATAGTTTTTGAACCATCTTTTAGACGAGTAACATACATATATTCTGCCTCATTTATTTCATTTGTTTCTAAGTGATATCCGTTTAAACGAATGTCCTTGAAACTTATGAGGTTCCTACTTGATTTAGGAGAGAATAGTGCATCTTTTATTATTAGTCTTGTTTTATTTGGGAGCAATATAATTGCTTCACCAGATCCTTCTATTATGTTTGATAGTCCTGATATCGTAATAACGGGACCGTCATAATCATATAAGCTATAAAAATAGCTTTTTTTTCGAAGGATTTTGTGCGTCGAGGCGCTGTCCACAAGACATTCATACTTCATCTATAGATCTATAAAAAAATAACAACAAACCATCGTAATTAAAACAACGGTTTTGAAATACAATTTTTGTTTAAAAAAATTCTCTTATATCGATCGACGGACCGATATAGAGAGGTCAATAAGTTGCTTGTAAAAATACATAATTTATAAATACAATTTGAGCAAAAAAATAATATTCGGTCATCCCCTTTCGGTAGCTCTACGTGAATATGACCAGGCGGGAAAATGAGGGAGGAAGGTCACCGGGGTCCAATTAAATACCAAGCCTCAAGTTCTTTCTGACATCATACCCAAATAGGTGAGCCTATTGTTGGCCCATTTGGTCATATGGTTAAACCTGATTTTAATAATTGAATAAACTCTGTCTAGATATACAAATCTAGTCGGGACATCTCGGACTCTTGAACATGATCAAAAATGGCTATCCACTAAATTCAAGACCGAAGATCTGTTTGTCTACTCGAGTCTGTAATTCCTATGCAATGTATTTTCATTTTATTTGAGTCTAGGAATATGTTGTACACCGAGTCGTACTGGAAAATAGGCTACCTTCAAATGAGTTCAAAATGTTTTTAAAATAAACTCTCAAAAAGGTTTACAAAAAGGTTTTCAAAAAGGTTTTCAAAAATCACCAAAAAGCTTTTTCAAAACCCTAACTAAACCCTGACTTAACCCGGACAAAACTCGGACCGAGTTCGGCCAGAGTTCGGCCAGAGTTCGGTTAGTGGCCGTTGTGATTTTGAATCCTTGGAACTTGGTCCTCCTGCAGTTGCGGATTTGACCGAGATTTGCTCATAGAGTTCTGTCCGAATTCTGCCCGAATTCTGTCAGAAGTCTGCCTTTGAAAGTCCTATAAATAGAGAAGGATTTCGATCATTTCAACTCACTCATTCACTTTTAATCTTCTTTCTATCTAAAGCTTTCAGTCTTTCAAAGAGTTTTCTAGAGCTTTCAATTTCAGATCCCGAGCCAATTACAATCCTCTAGTCGATTTGCCAGTGCGATACGGTCTAGAAGTTTCAGAGAGATTGTAATCAGAAGGCTTGATTGAAGAATACCTCTTCACATTTGAAGTTGGACGAGTTCTTCGTATCAAAGCTCGCGTTGTAGAAGTTGCAAGGACTTCGTAAGAAAACTTGCGGTTTTTCCAATAGTGGATTCAACTGGTAGCAAGAGTTCTACCGACTGGATTAGTCCTCAACAGAGGGATACCAGTATACATCGTTGTCTTTGTGTTTGCTCTCTTAACTCTGTCTTTACTTTATTTCAGTTGTGATTAATATTCTGTGATTGTGCTGCTAATATTTTTAATTAGCATTATTCCGCTGCCAACTCTATTCACCCCCTCTAGAGTATTACGCTTTACTATTTCGTTCCTACAATTGGTATCTGAGCAGGTGTTACAGGTAAAGCAAAGGTAACAGTACAATTATTTATTCATTTTTAATTAACTGTTATATAGATCACAGCACAACACATGGCAACTGTGAAATTCACAAGTGAAGGCCAGGCCACAAACAGACCCCCACTGTTTGATGGTACGAACTATACCTATTGGAAAACACGGATGAGTTTCTTCTTGAAATTACTTGACTTTGATTTATGGTCCATTGTTCTTGATGGCTATCAAAAGCCACCTCGTTTAAATGTTGATGGAGTTTTAGTTGAAAAACCCCACAGCAGATATACAGAGGAAGAAAAGAAAAGGGCCAGTCTTGACGCACGTGCCATTAATGCTCTTTTTTGTGCTTTAGACAGAACTGAATTTAACAGGGTGTCTATCTGCACAACGGCTAATGAAGTGTGGAAGCTACTTGAAGTCACACATGAAGGTACGACTCAAGTCAAAGAATCTAAAGTCAGCAGACTTACTCAAGAGTACGAGGCGTTCAAAATGAAGCCCAACGAAACAGTTACACAAATGTTCGAGAGATTTCTGGATATTGTAAATCATTTGTCCTCCTTAGGCAAAGATTACAGTAACCATGAAAAGATTCGCAAACTCCTGCGAGCACTTACCAAGAACTGGATTCTGAAGGCTATTGCAATCATTGAAGGGAACGACCTCACAACTATGTCCCTCGAAGTACTCATGGGTAAGCTACTCACTCATGAACTGGAGCTACAAGATTTTGAAGAGCCTGCACCAAAGGAGAAGGCGATCGCTCTCAAGGCTCAGCACAGAAAAGCTGCTGAAGGTGACTCAGACAGCAGTGGATCTGACGCTGAAGATCAAGCATTCCTAGCAAGGAAGTTCAAAAGATTCATGAGACATGAGAAGAGAGTCAAAGAGAACAACAACAACAACTGGTATCAAGAAGATGCTGTTTGCTATGGCTGCAAGAAGAAGGGACACATGAAGAAGGATTGTCCCACAAACTCATCATCAAGCAAGAAGAGCAATAGGTATGAAAAAGGGAACCTGAAGAAATCAACATCTAGGAGATATGCCAATACCAGTATATGGCATGAAAGTGAAGCCAGCGACTTAGAAGACGAACAATTAGAAGACGCTGCAAATGTATGCTTTATGGCTTCCGATCGGGTACCTACTGAACCTGTAGTTGATACTTATGATGACTTCACCTTTGAGCAATTAGGAGATGCCTTCAGTGATCTGATGACTGATTACAGGAAACTGCGTAGCAAGTATCAGACCGCTAAAAAGGTACTCAAAGAGTACAAAGGTGAAATAGGTAGACTTACCGACCTACTAGCTGAGGTTAGAAATAATGTTAGTGAGTCTGGTGAGCTTTCTCCAACAAAGCTCTTATTACACGAGACTACCAAGTCATCTGAAGAGAAAGACAAAATTATTGACCAACTCAAGGAAGAACTTTCTATAAAGAAGAAAAGTCTTCGATGTGCACAAATCAGAATGGAATCACTCACTTCTGATTATACTAAGCTATATGACACTTCCAAAAAATTAGAAATTAGGTTAGGAAAATAGCCTGAGCCTACTGCTTCCTTCCCTAACACGTGTCACTTACCGAAAAATCGGAACATTTTCAAGCCAAACACTGTCAGACCTAACCATATAAAACCTTTACCCCAAAAGGTTAAGCCCAAACAAGATTATAGGTATGCTTTCTTCTATACTAGAAAACCTAAACCTACCAATCATGCACACCACTCAGCTTTCAACACTCGACATGCACAATGTCATTATTATGGCCGCATTGGCCATATTTCATCTGCATGTAGAATGAGAAAGCTTGTTGATTTAAATGTTTATGCTTGGATACCTAAAGCTAACAATACAGGACCCTACAAGAAATGGGTACCAAAAGTTTCATCTGCAAACTGTTTTGTAGGTGGAACACCCTTCACATGCTAGAAGCAAATAGATCCTCGACAGCGGTTGCTCACGGCATATGACCGGTGACGCTACCCTATTTACAACACTGTCGAAGAAAAAGAAGGAAGGCTATGTCTCTCCTTCGGTAATAACTTGAAAGGGTATATTATTGGTATCGGTGATGTTGGTAAGTCTCCCTATCCTGTGATTAAGGATGTCTGTCTGGTTATCGAGTTGAAACATAACCTACTCAGCATAAGTCATCTAGCTGATCATGGTTATGGCATCAACTTTGGCAAAGACAAATGTACTATAGTTGATAGCTCAACTGGTAGTACTATCTTTGAAGGTATCAGGGAAGACAATATATATGTTTTCTATTTGTTAGAAGAAACTAACATTTCAGGTAGATGCCTAATAGCCAAAAGTGATGAGAGTCATTTGTGGCATATGGGACTCGGTCACGCTAATATGGATACAATCTCAAGATTATCCACAAAGAAGCTAGTACGCAGTTTACCGGACATTACATTCAAGAAGGACTCGGTATGCAGCCAATGTGAAAAGAACAAAGCTACCAGATCCACATTCAAGTCAGTAAACGCAGTATGTACTACTAGACCTCTACAATTGCTTCATATGGACTTATTTGGTCCTAGCAGAGTTGCTAGCCTCGGAGGTAAACTTTATGCTTTCGTAATTGTAGATGATTTCTCTAGATACACGTGGGTATATTTCTTGACACGCAAGAATGATGCATTATCCGAATTTGTCGCCTTTTGCAAGAAGGTACAGAATGAAAAAGGTTACATGATCACTCGCATAAGAAGCGATCATGGAGGCGAATTCGAGAATGCTAATTTTGAGCATTTTTGTGACACACGATTTTGTACACGAGTTCTCATGCCCTAGGACTCCACAACAAAATGGAGTTGTAGAACGTAAGAATAGAACTCTAACCGAAATGGCCAGAGTGATGTTAAACCAGTTTAGTCTATCCAAATATTTCTGGGCTGAAGCTGTCAACACAGCTTGCTTTGTACTCAATAGAGTTCTAATTCGATCCAAATCAAAGAAGACTCCTTTTGAGTTATAGTTTGATAGAATTCCATCTGTTTCATACTTTAGAATATTTGGCTGTAAATGTTTTATTCTTAATACAAAAGACAATTTGGGAAAATTTGATGAAAAGACCGATGAAGGTATATTTTTAGGTTATACGGCCAAGAGAAAAGGATACAGAGTCTTCAACAAAAGAACCATGATCATCGAAGAGTCAATCAACGTCACTTTTGATGAACTAAATCAGATGACGATCGATGACAATGACGAAGATCCAACTGTACCAAGCTCAACATCAGCTGATCCTCAACCAAGCTCTGTACTAGCTGAACCTCCTAGAGAAGATCCAGGAACCAACTACCATCAGAATTTACCGAAAAGGTTGAAATTTACAACTGATCATCCAAAAGATTTGGTAATTGGTGATATTACCAAAGGAGTAAGTACACGTACATCCAGTAGAGATATTGTTTCTAGTGTTACATTTATTTCACAGCTAGAACCCAAAACTATTGATGAAGCATGTAGTGATAGTTTTTGGATAGATGCTATGCAAGAGGAATTAAACCAATTTAAACGAAATCAAGTTTGGGAACTTGTTCCCAGGCCTATTGATCATCCGGTCATTGGTACCCGTTGGGTATTCCGAAATAAACTAAATGAGAAAGGTTTAGTGACTCGTAATAAGGCTCGACTCATAGCTCAAGGATACAATCAAGAAGAAGGTATCGACTACGATGAGACTTATGCCCCAGTTGCGAGATTAGAATCCATTCGCATGTTATGTGCATTTGCATGTTTTCATGATTTCAAACTATTTTAAATGGATGTCAAGAGTGCTTTTTTAAATGGTTTTATAAAAGAAGAAATTTTTGTAGCACAACCTCCAGGTTTTACGAATTTCAAAAACCCTGATCATGCTTTCAAGTTGAAGAAAGCCTTATACGGTTTAAAACAAGCCCCTCGTGCTTGGTATGATCGTTTAAGCTCTTTTCTACTTGACCACGATTTTTTAAAAGGCAAGGTTGACACTACACTATTTATTAAATCTTTTAATAGCAAACTTATTTTAATTCAAAATGTTGATGATATTATATTTGGATCTACTGATGAATCTCTGTGTCAAGAATTTTCTAAGTGTATGCAGAATGAGTTTAAGATGAGCATGATGGAAGAGCTGAAATTCTTTCTCGGATTGCAAATCAAACAAACTGATAATGGGACATTTATAAATCAAGCCAAGTACACAAAAGACATGCTAAAGAAGTTTAATCTGGACAATGTCAAACCTATTGGCACTCCAATGGCAACTTCAACAAAGCTTGATTCAGATGAACAAGGCAAGCCAGTCGACACACGTAAGTATCGAGGTATGATTGGTAGTTTACTTTATTTAACTACTAGTCGTCCAGATATAATGTTTAGTGTTTGCCTGTGTGCACGTTTTCAAGCTAACCCAAAGGAATCACATCTGTCCACAGTTAAGCGTATCTTTTGATACCTTAAGGGCACTTCTTCTGTTGGCTTGTAGTATCCCAAAACTAAGTCCTTTGACCTTATTAGTTATTCGGATGCAGATTTTGCTGGATGCAAAGTTGATAGAAAAAGTACTAGTGGCACATGTCATTTCTTAGGCAAGGCTTTAGTCTCATGGTTTAGTAAAAAGCAAAATTCTGTAGCCCTATCAACAACAGAGGCTGAGTACATCGTCGCTGGACATTGTTGTGCTCAGATTTTGTGGATGAAATAAACCCTAGAAGACTATGATTTATTTTACACACATATTCCTATTTTTTGTGATAACACGAACACTATTAATTTGACTAAGAATCCAGTATGTCACTCTCGTACTAAACATATCGAGATTCGACATCACTTTCTTAGAGATCATCATCAAAATGGAGATATAAACCTTGTGTACATAGATACTGAAAATCAACTAGCTGACATCTTCACTAAACCTCTAGCGGAAGATCGTTTCAATTATTTACGTCGAGAATTAGGAATTTTGGACGTCAATAATATTAATTAATTTTATTTTATGATTATATATCATTACGCAAAAACTGTGTTAGAGACAAGCCAAAAAAGAGTCTGTCTGTCACCACAACTACGGTTGAAGCGAAGCGGTACTTAAGAGTTCCCTGGTGAACCTCCGCCAGCTGGGACAGTACTCCTATAGCTAATCTGAAACAGTCGCTGTGTAACGACATTTAATCTATAAAATAATATTAATTATGTTAATTGAAGTTGAAATGACTAATCTTTGAATTAAATATTTGAAATGAGATAATGAAAAAGAATGGCTAAAATCAACTTTAAAGAACCCTAGGCGAATTCGGCCAGAGCTCTGACCGAATTCGGTTGAGGGTGTCAGGTTATATATACAGAACCCGAGCAGCCCTTCTTCTTTATTGCTTCCAAACTATTCACAACAACAGCAGCAGCCACGAAGGAGCCCCGAACCCTAGCTTTTCACCACCCTCTTTTTTCCAATCCAAGTGGTAAAATCCATCCAAAATTTGGATTCGTACGGAGTTCGTCGTTCTCTTCGACATACTTTGACTTCGGGAGGTATAACCCCATCTTTCTCCACTTTTTAATTAGTGCATTTTTATTTCAATTTGCACAAATGGCACCCAAATTCAATCCATCAAAGAGGAAGAAGACGAACCCTAGTGTGGAAGGGTCATCTTCGCATCCGCATACGGATTCCCTCTTCTCGCCGGTCCAAACGAGCGACGGTACGTTCGACGGGTTTTTCTTTCAAACCCTAGACCAAGCCCTACTGTGGTATGGAGACTTCTCTATGAGATCCATATGCACAGGCGCTCCAGTCAAATGGACTGTATTTTCTGATCACCGTCATTTATTTGAGGCATTAGGGTTACATCTTTTTGTTAAAATCTGCTTCCCTATAGCAACTAATGCCATTAGATTATTTTATTGCAATCTCATATTAAACACTTTTGATGTGAGCACTCGTGTTGGAGGCATTGATATCAATTTCAATGATGACCTCTTAGCGGAGATCCTTGGTATCCCTAACGAAGGTGAACCGCTAGTTGACATCACTGAATTTGATTTTCCCGAAGGCACGACACTCGCCAGTTTCAAAGCGGAACTCTGTGCACCTGATAGAGTACGCTCTGGAAAGTTCAAGGCTAACAACCTGAACTTGTTTAACTATGAATTGCATTGCATCATCTATTCCACTATCCTTCCAAAATCCACTTCAAAGGATGATGTCACTTCTCTTGAGCTATCCGCCATGTACCATATTCTTAAGGGGATTCCATTTTCTGCCCCTAAGACCATGATTCAGATGATGGGTCGTTGTCGTGCAAGAGATAGAAATCTCTCTTACGCGATGATTCTTCCACGCATCTTTCAGCGCTTCGATATTGATCTGTCGACTTGTACTCAGGACCCTGAGCCCAAGTTTCTTCAGTTATCTCGTCGTAGCATGACTGCTTCAGCTCCACCTCCTGCTTCTCCTACTGCACCTCCTCCACCACCTCATCAGTATGCCATGACATTTGAGGGCATATATCAGCATTTATCTGCTTTGCACGTCTCGATGACGGACATGGCTCGCGAGCGTGAGTTCCACGACGTCACCCGCTATCAGGCGCTTGCAAACTCCTTAGCTGATCTTCGTTTTGCCCAGACTGGTCATTCAGCCGGTTCCATCCCTAGAGATCCAGCTTTCTCCGGTTACCGCTGTGAGGATGAGGCTGTCCATGCCTATTTCCAGCCCGGTAATGCCTATGATTGGTACCGTCCTGACCGTGCTCCACATCGTGATTATGTTGGTGAGTTCTATGCTGGCGCCCCTCCACATCCTTCTGGCGCTGGTACCTCTGGAGCTGGTACTTCAGGACATGCTGGTAGAGCTGCTGATGATGATGATGAGGATGATGATGAGGAGATGTGACTATATGATTTTGAGTGATATTTTATTGTGCACTTGGAAATGCTCCGACATTCCAAGTTATTATCAGTATTTTTAGCATTTTTTAGTATGCTTTAGTACTCTTTTCTTTCATGGACATGTTTATTATGCCTCAGTTTATGGCATTCAGTTTATTTCAGCACTATGTTTCAGTTTCAGTTTATGATAGCACTATTTCTTATATTGCTTCATTTCTTTATAACTGCCTGTGAAATTACATGCCTGTGATGATTTTTTTAATGCATGCCTATGATATTTCTCTAGTTTTATGCCTTATTTCTTTTATATACGTTTTCTCACTATTTGTTACTTATGCATTTGATTGCGGGGGAGCTTTATCTTTTGTAATTATTTTGCTAAGTGACAAAGGGGGAGAAAATTAAAGATCTAACATTTTTTTTTGAGATAATACAGGATATGAACAATTCTACTTCTTTTTGATATTTTGAACAAGCTTATTGTTATATCATTCATAGTTTGTCAATTATCAAAATGGGGGAGATTGTTAGCCCATTTGGTCATATGGTCAAACCTGATTTTAATAATTGAATAAACTCTGTCTGGATATACAAAGCTAGTCGGGACATCTCGGACTCTTGAACATGATCAAGAATGGCTATCCACTGAATTCAAGACCGAAGATCTGTTTGCCTACTCGAGTCTGTAATTCCTATGCAATGTATTTTTATTTTATTTGAGTCTAGGAATATGTTGTACACCGAGTCATACTGGCAAATAGGCTACCTTCAAATGAGTTCAAAATGTTTTTAAAATAAACTCTCAAAAAGATTTACAAAAAGGTTTTCAAAAAGGTTTTCAAAAATTACCAAAAAGCTTTTTCAAAACCCTAACTAAACCCTGACTTAACCCTGACAGAACTCGGAGCAAGTTCGGCCAGAGTTCGGCCAGAGTTCGGTTAGTGGCCGTTGTGATTTTGAATCCTTGGAACTTGGTCCTCCTGCAGTTGCGGATTTGACCGAGATTTGCTCATAGAGTTCTGCCTGAATTCTGCCCGAATTCTGTCAGAAGTCTGCCTTTGAAAGTCCTATAAATAGAGAAGGATTTCGATCATTTCAACTCACTCATTCACTTTCAATCTTCTCTCTATCTAAAGCTTTCAGTCTTTCAAAGAGTTTTCTAGATCTTTCAATTTCAGATCCCAAGCCAATTACAATCCTCTAGTCGATTTGCCAGTACGGTATGGTCTAGAAGTTTCAGAGAGATTGTAATCAGAAGGCTTGATTGAAGAATACCTCTTCACATTTGAAGTTGGACGAGTTCTTCGTATCAAAGCTCGCGTTGTAGAAGTTGCAAGGACTTCGTAAGAAAACTTGCAGTTTTTCCAATAGTGGATTCAACTGGTAGCAAGAGTTCTACCGACTGGATTAGTCCTCAACAGAGGGATACCAGTATACATCGCTGTCTTTGCGTTTGCTCTCTTAACTCTGTCTTTACTTTATTTCAGTTGTGATTAATATTCTGTGATTGTGCTGCTAACATTTTTAATTAGCATTATTCCGCTGCCAACTCTATTCACCCCCCCTCTAGTACTTCGAAATCGACACTCGCTATTTTGGCCATTTTATCTATCATGTAAAAAACATGCATAAATTAAAATTAAATATTTATGCATATAAATGTTACAGAGCTCATAATAAAAATACCACGGTGCTTAATAAAACAGTTCAGTCCAGCAGCTAATATGCAATCTGTCAATATTACAGTAAGTAATATGGAGGCCGAATACCTCACATATATGCTTCTAAAGAGTCACCAAATAGAAAATAACTTACTGGTTCAGTAAAATACAGTACTGTGGTTATAAGAACCTTTGAATATGCAATGAATAGATTATGCATATTTAGTTAATAAGTAGAAAATGGGCCTCACGTTATGAATGCTTTTGCTAAAAGCTGATACGGGCATAACACGTTAGATATTATGAACATCTTGTAATTTGTAAAACGAAAAAAAAATCATAGTGGGTTAAACAAATGTTAGTCATAAACAGAGTCAGACACCATTCTGGTCACATGGGCATAGCTGATGAAAGAGAATTGTGTTGCTGCTAGATGAGTAGCATCTTGTAGAAATATTTTGACTACTGGAAAGATGCACAGAGAATTAAAGTAAAATGATGATTATAATATTTTTCCCTTCAATTTTTTTCATAGATAACAATTCATTGGCTGACGGAACATAAAAAATCAATATAGTCATATGTACAAGCATCTCCATATGAACTTTAGGTGTATTAGCTCATTGACGGAACATAATTAAAGTAAAATGAATATGTTGAATCGATTCATTGCTCTAATATGCCATTAGTATTAAGCACATGCAGTTCCTTTCTCTCATTTTGAGTAGGAACTGTAACAGATTGAATATTCATACAGAGGAATAGAAGCAAATTTGTTGTACAGTGAACAATATTTGTTTTAATAAGAAGCAAGTTTGTTTTGAACGTTAGCAATATAAAGAATATCACTCTTAGATTGTTAGATATATATATTGCTAATTTTCATTCAAACAATAAATTTGTAAAAAAAAATAATTAAGAAGTGTTACCAGCCTCTGGTCGGATCGACTAGGAAAAAGAAGAAGGATGACGTCGAGATCTGAACGTCGATTTTCCTTGCTTCAGCAATCGTGCTGATAACGTGTTTGAAGGGATACTAGATATCGTAGAATAGTATTTTTCTTCACTTTATTTCATCATATGGCAAGGGTCATATATATAGGGATAAGGGGCAACCCAAGGGTCAAGAGTTACATAACCCAAGGGTCATGAGTTACATGATCCCAAGGGTCATGTGTAACTCATGACATAATGGTGAATAGAAAGGGTTTCACAACATTTTTAAATTTGTTACTAAACCCAGAAGGAATAATATTTTACTTTTTTTTTATTATCTATTCTATTATATAATTCAAATATGATAATATCAAAACTTTTGTTTCAATAGATATGGTGAGGATTATTACTCTAATATCTTCTCATTTAATTAAAATGTCAAGTTGTAGTAGGATGTTAACATAAATAGGCGTAGTAGGATTTATACATAAATTTTAAGAGTTAGAAAACAGATTTAATATTCAAATATTTGTATAATTTCGTATTGTAGTGTAAATCTAATATCCAAACCTTATCAAGGTATCCTATAAAAAAATATTAAAATTAGTAAATCATACCTATTTTAACCTATTTGGAAATTAGAAATCCCAATATGACGAACGACCGAATTAAAATTTAAATATTCTTGACTAAGGTCAATTTTAAATATTATATTTTGAATAAAAAAACAGAATTTAAATAACATAATATTTTAGTCCTTTTTGGCTAAAAAAATGCAACTCTTTTTTTTTCCACAAGATTTGAATTTCAAATTAAACATCTATGTATCAATATTTTAAACAAAATTTACAAACGCAACGTGTGTGTCTGATTATATAATTTAATACGTTGCACACGCATTGCGTGTGCCCCGACACTAGTAAAACATAACTAAAATTTTGCCCGTCATAAAACATTACTAAAATCTTGGCACTCCTACAATGGATTGTTGTTGGTCCTTCAAGTAACAGAGTTATCAAAATCAATGTAGATGGTGCTACTAATTCATCAACCATAGCCGCGACTGTGGTGGCCGGAGATCACAAAGGAAAATTCCTTGACAGTTTATCATAGGTTTCCAATAAATTTGTGTTTTCTGAACAATTATAAGAAATAATGATCTCTCAATCTTGATTAATGCACAATGATTACAATATATACCCTGACACCAAATTAGGCTAATGGGCTAACAATACATTGCCATAATTACACACGTAAGGTATTATGTACTTAATAGTAAATATAATCTAACACCCTCCTTCAAGTTGGAGCATGCAAATCACAAATGCCCAACTTGCGAAGTAAAGGATCAGATAACTGCTTCCCAAGGGACTTAGTAAATATGTCAGCCAGTTGGGAAGAAGTAGGAACATGCGAAGCAATCACTGTGCCATCCTAAATAGCATCCCAAATAAAATGCAAATCCACCTCAATATGCTTACTACGTTCATGAAATACTGAATTATGAGCCAGATGCAAAGCGGACTAACTATCACAATACACCCGCATAGCAGACACCTGGCGAACCCCCAAACACACCAATAACTCCTTCAACATTTCAGCTCACAAACAAGCGCAGCAAGAGATCGGTATTCAGCTTCAGCGGAAGATCGTGAGACATTTGGTTGTTTCTTGGTTTTCCAAGATATAGGGGAACCACCGAGAAACACCAACCAGCCTGTAAAGAAAGTCGAGTCACAGGACAACTCGTCCAGTCTGGATCACACCAACCAGAAAGACTGAGATCACACTCGGCTTTCAACAGGATGCCCTGTCCCAGGGCATTCTTGAGATATCTAACAACTCTCAAAGCTGAATGCCAATGGTCCTGTCTAGGCTCCTGTAAAAACTGTGACAATATATGTACTGCATAAACAAAGTTAGGGCGAGCAAATGACAAATAAATCAACCTCCCAACCAGTCTCCTGCAAGACTCGACCTCTACCATCCGAGGACTAGTCGATTCTTCCAGTTTATGATTCGGCTCCATGGGAAAGCTGGCAAGACAAGACCCCATCAAGCCACACTCTGTAATAATATCCAACGCATACTTCCTCTGACACAAGGAAGTTCCTGCTGCACTCTGAGCCACCTCTATGCCAAGGAAGTACTTCAACACACCAAGGTCCTTCATGTGAAAGCATGAACTGAGGTACTTTTTGAAACTGTCTAAAGCACCTGAGTCATTACCAGATACAATCATATCATCCACATAAATCAAAACATGCAATTCTACCTTCTCTTTCAAATAAGAGAAGAGGGAATAATCTGAATGAGACTGAGTAAATCCATATGAAATCAGAGAAGAAGCTAGCTTAGCAAACCAACAACGAGGTACCTGTTTCAGTCTATAAAGAGACTTACGCAGGTGACACACTTTGTTGGGTTCACTATGCGAAAAACCTGGTGGCAACTTCATGTACACCTCCTCTGTCAGATATCCATGAAGAAAAGCATTGTGCACATCCATCTGGTGCAGAATCCATCCTTTTACAGCAGCAGCAGCCAAGAATGCCGAACTGTAGGCATCTTAGCAACCGGGACAAATGTCTCTGAATAATCAATCCCCTATACTTGGTGGTTACCAAACACAACCAGCCTGGCCTTCAACCGCTCAACACCGCCATCGGAGTTGTATTTTATTTTGTACACCCATCTGCTATCCAATGCCTTCTTTCCATGAGGCAGATCAACAAGACTCCATGTCATATTATCTTCCAAAGCGCAAATCTCACTCTGCATAGCCTCACGCCAGCCGAAATCCCTCGAGGCCTGGTGATATGAAGTAGGCTCAACACCTGCAGTGATAGCGAAAAGAAAATCTCTGTGTCCAGCAGGAAATATGTCATAACTAAGAAATTGTGTAGGAGGATACGAAGTACCTGAGGAAGTGATTGGAACAGATGAGCTAAGGTGAAGGGGGGACTTTTACTTCGAACTGCATTTGTCATAAATTCGTGCAAGTGAATCGACTGAGATTTCTTCTTCAATCCTCTTCCCAATGCTACCTCTACTGGCACCTCCGACAAACCTGTGGCCCCGTCAGCGCTGGCCTCGGCCCCAGTGGCTCCTCCTGCAGCACTGGTCTCGGCCCCAACGGTTCTTCCTTTCGTCAAATCCGCAGCACCGGCCTCCGCATCCTCTCCACCCGAGGCCGAACCACCGTCAAACACTTCGGGGCCCGTAGCCATAACCGGGACTCCCCCCAAAGTATCCATATCATCCCCGGGTACCTCAATATATGCATGTTTGGCTGTGGAAATCGGTTCACTGACAGAACTACACCCAGGAAATTCTTTTTCATAAAAGTGAACATCTCGTGACACAAAAAATCACCAGTCTCTAAATCATACAACTTCTATCCTTTCTTATCAATAGGATACCCGACAAAGATACATTTTCTACTTCTGTTAGCAAACTTATCATGTCTGGATCTCAAATCAAACGCATAGCACAAACAACCAAAAACACAGAGATGATCATATGAAGGAGGAGGGCCATATAAAACTTCATAAGGGGACTTAAAATGCAATACACTGGAAGGTGTTCTATTTATCAAATATCATGCACCTAGAGCACATTCCCCCCAAAAATCCACAGAGAGAGATCCCTGAAATCTCAAAGCTCGAGCAACATTTAATATATGTCTATGCTTTCTCTCCACTCGCCCATTCTGCTGTGGTGTCCCTACACAGGACGTCTGAAATAATATTCCTTGAGTAGAAAAATAATCTCGTAAGCAATTAAATTCAGTGCCATTGTCACTACGCATACAACGAATATCAGCCCCAAACTGGCGTTTCACCATAGCAATAAATTTAAGAAACACAGAATAAACATCGGTCTTATCCTTCAATAAAATAACCCAAACGGCTCTAGAAAAATTATCCACCAATGTCAAAAAATATCGTGCCCCACTAGATGACGGAACACTATATGGTCCCCACAGATCACAATGTATAAGTTCAAAACACCCCAAAGCATGGCTACTACTATCAGGAAAAACATCTTGTGTCTGTTTAGCTTGATGACAAATATCACAAGCCTTTTGAGAAAACACACCACTACTAGAGAAAAAGGTAAAGACTACATTACTTTATCTGAAGGGTGTCCCATTCTACAATGCCAAAACTCGGAATCACTCTTCCTGCAAGTCAGAACCATCGAAGCCAAAGAAGCTGGAACATCCCCCAAGAAGTAAAGTCCACCCCTCCGTTCACCTGCTCCAATCACTGTCCTCGTGCTTCGGTCCTGAACAAAACACAAATCAGGAGTAAACAACATATCACAATTTTTATCACCAATTAACTGAAATACTGAAATCAGTTTGCAAGTCAATGTCGGAACATAAATAACATCCTTCAGCACCTACGAATCAGTCAATAACACTTTGCCTTGCAGAGCAGCCTCAATTGTGCTCCCATCAGGTAAAATCACAGGACACACATGGCCTTCAAAACAATCAACTAAGCAATCATGGGAACCTGTCGCATGGAGAGTAGAACCCGTATCGAAGATCCAAGAGACAGAAGAATGCTTATCCATCAGACGATTAGAGTTGGAAGAGGAATCACTACCAAGTAAGCCCATGGCATAGTTCGGACCACGAAAGACGATAGGGGTAATAATATTTTCTGGTTGATCAGCCAAACTCAGGAAATAAGGATCTTTAGGGTTTGGGTAATTCGGGTTGTGTGTACCTCCACTGTCGGAGCAGCCTGTCGCGGTGGAGAAACTCGCATCATCATCTGCCATTGCGAAAATAAGCATCGTGAGAAGTCGGGAGTTGGAGTCGGGCGCTGTCGGACTCGGGCAGGCGGAGTCGGGCGCCGGGTTCGAGGAGTCGGGCGCTGTCGGAGTCTGGCGTACGAAGTCGGGCGTCGGGCTCGACCGCTGCGATCAGGAGAACAAAAATCGACGGGCGGAGGCGATTAGGGTTTTTGTTTAAGATTTGATACCATGTAAGAAATAATGATCTCTCAATCTTGATTAATGCACAATGATTACAATATATACCCTGACACCAAATTTGGCTAATGGGCTAACAATACATTGCCATAATTATACACGTAAGATATTATGTACTAAATAGTAAATATAATCTAACAACAATCTATACAAGCTGAGACTGCAGCTATTCGCCAAGGTATCCTACTAGCAAAAAGACTGGATCTTCACTCTACCATCATAGAAGGAGACTCTCTCATAGTGACAAGATTTTATTTTATTTTTATTTTTTTGAATAAAACAAAAAATTTTAATGGAGATAATTTTCTGATTCCATGGCATCTGTAGCAGATGATCACCAGTATTCATGAAGATATGTCGGAGCAATTCTCTTTAAAATTCACATTTACTGAAAGTATTGGGAATAGAGTTGCACATGAACTCGCCAAATTTGAAATTGTTATTAATTCTTCTTCTATTTTTATTTGCCCTCTAGTTTGTTTAGATCGGCATCTTGCTGAGGAAATAGTTTGTACTGAAACTTCTGTATATGAATGTTCTATTTAATTTGATATGTTTTATCTTATGTAATATAAATTGTAATATAAATTGTCAAAATTTTGACATTCATAAAACAAAACTAAAAGTTTCTCAATCCTAAGACCATCTCCAATGGGGGTTTCTATCTTCCCTATTTCTATGGAAAAAATCCATTTTAGAAAAAACTTTTCCCAATGGTGATTTCTATCACCATTTCTATCCTAGGTGGCAATGATGTAGGATGAAAACTTTCTAGGAGGGTTTCTACATGTAGAAACTCTCATAGAAATTTTCATCTCTCTCATGACAATTATTATTGGGCCCTACACCATTAAATTGGTCCTTTTACTATGTGACACATAGGATAGAAATAGAGAACCATTGGAGAGTATTTTTGTATGTCTACAATTTCTATGTAGAAACTCTTACAACTAGGATAAAAATCTCCTTAAAGTACAATGCCAAGTAGGATAAGAACTCAATTTTAGAAATCACCATTGGAGATGTCTAACAATAGTCAAAAATTTAGCGGGGACCATATCTAAAAGTCGAAAATCCTAAAATTGGATTTGAAACTTTAGAAACACACGTATATATCCCCTTCCTATACGGAAATAACTTACTAGACAAAGTTATCCGATTCTCTCTCTTAGAAAAATATAAATATTTCCTACAAAATAAATATAATAGAAAATATATCGTTCAAAATAAATTAATATTTAAATCTAAATACTTTCCTAAAAATAAGTCTAATGTATAATCTATCTATCATAACAAATCTAAAAAATAATCTATTTTTAAAAATAAGTTATATTTAAAAATTTTAATTTTAATTTTAATTTTAATTTTAATTTTAATTTTAATTTTAATTTTAATTTTAATTTTAATTTTGATGTTAATTTTAATATTAATTCAATGTTAATGTTAATTTTGATTTAAATATTAATGTTAATGTTAATATTAATTTTAACTTTAAGGTTAATGTTAATTTTAGTTTTACTATTAATTTTAGTTTTGTTATTTATTTATATTTTTGATATTAATGTTAAAACTAAAATTAACACTAAAATTAATATTTAAATTAGCACAAAACATTAAAATTAGCATTAACACTAAAATTAACATTAAAATTTATTATTAATATTAATAATAGTATTGATATTAATATTAAAATTAATATTTAAAATTAATTTATCTTGAATAGGTTTGTTCTGAAAGATAGATTATATTTTTAAATTATTTCTTTAAACAAATCTATCTATTTTTTTAAAAAAAATGAAAGATAAACTATCTATATATCTTTATTTTTTAAAAATCAATCTCTATTTTAAAAATTAAGTCGAATTTTTTCAAGAAAGGAATAGATTTTTTTTAAAAAAGAGAGAGAAATTTAAATTGGTTGAAGAATAAAATTTAGAAGAGATAAGTGTATGTTTATTGCTTCCGTAAATTTTTGGTACATTAAATCCCATTAAGAAGCTTACTATATGTATATATATAGGATCCCCTCTAGTTTTTTATTTCTCTAAACTATATGTCTATATATAGGATCCCCTCTAGTTTCATATTTCGCTAAACGTTCTTTTACCTCGTAGAATCCAAAAAAAACAAAAAAAAAACAAAACAAAACAAAAAAAATACTTATGGAATCCAAAAAAGGAAAACAAATTTCTTTTAATTCCTCCTTATTCTCTCTCCTCTCTCGAAGAATTTCCTTCCGCTTATATATACGTACACACCGGTGAAAGGGTCCTATGAATCTCCTAAATTCAAATCTATTACGTCCTAAATTAAACAATTTATATAACTATAAATTCAAATTGAAATCTCTTATGTCCTAAATTAAAACCCTCACACACACACATATAGGGAGCGGATCGGAAGTCTCGTCCCTCTCGACCATTGGAACGGGCACGCGCGGGGCCCCACCTGGCCCGTTCGATCCAACGGTGCACGAGAGGGGGGGGGGGGGGGGGTGGCAGGCTCTCCCGTGGGGCTCCCGGAACGGGTCTTTTGATCCGCTTCTATATGTTAGATGAGTTAAATATAAGTGTATCTCCTAAATTCAAATCGGAAACTCTTATGTCCTAAATCAAAACACTCAATCTCCAACCGACATTGATCATGTTACCTATACTTCCAAATCCTAAAACCGGTTAGTTTTTTATGCTAGGAGGTTCCAGGTGCCTCTTCCTGAAAATCCTTCTTGGTGGTTAGTTTTTTATGCTGATCAGTCGAGGATTGAGGAAGTTTGCAGAGTGTTCTTGCACATCTTTATACTCTTCCAAAGGCAGAATACATACCCGAATACAAAGACAATGATGCTTTCACATAAGGGTCTTCGAAAGATGCCATCACTCCTACGACGGGGGCTACAGAGAGAAGGATGGTCATCGACATCATCCACACTCATGAATCGTGTACATTATCAATTAAGACAGAATGCTCAGAAATTAAAAGAAAAATTGTTTGATGATGAGTTGCACAAAATGTTTCATGTATCGGAGCTACCTACTCTTTTCTTTGTATTTTTGATAGGATTTGAATGTGATTATTAGGCGTAAGAAGAGTAGTATTGTCTAATAAAGACATGTTAGTTTCTAACGTCAGTTTGCTCTTTATGTGGCTATTGTTTGAAGGGAAACTAGAATTGTAGAATAGTATATTTCTTCTTCTCATTTCATCATATGGCAAGGGCCATATATATAGGTAAAAGGGGCAACCCAAGGGTCATGAGTTACATAACCCAAGGGTCATGAGTTACATGATCCCAAGGGTCATATGTAACTCATGACATAATAATGAATATATAAGGGTTTCATAACACTCCCCCTTATTCATCCATTTCCTTGGATCCACTTATGAAATACTTCAGGATTCAATAAGCTAATGGGGTGGATACTGCTGGATCCAGAGTAAACTTAGTTTGCCTCATTAAAACCTTGGCTGTGGAAAACCCAGTGAGAAAAACCATCAGTCCTAAGAAAAAAGAGTACAATCCTATAGTTTTACTCCCCCTGATCTATACAAGCTTCAGGCTTGCAGGTCTTTTAGTTGCCTCATCCCTATTCCTCTTACAAGCTTTACAAAAGTACATCGTGGCAGTGTTTTGGTAAACAAATCTGCTAAGTTATTACAAGATTGAATTTATTGTATTTTGACTTGTCCCTTCTCTTGAAGGTCGTGCGTCCAGAAGAATTTGGGGGATATGTGCTTCGTCTTGTCACTCTTCATGTATCCTTTCTGAAGTTGAGCTACGCATGCTGCATTATCTTCAAAAAGGGTAGTAGGCTCAAGTTCACCAGTCTTCAGGCCAGTAGATGCCAAAATGTACTGAATGACGGAGCAAAGCCAAACACACTCCTTGCTTGTTTCATGGATAACTAGGAGTTCAGAATGGTTGGGTAAGATAGCCACACTGGTCTGTTTGACGGACCTCCAGGAGATAGCCGTACCACCAAAAGTAAATACAAATCCAGTTTGTGATTTCTCTGTGTGGGGATCTGATCTATAACCTGTATCTGAATAACCAAGTAAAGTGGAAGACCCACTATTCGGGTAATATAGTCATAGGTCTATAGACCCTTGGAGGTAGCGCAGAAGATGCTTCACTCCATTCCAGTGGCGCTTTGTGGGCGCTGCATTGTATCTGGCTAATAAGTTAACTGAAAATGCTATATCAGGACGCGTACAGTTAGCCAGATAGAGTAGTGCCCCAATGGCACTTAGGTAAGGTACTTCAGGACCTAATGATTTCTTCCCCTCTTCCAGTGGACGGAAAGGGTCCTTCTTTATGTCCAGTGATTGAACGACCATTGGTGTACTAAGGGGATGGCATTTATCCATATGGAATTGTTTAAGTAATCTTCGTGTATATGTAGATTGGTGTAACAGGATACCACCCTTTAGGTGTTCGATCTGTAAGCCAAGACAATACTTTGTTTTGCCTAGGTCTTTCATTTCAAAAGTTGTCTTAAGGCTTTCAGATATCTCAGTGATCTCTGCAGGAGATCCAATGAGATTTAAGTCGTCGACATAAACGGCGACTATAACAAATCCTGTTCCCGATCTTTTTATAAAGATATACGGACAGACTTTATCATTAGTAAATCCTTGCGTAGCAAGAAACTCACTTAGTCTATTATACCATATTTTTCCTGATTGTTTAAGACCGTACAATGATCTTTGTAACCTTACAGAATAGGTGTCCCGAGGTCTATCTATTTTCTCTGGTGAAATTTTATATCCTTCAGGGAGTTTCATATAGATATCTTTTCGTATATTGCCATAAAGATATGCAGTCACAACGTCCATGAGCTGCATTTCTAGGCTTCTCAGAGAAGAGAGGCTGATCAGGAATCTGAAGGTATTCCCATCCATGACCGGAGAATATGTTTCTTCATAATCTATTTTCGGTTTCTGGGAGAAACCTTGTGCTACAAGGCGTGCTTTGTAGCGCACAACTATGTTGTGTTCATTTCTTTTTCTTGTGAAGATCCATTTATATCCCACAGGTTTTACACCTTCAGGTGTTTGGACTACAGGTCCAAAGACTTCGCGTTTCAAGAGTAAGTCCAGCTCTACTCCTATTGCCTCGTTCCACTTTGGCCAATCGCCTCTGCGTTTACATTTCGCTAGAGACCGTGGATCGATGTCATCGTCATTTTCAGTGACGTGAACAGCAATATTGAACGAAAAATCGTCGTCGACGACTGTGCTTTTTCTGTTCAGTACCTCTCCAGTACGTACATAATTTAATGATATTTCTCCTGTTTGTTCCTCTTCAGGGGAAACTAGGAGGGGAGAGGTAGCTGATCTGATCTCAGCATCCTGTGTTGGGATCTTCTTAATTTTTCTAGGGTTTTTTCTTTTACGAGGGACTTTGTCTCTCGAACCTGGTGGGCGTCCTCTTTTTAATTGAGGTATTGCCATTTCTGCTGCAGGCGGATTGCATCCATCTTTGGGGATGTCAATCCTAGCTGGCATATTGGCAGCAGGGACGTATGATCTGACAATCTTCTGGTTGTCAATAAATATATTCGGAAGTAGATGTACAGTGTTCTGAAGATGTAATATCTTCAGGATCTCATCTTCACATTGACTTGTACGTGGATCAAAATGAGACAAAGTTTTTGTGTCCCAAGAAATTATCTTAGAAGCTTCTGGCTTCTTAGACTGTGTGCCCAGTTTAGGAAATAATCCTTCATCAAACTTACAGTCATCAACACGTGCCTTAAATACGTCACCCGTCAGGAGTTCTAGGTATCTAATTATATAGGGTGAGTCAAACCCAACATAGATACCTAATCGACGTTATGGACCCATTTTGGTCCTCTGTGGGGGAGTAATGGGGACGTAAACAGCACAACCAAAAACTCTCAAATGTGAGATATTTGGAGGTGAACCATAAGCGAGCTGCATCGGAGATAGAATATGACCTCCAGAAGGCCGTATTCTAATAAGTGATGCGGCATGCAATATAGCATGACCCCAAGCTTCCACAGTCAACTGTGACTGCATCAACAATGGACGAGCAATCCATTGTAATATCTTAATAAGAGATTCTGCTAACCCGTTCTGGGTGTGAACATGAGCTACAGGATGTTCAACTTCGATGCCAGTTGCTTGGCAATAGTCTTGAAAAACCTGTGAAGTAAATTCACCCGCATTATCAAGTCTTAATTTTTTGATATGGTTATCGGGGAAATGAGCCCGCAACTTAATTATTTGTGCCAATAGCTTAGAAAAAGCTAAGTTGCGGGTGGACAAAAGGCACACATAAGACCATTTAGTAGATGCATCTATAAGTACCATAAAGTACATAAATGGACCACTTGCGGGGTGAATAGGTCCGCAAATATCTCCATGAATTCTCTCTAAGAAGCTAGGAGACTCTAGTCCCACTTTCAAAAGGGATGGTCTCGTTATTAGTTTGCCTTAAAAACAAGGTAGACACGAGTAATCATACTTCTGAAGAATCTTCAGGTTCTGCAGGTTGTGTCCACTGGATTGGCTCATGATTCGTTTCATCATAGCTGATCCTGGGTGACCCAGTCTATTATGCCAAAGTTTAAATTTTGGCGATAAATGACACTTCTGGTGCACAATCATGTTAGCTTCTGTTGATTGAATATGAGTATGATAGAGACCCGACGGGAGTCCCTTGAATCATTCCAAGATAGTTTTTGAACCATCTTTTAGACGAGTAACATACAGATATTCTGCCTCATTTATTTTATTTGTTTCTAAGTGATATCCGTTTAAACGAATGTCCTTGAAACTTATGAGGTTCCTATTTGATTTAGGAGAGAATAGTGCATCTTTTATTATTTGTCTTGTTTTATTTGGGAGCAATATAATTGCTTCACCAGATCCTTCTATTATGTTTGATAGTCCTGATATCGTAATAACAGGACCGTCATAATCATTTAAGCTATAAAAATAGCTTTTTTCTTGAAGGATTGTGTGCGTCGAGGCGCTGTCCACAAGGCATTCACACTTTATCTATAGATCTATGAAAAAACAACAACAAATCATCGTAATTAAAACAAAAGTTTTGAAATACAATTTTTGTTTTAAAAAAATTCTCTTATATCGATCGACGAACCGATATAGAGAGGTCAATAAGTTGCTTGCAAAAATGCATAATTTATAAATACAATTTGAGCAAAAAAAAATAATATTCGGTCATCCCCCTTCGGTAGCTCTACGTGAATATGACCAAGCGGGAAAATGAGGGAGGAGGGTCACCGGGGACCTCTTAAGAACCAAGCCCCAATTTTTTTCTGACATCATACCCAAATAGGTGAGTCTATTCGGAGAGACTTCGTAAAATTTTCTTTGTCAAATGTAAGAATAAATATTATTTTTCAAGAAATTTAAAAGAGAAGCATAATATGAAAATGCGGCAACAAGTTTTTAAAAGCATGAAATAAGATAGTGGCTCTAGTCGAGTAGGTCGTCGTTCTCGAAGTCTTCCTCCGAAAACTGAGTAGACGGCTGCTTTTCTACCAGATTTGTTTCAACTTGAGACTTCTGGCTCGCTTGATACAGATTTTGTAGATGTCGCGGGGTACGACAGTTTCTGGACCAGTGTCCAGACATGCCACATTTGTGGCATTTGTCCTCCCAATTTTTCTTAGGAATGGACATCAGTTCTGTGGTCTTCTTCCACTTTTTCTTTGCCCCACTTTTGCTGCTCTGGAGATGAAAGTTGTTCTGGGGTGGACTTCTGGCCGGCCTCTTATGTGCATTCCCCATGTTAGATCTGTCCTTATTTTTCTTCTGCTTCTTGGAAGAAAAATGAGCTTCTGGGAGAGGAGCTGAGCCTGCAGGGCGTAGGTTATGAGTGGCCAAGAGAAGTTCTCTGTTTTGCTCTGCCATCATCGGGGTGGAGTGCAATTCAGAGTACTTTATGAACTTTCGTTCACGGTACTATTGCATGAGGATTGCGTCCTTCTCGTAGAAGGATATATAAGTTTTTTCCAACATACGATACTCCGAGACTTCTTCACCACACAACCTCAGGCGTGAGATGATATTATGGAGAGCTGAGTTGTACTCAGCTACGGGCTTAAAGTCCTGAAGTCGAAGGTTTTCCCACTCATACCTTGCACGTGGGAGGATTACATCTTTTTGATGTTTATAGCGGTCCTCCAGTGCAGTCCACAATTCCTTTGGGTCTTCTACAGGGAGGTATTCGGCCTTCAGGGTCCGATCAATGTGTCTCCTGATGTAGATAATGGCTTTCGCCTTATCTATATCAGAGACTTTCACTGTAGAAACAACCACAGCAGTATCTACTGTATTTCCCGTACCAGTGGCCGGAGCCGATGGAAGAGGAGTTGAAATTATGGCTAATAAGCCCTGGGCACGTAAGTGGAACTTCAGGTCCACGTGTCAGCTTAAATAATTTTTTCCAGCAGCATCTAGTACTTCGAAATCGACACTCGCTATTTTGGCCATTTTATCAACTTCTGGTCGGATCGACTAGGAAAAAAAAAGGGAAGGATGACGTCGAGATCTGGACGTCGATTCTCCTTGCTTCAGCAATCGTGCTGATAACGTGTTTGAAGGAAAACTAGAATTGTAGAATAGTATATTTCTTCTTCTCATTTTATCATATGGCAAGGGCCATATATATAGGTAAAAGGGGCAACCCAAGGGTCATGAGTTACATAACCCAAGGGTCATGAGTTACATGATCCCAAGGGTCATGTGTAACTCATGACATAATGATGAATATATAAGGGTTTCATAACAGTTATACATTTTTTCTCAATTTTGCTGTATGGCTAGCTTAGTACTAACTCACTACTAGGCTAGCAAATGCTGATATAACAGAGAGAGGTAACCAAGTTTACAGGTTTAGCTGGTCAACAGCTTTTGGAAAATATTCTTTAAACATTTCTCTTACGTTAATTGGCTTCAAAAAAATTTGGGTGATGACATCTTCCATTATGTGGTGTCTGACATGGAAAGTGACATGACAGCTGACATGTCATGTTTTAACCCAAAAATTAATTATCCAAATTTTTTATTGTTAATGTTAATATTAATGCTAATACTAATTTTAATTTAATGTTAATATTAATTTTAATGTTAATGTTAAAATTAATATTAATGCTAATTAATGTTAATATTAATATTAATATTCATGTTAATTTGAAGTTAATATTAATTTTAGTATTAATTTTAATGCTAATTTTAATTTAATGTTAATATTAATGTTAAAATTAATATTAATATTAATGTTAATTCTAATATTAATGTTAATGTTAATTTTAATATTAATGTTAATGTTAACCAGCTAAACCTGTAAATTTGGTTATCTCTCTCCGCCACATCAGCATTTGCTAGTAGTGGGCTAGTACTAAGCTAGCCATAGAGTAATTTCGTTTTTTTTCTTCTTATTTAGTTAAGAATTTGAGGGTGCACTCGCGTGACCATTTTTTGGCCTTTGAGTTATGTGGCATCCATGTTACAGGATTCTTGAAATATGGAGCATCCTTTGCATCAACCGGTTGAGCCAAAGACCATTATCAGTCGACTGCGCAGTCAAAGAAGAGTGCACAACTCATCGATCGCTCTGATTTCCCGGGTAAGGTATATTAGAACCGGGGCACAATTTTACAATGAAAAATCGAATGAAACAGTTGTAAGAACAACGTTCCAATACAACACTTCTAGGAAGGTGCACAATCAGAGATCCTAGGAGGATTCTGGAATACGAGAATCTAAAAAGGTTTCGTATACGTAGCAAACGACGAAGACACTTCTAAGAAAAAGATGCCGGCCGAATTACTAAAGGCAACAGTAGCCTTGACAGACGATAGATGAAAGTGGCCTGCTGGGGTGTTAAGAACACTAGTGCTCAAAGATAGATCCGCCACACGGTCAGCTTTCAGGAACCAGCAAGTTCAAAGGAACTCTGGAACGCTCTGGTATCCTGCTCTAAAACGAACTGCTGCTCGGAACGACAAGGAAGAAAAAGATTGCTTGAGGTGCTGGAACTTCAGTGGCTCGAGGAACTCTCTCTTCTCTCTTTCTGGAATTTTTCAGAAGAATAATTCTCTGTCTATATTTCGAAAGAGAAGTGAGGTCCTGAATATATAGCCACTGCTATAACTGCTCAGATCTGCAATGTGTGCCACGAAATAACGTCAGATCCACTATTTCAGGATCAGTTATCGCACATTACGGATCAGTTTGAATGTGGACAGCCACCACCTATGTGCATTGAGCCAATGAACGAGTTGCACGTGCGCCTACAGCCGTATTGCGCGCTGTGCATACTGCCGCGCAACTGGCGCAACTTGTGCACTGGCGCACCTGGCGCACTGGCGCAACTTGTGAACCTGGCGCACCCGAGCACCTCACGCATGTGCGCACCCCGTGCAACCCAGCGCACCCGCGCACCCTGCACAACCTGGGTGCAACCTTAGCGCGCAACTGGGCCACGTAACGTAGGCGCGCAACGTGGGCGCGCAACGTGGCCGCGCAAGTGGCTCGCGCAACGAGCGCAACTTAAGCGCACTATGCACCTAGAAACGATGCTGACGTGCTAAGTACAAAGTGCGCCAACAAAATGCCACATTACGCCTCATGAGCCCATGAGCCCGAGTCCGAGTCCGAGTCGCTAAGCCCCTATGGGGCTTTGCCCCAATGGAAATTAATTTTCCAAGAGCAAAAAGCATGAATGCTTTTCTTGGAGTCTTATCCTTACCTCATAGTAAAATCACCCACATGGTTCCCTCCTTAGGGTTACCACCCCATGTGCATATCCTAACAACACATACATGTATATATGTTGAGATAACTCATGGTACTTTTCCAATGTGGGACTAAACTTTGCTAGGCATGTTGAGAGCAAGCTCTCTTCATGTCAAAGAGCAAGAGCACCAACAATCTCTCACATATCCCAACATATATATGTGTCTAGGGTTGAGCGTTCCCCACAGTAACTGTCCATTTTGCATTATGATAGATGTCGCTGACGACTTAAATCTTTCCGCATGGGTTAAATAATAATGTGATACAAGAATGGACTATGCCTTGAATTCTGTACCATAATTGTAATTCTTTCCAATCACAAAGTGTAGTTACATGTGCTTCTGGCTACACATTAAAGGCCTTATGCCAGCCTGGTTTCAGTGTATAATTTTGGGCGTCTAAGATTACCCTCAAGAGACGACCTGATATCTCTTTTCGTACACTATAGGTGAGTTCTTTATTAAAGAGACATGGCATGAAGCCTTGCGCTTCCTTGCGGTGCTACGCCGCTATGACATGGCCTAAAGCCGAGGCAATACTGTCACGACCCGCACCTACTGTGAGGGTACGAGAACGTAACAACGCCCAGCCTACGCCGCAGTGTCGGCGGCAGAACGTTGTTCTAGGTCATGAACTATAACTAGCATAATATAAAAACTCTCCATAAGGAGGCCAACACAGAGGTACAACTCAATCACAATCTAAGGTAGAATGTGGCACGATGAAATAGATAAAGAAATCCTCAACTGAGGTACAACAGAAATGAAATACAAGTCTTATCAACTACCAGACTCAACATATCTAAAATATACAACTCTGAAAATAAATACAACAGCTAAGCATAAAAAGAAGGAACAGTCTAAGCTATCTACACTATACAAGGTATCATCCTGAGCAGCTGCCTGAACCTCCCCAGGGGTCCAGGTCGCGAGTGTCAACTAGGCAAGCTCCAAGTAAGGGTGCAGGGTACCTCATCATCCTCTGTAAAATTTTCAACAGGTCCAGTCAGGACGGGAGCGAGCACAAAACATCTCACGCAGTTCATATCATGTTAGGAAATATAAAGCATGCAATAGAGTAAGGTACATGAAACGCTGTAAGAAGAATATATATGAAAAATAGTAGAGATTTGATAACAGAAAATATCTAAATATGATAAATAAGAACTGTATGTCTACTATGATTTAGAGTACAATATGGTTATGTAAACGGTCTAGGAAAATGCAATGGTAACTCCATTGTACGTGGGTGTACAATAGACATATACAATAGTTATACAATGTTGTACAATAGGATTTGAGTACATAACCAATTCTACTCCCCCCTTCCCAAATCAATACTCAAGGATCTACTCCGGTTACGTTATCTTGCACAATAGTGTACAATGTTATACAATGGATGTACAATATTATACAATAGATGTACAATGTTATACAATGGATGTACAATATTATACAATAGATGTACAATGTTATACAATAGTTGTACAATGTTATACAATAGTGTACAATGGTCTATCCCAGGGACTCATGTGATACTGAGAGTACAATATGCACAAGGAGTATACAAGGATATAGGTATTCAATAAATACAATATGGAAGTGAAACGCACATCACAATATGTATCTAGTGAATACAAGGGAATAACATCCCAAAAGAAGATCCGTATAGTACCAATCCGTGATAACAACGTGTCAGTATCAAGTACAGTAATCTAGAGCAAGAATGTAAATCCAGACAAGTATGAAACGGTCAGAGAATGTACTTGTCTGATAACTGAATGTCCGAAGAGGATGTATTGCCTGAGGAGAGGTGTCTGTCTCCTAATCAGAGCAACACAAGTTACAACATGTCTAAAATAAGGAAATAGACTGCTACAATGCATCTACATGTTGTCTAGGTCAAACTAGGCTAAAGTCAACACTTGGTCAACTCTAGTCAACTATCTAGTCAAAGCTAGGTCAACTGGGTCAACATAGACTCAATGAAGTCTCACTAGGCCTAACCAGTCTATCCTAGCTAGTACACACCATACAAATCCAAGGCTATACAAGCCAACACAAGTCACATATCAAGATACATCACATTCATGCATATTCAACATTATATATATATATATATATATATATATATATATATATATATATATATTCTCTTATATATTTTATATATATATATATATATATATATATATATATAAGAGAAAAAATATATAAGAGAATATATATATATATATATATATATATATATATATATATATATATATATATATATATATATTTTATATATATATATATATATATATATATATATATATATATATATATATATATATATATATATAAGAGAAAAGAACTAACATGTAAAGCTATGTGTGTGTGTGAACATGGAGGTGTACATGAAAAGAGAAATCAACACTAGTTATGAGTTTACACTACACATGGCACAAATCTAACCCATCTACATTACACATGTATTATACTTAACATGCATGGCTACAAGTATACATTTATATATATTAGAGTAGAGACTATTTAAGTTATAACTAACATGCATCTATACTTTACATAAATCTATATATATTATAGCAATCATTTAGAGAAGGGTTACATGGCATGGTGGTTGATATAGAGTGGGGTGTCCTTGTGCAGAGGGTGAAGTTTAGGTGAAGTTCATTCTCAGTTTAGTTCCACATTTACATATAAACTAAAGTGAGCTATCCCATAAACTGGTGTAACTAACCACATAAAATGAACCATGTTATCTGAAATCTGCCATTAAGCCAACATCCCATATGCATACAGCTCATGCATTATCTAATACTGAAATTAACTAACATTTCGAATTAAGGGGTTGAAGGTTAACATTACATTCATAGACATTCCACTATATTGAAAACTGAAATTGGCTTGGCAATAGGAAAAGAAAGGTATATATGCTTACATGGACAGTTCAGTGTTCGAACAACCTAAAATGAACTAACATTCAATCTAAATATCAACTATGCATTGGTTCTATGTCTACATATGAAATCTGATATTGCATTTACTATATTTATACATTATGCATTCATATCTATCATTACATATATACCTTGCATTTATATCTAGCATTCATTATATACTTTCATGCATGCATTGTATATCATTCTTTCATTCATGCATTTATGTATTGCTTACATATATTACATTAATTGCATTCCTACATGCTTGCATTCAACCATATATATACATTAATGTAAAGAGGATATATATCATATATATATCATTTTATTCATCTAACATATCATGCATTACATACTCTATATTCATTTAATATCCATACTACATAGGCTCATAGGTTACACAAAATGCATATATCGTATAGTCACTCTTTTACTTAAAACCAATACTGTACCAATTGGGCATTCACTAAATTTTAGGATTAGAGTATGATATAGTACTTCATGTTAGCTTTCCGAAACTTCAAACGGATCGCATTTTCGTGTCCGGAAGCTCCCGAAATTGCGAAAATACCGAAACGCGTTCGTCTTTCGTATAGTTGACACTCAAATAATTCTACAGAAAGTTACAGAAAGAATTTGGCTTATTAAAATATATATTTGGAAAGCTAACTTCGATACGGTTCTTCTAAAAAATGGAAGATAAATCGAAGTTTTAATCTAAAAGTTATGACATTTCTAAGTTGCTATTGCTACTAAAAACGTGGATAAAATTATGACGAATTTGGGTAGTTTGAGACAAAAGAACACAAGTATATAACATAATATATCAAGAACTCACTCTCTACACTGATATATATATATATATGAGACACTATAGAACATATCTCCAATACAAAAATATGAGATTAAACATGTAATAATTCATTCATACATAACAACAACACATAGTGTGTCCAAATTTGGGGTTTTCCCACATGGACACAACCACAACACAATGGACACTCCTATGACCTCCAAATGGACACGAAATGGACACAAATGGAGATACAACCATGGGGGTCATTCCTATAGATTCAAAATAGACCTATATGCATGAGGAAATAAAAAGGAGAAGAGATTTATACCTCCCGGTAGATCGAATCGAAGAAAAGCCTTTCCGGAGCGACACCGACACGTAGAGATTCCAAAAGGATACGAACGAGCTCCGAATCCTCCCAAACTTCGATATCTTCCTCCTTGGCTAGAATGGAGAAGGAAAGAAGAAGATTTGGTGGCGAAATGGAAGAATTTGGTGGAGAAATTGCTTGGGATTGCTCTCTAGAAATTTGGGGAAGAACAAGAGAGAGAGTGTGGATGATAATAATAAAATGAACTTGAGCCTATCCTCTCCCAAAGTGGCTGGCCATATGGGGCTATTTGTCTTATTATGGTAAGGTCCAAAATGCCCCCACTAACCTATTCTATTAGTATTAGGAAAGGGCTAATTGGTTGGGGCTAAATTAGTCATTCTAAAGTCTCTAATCACACTAACCTTATCCATAATAATTAGTCTAACCTCTAACTAAAATATTTCTATCATGTGGGCCATGGCTAACTAATGTGTGGGTCCACTAAACTCAACACTACCCCCGGGTCCCCATTTCAAGTCGGATTGAGCTGAAATTCGAACCCGACTCAAATAACCCCAAAACAATATCATAAATAATAAAATAAATTTCAAAAATATTTTAAAAATACAAAATGATAAAAATACCCACGTTCCTGAAAATTGGGGGTGACAAATTCCTCGAAATTAAAACCAAACAATAGTAAAATATCAAAATCACAAGTTATAATTTTAAATAGTTTAAAAATGATTAAAAATCACCAAAAATCATAATATGAAATAATTATCAATAAATAATAATTATAATTACAAAATTTCAAAATTACCCTCATCTGGAAAACTGGGTGTTACAATCCTACCCACCTTATAAAAATTTCGTCCTCAAAATTAAGATGATCGTACCCCTTCTAGGTCAAACATAGTCAAGGGTCAATCACTAGTCAATTTTCTCAACACCCTAGTACTTGGTCATCAGCTGGTCAACTTCTTAGGATTTACCTATGCTAGCTACGTAGTGTTGGCAACTAGGGATTAGCAAAGAAAACTCTATAATAGACTAGCTCTCAACTTCCAAATCCTATCAAGTCACCCATAACTAATTATCCACAAGCTAAGCACACCAATCCCAGATACCACATATATATATATATATGCTCAAGAACAACAACCCATCACATATATCCTAAGTATATTATCTATATATAGACCTCTTAGTCTTAGGTGAACTACAACTTATACTCAAGGTCAGGCTCTGGTCACTGGGTGCCTCACTGGAAGGATAAGGGAAAACAATAAATAATCATCAAGGTTATATGGCATACTAACATCCTATACGTAACTGGTTGGTATCATAATAACAGAGAATTATCTGCAATGGGTTACTATTCTAGCACCAAAGCTAACTATCACCTCTAGGGTACAGACACTCTACAAGTCACCATATCTATATACTATGAAGGAACTACCTATGAACAAGCTCTACAAACTAAATATCTCTACTCCTAAGTCATTTATAACAATAAAAAGGGTATGATGTTTAAGACCTTCTCAAAATACAATCTGTTAATCATATGCGTCTGTCCAAAATCATGTTGCCCAGAGTCCTCATCATGCTAGTGAGCAATGCTACGATAATCACAGAGTCCTTGACTAAGGTACGTACTTCTAGGTTCATGGTATTTAAAAATTTTACATTTCCGCATGCGACGGCGAAAACCTTAAATTCCCATACCCAAGAAATACATCCGAAATCTGACTACATGTCCTTACTATGCCAACTAATACGACTATCGAAGATTCTAGATCCCATGATTTAGGTGACCTAGCCCATATGATTTTGAAGAAAAACAACATAACAAAAGAACAACATGACAACTTAATCAATCAGCAAGGAACAGATGGAACCGGATTTCAAGGGAGTTATAAAAGGATAGTTTCGGGAATCGAATTGAGAAGAACGGAACTTGCAGCAAGATCTCCAATGGTCTGTGCATCCTTGACTGTCCTGACGATGGCTCGCCCTGCTAGTTTCCCCTGGTCTGCTGCTGATGCTGCATAAATCACCGCTGCTGAGAGAAATCAGAAATTATGGGAGAAAATCTCTGTACAGATAGAGGTGCACCTCCAATGTAGCAGAAATGCCAACCTGAGTCGGCACAACAGAAGCTGCGGTCTCGAGGCCCTGATGAACAGAACGAGAGGTGGCCAGCCTCTCGATAGTATCCCCCGAACCGAAGCGATGAGATCGTGTCTTCATAACCATCATGAAGACAGATCAAAACAAGAAGCAATTACTGAGAATGAAGCAAAAAATCAAGGGAGGACAATTTATATTCAAAGGGAAGTCAATAAGCAACAATTTTAGACAAAAGGAATCTGATTAAGGGTTTTTTTCTAATGTGATTGAGTACCTCAGAATATCCTAATCCTACTGCAGGCTGTAGTGATACTCTAGTTCGAATACCACTACATAAACTCGACCTGCATGGGCCACCACTAAAAACGTGTCACGACCCGCACCTACTGTGAGGGTATGAGAACGTAACAACGCCCAACCTACGCCGCAGTGTCGGCGGTAGAACGCTGTTCTAGGTCATGAACTATAACTAGCATAATATGAAAACTCTCCATAAGGAGGCCAATACAGAGGTACAACTCAATCACAATCTAAGGTAGAATGTGGCACGATAAAATAGATAAAGAAATCCTCAACTGAGGTACAACAGAAATGAAATACAAGTCTTATCAACTACCAGACTCAACATATCTAAAATATACAACTCTAAAAATAAATACAACAGCTAAGCATGAAAAGAAGGAACAGTCTAAGCTATCTACACTATACAAGGTATCATCCTGAACAGCTGCCTGAACCTCCCCAGGGGTCCAGGTCGTGAGTGTCAACTAGGCAAGCTCTAAGTAAGGGTGCAGGGTACCTCATCATCCTCTGTAAAATTTTCAACCGGTCCAGTCAGGACGAGAGCGAGCACAAAATATCTCACGCAGTTCATATCATGTTAGGAAATATAAAGCATGCAATAGAGTAAGGTACATAAAATGCTGTAAGAAGAATGTATATAAAAAACAGTAGAGATTTGATAACAAGAAATATTTAAATATGATAAATAAGAACTGTAAGTCTACTGTGATTTAGAGTACAATATGGTTATGTAAACAGTCTAGGAAAATGCAATGGTAACTCCATTGTACGTGGGTGTACAATAGACATATACAATAGTTATACAATGTTGTACAATAGGATTTGAGTACATAACCAATTCTACTCCCCCCTCCCCAAATCAATACTCAAGGATCTACTCCGATTACGTTATCTTGCACAATAGTGTACAATATTATACAATGAATGTAAAATATTATACAATAGATGTACAATATTATACAATAGATGTACAATATTATACAATAGACGTACAATATTATACAATAGTTGTACAATGTTATACAATAGTGTACAACGGTCTATCCCTGGGACTCATCTGATACATAGAGTACAATATGCACAAAGAGTATACAAGGATATAGGTATTCAATAAACACAATATGGAAGTAAAACGCACATCACAATATGTATCTAGTGAATACAAGGGGATAACATCCCAGAAGAAGATCCGTATAGTATCAATCCGTGATAACAATGTATCAGCATCAAGTACAGTAATCTAGAGCAAGAATGTAAATCCAGACAAGTATGAAACGGTCAGAGAATGTACTCGCCTGATAACTGAATGTCCGAAGAGGGTGTACTTCCTGAGGAGAGGTGTCTGTCTCCTAATCAGAGCAACACAAGTTACAACATGTCTAAAATAAGGAAATAGACTGCTACAATGCATCTACATGTTGTCTAGGTCAAACTAGGCTAAAGTCAACACTTGGTCAACTCTAGTCAACTATCTAGTCAAAGCTAGGTCAACTGGGTCAACATAGACTCAATGAAGTCTCACTAGGCCTAACCAGTCTACCCTAGCTAGTACACACCATACAAATCCAAGGCTATACAAGCCAACACAAGTCACATATCAAGATACATCACATTCATGCATATTCAATATTATATATATATATATATATATATAGATAGATATAGATATAAGAGAAAAGAACTAACATGTAAAGCTATGTGTGTGTGTGAACATGGAGGTGTACATGAAAAGAGAAATTAACACTAGTTATGAGTTTACACTACACATGGCACAAAGCTAACCCATCTACATTACACATGTATTATACTTAACATGCATGGCTACAAGTATACATCTATATACATTAGAGTAGAGACTATTTAAGTTATAACTAACATGCATCTATACTTTACATAAATCTATATATATTATAGCAATCATTTAGAGAAGTGTTACATGGCATGGTGGTTGATATAGAGTGGGGTGTCCTTGTGCAGAGGGTGAAGTTCATTCTCAGTTTAGCTCCACATTTACATATAAACTAAAGTCAGCTATCCCATAAACTGGTGTAACTAACCACATAAAATGAACCATGTTATCTGAAATCTGCCATTAAGCCAACATCCCATATGCATACAGCTCATGCATTGTCTAATACTGGAATTAACTAACATTTCGAATTAAGGGGTTGAAGGTTAACATTACATTCATAGACATTCCACTATATTGAAAAGTGAAATTGGCTTGGCAATAGGAAAAGGAAGGTATATATGCTTACATGGACAGTTCAGTGTTCGAACAACCTAAATTGAACTAACATTCAATCTAAATATCAGCTATGCATTGGTTCTATGTCTACATATGAAATCTGATATTGCATTTACAATATTTATACATTATGCATTCATATCTATCATTACATATATACCTTGCATTTATATCTAGCATTCATTATATACTTTCATGCATGCATTGTATATCATTCTTTCATTCATGCATTTATGTATTGCTTACATATATTACATTAATTGCATTCCTACATGCTTGCATTCAACCATATATATACATTAATATAAAGAGGATATATATCATATATATATCATTTCATTCATCTAACATATCATGCATTACATACTCTATATTCATTTAATATCCATACTACATAGGCTCATAGGTTACACAAAATGCATATATCGTATAGTTACTCTTTTACTTAAAACCAATACTGTACCAATTGGACATTCACTAAATTTTAGGATTAAAGTATGTTGTAGTACTTCATGTTAGCTTTCCTAACCTTCAAACGGATCGCATTTTCGTGTCCGGAAGCTCCCGAAATCGCAAAAATACCGAAACGCGTTCGTCTTTCGTATAGCTGACACTCAAATAATTCTATAGAAAGTTACAAAAAGAATTTAGCTTATTAAAATATATATTTGGAAATCTAACTTCGATACGGTTCTTTTAAAAAAAATAGAAGATAAATCGGAGTTTTAATCTAAAAGTTATGATATTTCTAAGTTGCTATTGCTACTAAAAATGTGGATAAAATTATGACAAATTTGGGTAGTTTGAGACAAAAGAACACAAGTATATAACATAATATATCAAGAACTCACTCTCTACACTAATATATATATATATATATATATATATATATATATATATATATATATATATATATATATATATATATATATGAGACACTATAGAACATATCTCCAATACAAAAATATGAGATTAAACATGTAATAATTCATCCATACATAACAACAACACATAGTGTGTCCAAATTTGGGGTTTTCCCACATGGACACAACCACAACACAAAGGACACTCCTATGACCTCCAAATGGACACAAAATGGACACAAATGGAGATACAACCATGGAGGTCATTCCTATGGATTCAAAATAGACCTATATGCATGAGGAAATAAAAAGGAGAAGGGATTTATACCTTCCGGTAGATCGAATCGAAGAAAAGTCTTCCCGGAGCGACACCGACACGTAGAGATTCCAAAAGGATACGAACGAGCGCCGAATCCTCCCAAACTTGGGTAACTTCCTCTTTGGCTAGAATTGAGAAGGAAAGAAGAAGATTTGGTGGTGAAATGGAAGAATTTGGTGGAGAAATTGCTAGGGATTGCTCTCTAGAAATTTGGAAAAGAACAAGAGAGAGAGTGTGGATGAGAATAATGAAATGAACTTGAGCCTATCCTCTCCCAAAATGGCTGGCCATATGGGGCTATTTGTCTTATTATGGTAAGGTCTAAAATTCCCCCACTAACCTATTCTATTAGTATTAGGAAAGGGCTAATTGGTTGGGGCTAAATTAGTCATTCTAAAGTCTCTAATCACACTAAACTTATCCATAATAATTAGTCTAACCTCTAACTAAAATATTTCTATCATGTGGGCCATGGCTAACTAATGTGTGGGTCCACTAAAGTCAACACTACCCCCGGGTCCCCGTTTCAAGTCGGATTGAGCTGAAATTCGAACCCGACTCAAATAACCCCAAAACAATATCATAAATAATAAAATAAATTTCAAAAATATTTCAAAAATACAAAATGATAAAAATACCCATGTTTCTGAAAACTGGGGGTGACAAATTCCTCGAAATTAAAACCAAACAATAGTAAAATATCAAAATCACAAGTCATAATTTTAAATAGTTTAAAAATTATTAAAAATCACCAAAAATCATAATATGAAATAATTATCAATAAATAATAATTATAATTACAAAATTTCAAAATTATCCTCATCTGAAAAACTGGGTGTTACAATTACCCCTATCTGGGAACCTCATCGTAGTGTCATACTACTGCAGCATGAGGTCACAGCTTCTTTGTAGTGCCATTCTACCCAGCATGTAGCCTAAGGCTTCCTTGCGGTGTTACGCCGCAACGACATGGCTTGCAAGGCCGAGGCTTTATCCCTACCCGGGTACCTCATCGTGGTGCCGTGCCACTGTAATATGGGATCACCCTCCCCTTTGTAGTGCTATCTACAACTCTTTAATTTCATTATACAGCATTAGGCTACCTGTCTATTTGCGGTGCTACGCCGCTATGACTTGGCTTACAAAGTCGAGGCATTACCCCTAACTGGGAACCTCATGATGTAGCCATCCCACTGTAGCATAGAGTTTTACTCCTTGTAGTGCTGCGCTACCGTGCTTCCTGTAAAGCACACCAGACATTCACTCTGCCTGGGAACTTATTAAGGCATTTAAGCCAACCTCAACACAGGATCCATTTTCCGCAGAAAACACATAGTAGACAATAGTAGTTATGGGTTCGTAATCCTTCCATGTTCCCAAGAACAAGTACCCACTGTTACCTGATAGTTTTCCAGTCAGTGGTCCTCCCTTGAACCGAAAGTTAGATGTCTAGTAGATTTCTCTTTGAACTAATAACATAAAACTTTGTGGTAGGATTACAAAAATATACTATCAGAATGCCTTCAAGCCCATCTTCCCTGCTGTATCTTCAACCAGCTAACGCTTGAGGCCCTTCGTGAACGGATCCTCCAGGTTTTTCTGACTCCGAACATCGATTACTGTAATGACACCTCTCTTGATAAGATCGTTCATTGCCCTGTGCTTTAACCGCACAGTTCTTTTCTTTCCGTTGAAGAGATCATTTGATGCCACCGTCGCAGTCGCTTGGTTGTTGCAGTATATCAGAATTGCCGGTATCTGCGCTCCAACTACTGGAAGATCATACATGAGCTCCCGAAGCCATTCTGCTTTATCTGCTGCGGTATCAAGTACAAAGAACTCAGATTCTATGGAAGACTGCGAGAGCATATTCTGCTTCTTCGACTTCCACGATATAGTAGCTCCACCCATTATGAAAATGAATCCACCAGTGGACCTCTCGCTCTCCAACTCTGAGCACCAGCTTGTATCACTGAAGCCTTCTACTACCGACGGCTCACCGCTGAAGTATAGTGCATATGTCTGAGTTTTCTTGAGATATCTCATAACACGCTTCACAACTTTCAAGTGCTCAACGCCTGGATTGCTTGTGAATTGACTCAGCATTCCCACAACAAAAGCTATGTCAGGCCTAGTGGCAATAGTAGCGTACACCAAACTCCCGATGACGCTAGCGTACTCCAATTTCCTGACGCTTTCCTTCGAGTTTGGCTCCAGCTTCTAATCACTTCGATACGGTGTATCAATTATGGGAAGATTATGATACCCGTATCGAGTGATCATCTTCTCAATGTAATGAGATTATGACAGTGCCAATCCAGTGTTTGTCCGGATGATCTTGAGTCCCAAGATAACATCAGCATCCCCCAAGTCCTTCATACTGAACTTTGTCGAGAGGAACTTCTTTGTCTCAGTGACACAACTTATATCCGTACCTAGGATTAGCATGTCGTCAAAGTACAGAAAAATGATGACTCCTCTTCCGTCAGCAAATTTAGTATAGACACACTTGTCTGTTTCGCTGACCCTGTAGCCGTTTGACCTTAGAACTTTGTCAAACTTCTCGTGCCACATTTTGGGAGCTTGCTTTAAGCCGTATAGAGATTTTATCAACTTGCAGACTTTATCTTCTAGGCCTCTGACGACAAATTCTTCTGGCTGTTGCATATAAATCTCCTCGGTCAGCTCGCCATTCAGGAATGCTGTTTTCACATCTATCTAGTGTATCACCAGTTTGTGTATTGTCACAAGGGCAATTAACAATCTGATGGTTGTCATCCGTGCTACTGGAGCATATGTGTCAAAGTAGTCGATCCTCTGCTTTTGAGAAAACCCCTTGGCCACTAGCCTGGCCATGAACTTGTCAATGGTTCCATCAGCTTTCATCTTTTTCTTGAAGATCCATTTGCATCCGATGGGTTTTGCTCCTTTGGGTAAATCAACTAACACCCATGTGTTATTGGAGGTAATTGAGTCAGTTTTATTGTCTATTGCCTCCTTCAAAAAGACAGCATCTCTGGTCTTCATCGCCTCATCACAGGTAAGCGGATATGCTTCCACATGATAGGTGACGAAGTCATCTCCGAAGCTCTTCGGCCTCCTTGCTCGCTTCGTCGACGGCTCAACGAGTTATGGTTCAATTCTTGTTTCTCCACCAACAACTTCATCTTGGACTACTGGCTCATATGAGATCTCAATCTCATTTGTACCTACATTATTCTCTGAAATATCTGAAAGAATAATGTTTTTATGTCTCACAAACTTGTCTTCAAAATATTCAGCATCGCGAGATTCGATGATATGATTTGACTCAATATCAAGAAATCTCCGAGCATCAGTCTTCTCGGCATACCCCAAGAAGATTGCCTTCGTAGTCCTAGTCCCCAGCTTCTGAATCTTCAGATATGGGAGCTTCATATAAGCCAGACACCCCCACACTCGAATGACATTCAAGTTAGGTCTGACTTTAAACCAGAATTCATGAGGAGTTATGTCAGAAGTTGCATAAGGCACTCTATTCAGAATGAAAGTGGCCGTTAATGCAGCTTCTATCCAGTAATATTTTGAAAGACCTGCAGTTAGCAGCATTGAGTTCATCATTTCTGTCAACGTCTGGTTCTTTCTTTTTGCTACTCCGTTAGATTGAGGAGAATACAGAACAATAGTCTCGCAGATGATTCTATGTTCTTTGCAGAACGATGCGAATTCATGAGACCGATATTCTTCGTCTCGATCACTTCTCAACCTCTTGAGTTGTTGTCCAGTTTGCCGTTCAGCTTCGGTCCTAAACTCCTTGAACTTCTCGAACGCTTCGTCTTTGGATTTGAGCAAGTAGACGAATGTGTATTTAGAGAAGTCATCGATGAAGGTTATGAAATACTTTATCCCGGCTTTTGTAGAGATTTGTTTGAAGTCACAGATATCGGAGTAAACCAACTCCAGAAGATTTGTGCTTCGATTGACCCGATAAAAAGGTTTTCTAGTGATCTTTGTCTGAGCACATACTTCATATTTCTCTACCTTACCCCCACATTTGGAGATAAGTCCAAGACTAGACATTTTGTTTATTCTTTTACAATGAACATGTCCTAGCCTATTATGCCACAACTCAAGAGAATAATCAGAAAGAGCGATTGCATTGATATTATTAGACTGGTTTAAAGCTGAATTTTAAACATCCCTTCGGTTTGATAAGTCTTTCCGAAGTATGTTCCCTTCTTAGACATCACCATCTAACCAGCATTAATGTCCATCCTCAAGCCTGCGTTGCTAAGCAGACTCCCAGAGATCAGGTTCTTGGCAATCACCGAAATATGCTTTACTCCTTGGAGCATCAGAGTGTTCTCGAAAATGAGTTTCAGCTCCACAGTCCCGATCCCTAAAACTTCAGCTTGGGCCTGGTTCGCCATGACAACCTTCTCAGAAGTTGGCTGGTACGTGACTAACCATTCCCTCCCAGAACAGACATGACAAGTCGCACCGGTGTCTATCCACCAGTCGGAGTCAGCCCCCACAGTTGTGACCTGAGCGATCATAGCAACGAGATTAGAAACCAAAGAAACCTTACTAGGCTCACCTTTCTCTGATTGTTTGGGCTTGGATCTGCATTCACTCTTGTAGTGGCCTTTCTTGCCACAATTGAAGCAAGTCACATAGGACTTGGACTTCTGTTGCTTGAATGAAGGATACTTCACTTTCAGATTAGTGGAATCTTTCTTTTTGTGATGAGAAGCCACCTGCTTCCCCTTGGGCTCTCTCGTCTATACCAGATTGGTCTTGGCCAACTGTTTGGACAGAGTGTCCATCTTCTGTTGAGAACGCATCTCGTCCTCAACATGGATCTCTTGAAGGAGATCTTCCAAGCTGATGTCCAGCTTCTTCCGATGTATTATTGCATAGAATGTACTCCATCCAGCGGGAAGTTTAGAGACAATTCCTCCAACGACAAACTTGTCGACGAGGGGCATTTTCTCGTCTTCTAGCTTCTGGCGCAGCTTCAAGAACTCTTTTACCTGAGGTAGCATTGCCTTCTCGTCTTCGAAGAGCCACTTGTGGTACTTCTCGACGATGAAGATTTTCGATCTATTGTCGTCGTCTTCATACAGCTTTTCTAAGGACTCCCAGATATCCCTGGCAGAAGGATTCTTGGAGTATGACTCTGCTAGGGAGTCCTCCATTGCATTCAGAATCAATAGCCTACAAAGACTATTGTCCCTTCTCCATTTGGACAATTTGACTTGTGCAGCAGCAATGGCATCTGATGTACCACCTTCTGGAGTCGTCGGTCCTTCTGGAATCGTTGGTTCAATCTCAATCAGCACATGATCGACGTCCACCAGTTATAGATTGAGGGTGATTTTTCTCTTCCATATTTGAAAGTGTTCTCCGTCCAACTTTTCTAGTTTGTTAAAGCTGGTATCGAGGAGAGAGGCACATGAGTTTTCCATTGTGCTGGTCTAGCTTTGAGATTATTAGAATCGGGGCACAATTTTATAATAGAAAATCGAATGAAACAGTTGTAAGAACAACGTTCCAATGCAATACTTCTAGGAAGGTGCACAACCAGAGATCCTAGGAGGATTCTGGAATACGAGAATCAAAAAAGATTTTGTATACGTAACAAATGATGAAGACACTTCTAAGAAGAAGATGCCGGCTGAATTGCTAAAGGCAACAGTAGCGATAACAGGCGATAGATGAAAGTGGCCTGCTGGGGTGTTAAGAACACCAGTGCTCAAAGCTAGATCCGCCACACGGTCAGCTTCCAGGAACCAACAAGTTCAAAGGAACTCTGGAACGCTCTGGTATTCTGCTCTACAACGGACTGCTGCTCGAAACAACAAGGAAGAAAAAGATTGCTTGAGGTGCTGGAACTTCAGTGGCTCGAGGAACTCTCTCTTCTCTCTTTCTAGAATTTTTCAGAAGAATAATTCTCTGTCTATATTTCGAGAGAGAAGTGAGGCCCTGAATATATAGCCACTGCTATAACTGCTCAGATCCGTAATGTGCACCACAAAATAATGTCAGATCCACTATTTCAGGATCAGTTATCGCACATTACGGATCAGTTTGAATGTGGACAGCCACCATATGTGCGCGTTGAGCCAATAAACGAGTTACGCGTGCGCCTATAGCTGTATTGCACGTACTGCGCACACTGCGGCGCAACTGGCGCAACTTGTGCACCTGGCGCAGCTGGCAAAGTATGCCAACATTACGCCTCATGAGCCCATGAGCCCGAGTCCGAGTCCGAGTCGCTAAGCCCCTACGGGGAAGCCTATTTTTTGATCATGACAAAGGGGAAGAAGTAAGTTTAAGTATGTATTTATAAGTAATCTAATTAGTATGCTTTTCGTGATATTGCTTATATCTCTTATAAATTAGTGATACATGCATCTATTGTATCCATACTAAACTTAACCGATTTGCCATAATCAAAAAGGGGGAGATTGTTGGCCCAATGATTGTATCATATTTTTGAATATGGTTAATATGTTAAGTTTAGCATTTCTTTATCACTAATCTTCATACTATCGCTATAACATTCCTACTTATACTTATACCTTTGGTGATATGTGCCTATTAGTTTACATATTAGTGATATGAGCTTATCTATCTTAAATTTAATCGGATTGCCAAAATTAAAACTATGTTTTTGATTTTGGTTATTCAATTAATTTTAATTATTATGATATCACTAACATTTATGCTATCACCTTAGCACTTATATTTAAACTCAGCATTGTCCTAATGTGCATTAAACTTATCATACTTGCTACTATATATATTGCTTTGTTCGTCTAACATGTACATGCAGAAAAGCAATAAGCAAGATTAATGTGGACATATGCAATGAAGAAATCATGGTGGGCCAAAGATGACAGATCCCACAAGATTTCTCTGAACCACCAGACGACATCTCCGAAAGAAGCCAAGCCATGCCATCATCATTTCAAGACTCTGATGAAGCCTGTACCTGCTATAGTATATCTAGAGTCTGTAATGAGTCTTGGGAAGAATTGTAAACACAAGAAATGGATGGCAAAATCTAAAGCTAGGGTTAAAAATATCGCAGGACAATCTTCAGAATCCTGGCAGATAATCCGGCGGATCTCCGCGGAAATCTGACGAAAGATCCGAATGGTCTCACAGAATACCTTCTGTGAGTGTTCGGATTATCCGACGGAAAACCGCAAAATTCCGGCAGATTTTTCGCCATATGACCGTTTGCATTCCAACGGTCGGATTTTACGAATGATTGATCCCAACGGCTCTATTTATAGCCGTCGGACTATACAGACGGATGATCCGACAGATTTTCGTGGAAATTCGGCGGATGATCCGTCAGCCTGTGAAAGTTGCATTATTGTACTTTTTTTGCTTTGGTTATAAATAGCCTTGAACCCCTTCATTCAAGGTTGATGCTTTAAGCCTAAAAATTTCTAAACCACCAAAGCCTATCCACAAACAACTCTACAAAGCTTTTATTTGCCATCCACAAATTGTGTTAGAGTTATTGAGTTGAAAAGTAAGATCTTCATCTTATTGTATAAGGAGATCAAAACCTAATGTGAAAGGTTAAAGTTGGAGAGTCTTCGTATGGGTTAAATATGTCATTATTATCTTATCTCTCTCTTTCATATGGGTTAAATATGTCATCTTGCTAATATTAACTTTCAGATATTATCTTGATGAATATTATGCTTTCGTTGATTTGGCTTTTCTTTCATGCTTAATTGATTTGGCTTTCCTTGTTGAGGACTTATCCAAAATTCATGATTTTTATTAAATTTGGTAGTGTAACCCCTCTTCCCAAAAATTTTATAATATATTTTATTTATTTATTTAAATTAAATGATGATTTTTAGATTTTATAAATAATTATTTAGTTAATTTTTACGGTAGAAGATTTTAGCCATATTGGAGTTTTAGAATACAGGACGACTAGGAATCGTGGCACGAATAGTGCGATGGCGTGCCTTGACTAGAGTACTAGCCCTGGTAGGAAAGGCCGGGCCATAGCGATGTCCAAACTAGGAAAACCAGGCCAAGTTGTGACATGACCATTATAAATAGTTTATTTATTTATTATTATTATTATTTGACGTTTAAGTGATCCGGTTGTACCAGACTGGTCCGGACTGGACCCGGACCGGACCAAGCCCATGTAGTCATGCGGCACGTCCAATGACGTTCGTGTCAATGGAATTTGGTATGAGGGTATTGCATTTCGTTTTAATAGTTTAATGAATATTTCCTAAGTTTTCGTAAGTTAAATATTAAAATATTACTATTAGTATTATTCAGTGACTTTTTGTATAAAATAAGCCCTCGTATATTTTGGAGATTTTAGACTGTACATATTAGTATATACGCCTTTATTCGGTTTATCGAATTTCGTTATTATTATTATTATTGTTATTGTTATTGTTATTATTATTATTATTATTATTATTATTATTATTATTGTTATTATTATTATTATTATTATTATTTCAATATTAATGAAGTTATTAAGAAATAATAGTATTTTACTATTATTGGTTATCTGTGTATATATATATATATATATATATATATATGTATATATATATATATATATATATATATATATATATATATATATATATATATATATAATATGTATATATATAAATATTCGTATGTATATGTCCATATATAAATATGCGTATATACGTATGGATATATATATATTATTAGATATATAGATATATATAATTTCTAAATATATATATATATATATATATATATATATATATATATATATATATATATATATATATATATATATATATATATATATATATATATATATATGTGTGCGTATGTATATTTATATAAATACACATATGTATATGTGTGTATATAGATATATACGCGTATATACGGATATTAATTAGTTGTTGGGTGAGGTTATAATTATATATATGTATATGTATACATATAGATATTTGTATATACTTATATGTATATATATGAGTATAAAATATGTATATATATGAGTATAAAAGAAAAAGGAAAAGAATTAGAAGGAAAAAAAAAGAAATACAAATAGGCAGACCGGCCCACTCCAAATCCCAGCCAATTACGCATCCTCAAACCAAGCCCTTGGTTTGAATAGCAGCAGTCCCAAACCGAGAGGAACTCCTCTCAGCCGTTCGACTCATATGCAAATATATACATTGATCGACAGGGAGAAGAGAGAAGGATCTCAAACCCTAAACCACGCCTCCCCCACGCGACCCCAAACCATTGGCGGCCACCCCGACGTCGGTGAGCGGCCCTGGACTGCCGCGTGGACCATCGGAGGTAGCACACACGCGCGCGCGTACAAGCGAAAACGGCAGCGCGCGTGGACTGCAGAACGACAGCAGCCCTGCGAGATCGATTTCGTGAGGAGGAAACGACCTCCACGCTTGATCATTTTTCGAAACGATTGCACAGGTACATCCCCAACCTATCCACCTATGATTCCTAATATTTAGTTTGGATTACATCAAAGGAGGTTTCGAGATAGATCGGCTCAAAATCGACGAAAATCTGTTCGAAAACAGAGCAAAAACAGTCCCAACGACCCGACTTGGAAGGCAATTATTTGCCAAACCATTAACAGTCTTGAAAATCCGTTTGAACAGATTCAATAACAATCTATACAAGTTTGAAACCTCTTTTTTACTTTTATTTTTATCTATTAAACCTCTGTTAAAACCATTTCAAAGTTTGAGAAAAACCTGTTTTTAAAAACAGAAAATTCATCCACACGACGTGCGTCACGCCAATCCGGACAACGTGGTCGCGAAACGAAGGCATCGAAAGTTGCGTAACAGCTTCGTGGTCGTGTGGGCGTTGACGGAATTCAAATTGGTCGCGTGTGCGCGACGAATTTGATGCGTATCCGTCGAAATTCACCGTATCGTACACTTTGCAAATTCTCTAATTACTTTGTGCTCGCTCGTCAGATCGAGACGAAACTTGCGCCATCAGGACCGTATCATTTTTCTGGTCCTGTATGCTAAGTTTGGTCCGATTCTGAAACAGTTGATAAAATCATCGTTTTGTGGGCCCCACGGTCCCACTCAACGGGCGATTTTGTCCACGGCCTGCCGGAACCCAACTTTGGACATACGGTTGGGTTCGTATCGAAAAATTGGATCCGTAGACATATAGTTTGATGACTTTAGAGACCTTTGACTCTGGCACGCTTTTTGGTGCAAAGCGGGTCCAACGGCGGACATCGTTTTAGCCCAAAATTACCGTTTTGCCCCTGTGTTCAGAATTGGACTTAAGGACAGGAAATCCTAGCTATTTTGACTATTCTGAGAACATTGGTAATATTTATTTCAGCTTCCGAGGACTGTTGTACGGGTTTTGACTATTGTGGCACATTGAGTAGTTCGGATTGTCGGTTTCACCAGCAAAGGACCACAGGCGAGTACAGTTTATTGTCTGTATTTCGATATTAATTTTCACTATATTTCATTGATTGGCCATTGGTTATGTGATTATTTTCTATTATAAATTGTTGAGTCGGGAATGAGAAGTACCAACGATGTGTGATCTGACCTTAGACCGTGTAGACCGTGTTGCATTTATTTCTTGTAGACAGTGTAGACAGTGATTTATTTATTTCTTGTAGACAGTGTAGATAGTAATTTATTTATTGCAAAGTAGACAGTGTAGACCGTGATTATTACTGCATTTAAACTGTGTAGATCGTGATTATTATTTTGTAGACAGTGTTTCTTTATTGTAATATTTTCTGTAGACCGTGTAACTGTAGACCGTGTAACTTTAGACCGTGTAGACCATGTCGCATAATTGTCCCGAGACCGATCACATATCAAAGGTACTTCTAACAGTTGGGGAGAGTATTTTGTGTCTATTTATGTGCTATTGGTTTTCTGTATTTCCTATTTATTTTCAAAACTCATGATTGATGTCTAACCTTTGTTTATAGTCATTTTCTTTATTTGAAATTGCATTCAATGAATTGTGCTCGTTCCATTCCTGACTGAAAACCAACATTTTCAGGTTAGCCTTGGATTCACTTAGCATGGGAGATACGGGGAAACTTGCAGACGAAAGGCCTAGAGACTAGCTAGTTAGATGAGTTGTAGTCATTCCAATATATATACGAGTTCATGTTTTTCTGCAAAATAAAACTTGTGCCCTTTGTAAATTAAATTAATTTTGTGAATGAGTATTATTTGTGATTTGATCTTCATGGCCGTGACAGCTTCTACTGCCGACACTGCGGCGTAGGCTGGCTTGGACACGTCTCGTATCCGATTTTTTAAAAAAAAAATGGGTGCGGGTCGTGACAAGTTTTTATGGTGGCCCATGCAGGTCGATCTTCGCAAATCATGCGAACTCGTGATAGTACTTAAGTTAGTTGTACTATTGCGAGCCTGCGACAAGGAAATGCTCATTCACGGATTAGGATTAAGTTAATTTAAGTGAATGACTAGGACTAGGAGTCCCCTATACAAATTTACCGATGGGTAGTCTAGGCCATAGAATTTAGATAAGGAGTTATTAATTTTAATAGTTTGTCAGATCTCCATAGGTACACTATTACCTCTTGATTGGAAGATATGGTCCAATGTGGATAGATTATTCACTTGGAGAGGCAGAGCTTCCTCGAAATTGATGATCTCACCTAGATAAATTATTCAATTCCTTCTCCTTGCCTCTTTAGATATCATCCTCATATCTTAGTCCGAATTGCCTATTTAGTTCCTAATTTGCCTAAGAATTATTATTTTTACAAAATTTCTGATTATGTTACCCATGTATGAACCTCGAGTTAGTTCGATTCAAGTTTTTCCTCAAAGGCTTGAATACATATGAAATAGATACTAGGATATTTGTATTTCTGTCTTTAGTTATTCCTTCATGTTAAATCTTTTATGTTAAAGGGTTGTGAACGATAGACAAATACCTACGCTCTATCTCATAGTCAACATGTTTGAATCTCTAGAAGCTCATGAATTCTTACAGATATAGTTAAAGGAATGTTAGTTAACTCATAGTGGCTAGATAGCAGCGCACTGTCGCCAATTACCTGAGAGTGAAGAGTGTGGGTTCGCTGCAGCCGGCAGCGCACTGGCAAGGCACAACCCATAGAATTGAAATAGTTTCGAAGAATCATAGTCTATGGAATATTGCCGAAACTATGTTCTCGTTGACTTCTTTAGATCTTAGATACCCTTGTGTCAATATAGGTAGAGTGTCTGATAGCCTATCACATTTGAATCATGAAACCAAGGGTTTACCACAGCTAGAGTATACGGGCGTGGCGTAATCCGCGGTGAAATGACTTCAAACATGATTACAAGTTTGGGATACCATAGAGGATAGGACAGTGCCATGTATATTTTATAAGATCCGAAGCCAATAGTAGTGGAAGTTCTGTGAGATTGGGTAGCGTGACTCCCGACCTAGCATTCCATGGTCCTTGTGATCTATTGACGAGGTAATTGTCTGACACTAATAGGTTTACCTAGAACATGGAATTTAGAATGTCCATAACCCATTAGTCAACCAAGTCCGTATGGATAGGAAGATTATAGGAAGTTTGTATAAGCCAGAACACCGGGTGAATTTTTGATTCTCACAAACTCGAACTACTTATGCCTTCTTTCAAAAATCTCGCATAATTGTATTCGACTATCTTAACAAGCGCTGCTGTTACAGCTTAGTTTTGCAAGCTTATCCTTTTATTGAGCTTGATTCAAAACATATGTTTATTGGGGACGCCCGCTAACATATTGTCTAATCAGAATCAGTGTATTATGGTCTGATCAACCATGATGCATTTGGTTCGCACTTCATTTAATTATCCTACGTGGATTGAGATGTAGAAGTATCTAGGATCCCATCCGCGACTGCATTGATAATTCCTCTTGAATTATATGTTCGCCCTTGAATCACGACATTGTATTCAGTAACATCTCCCTTGAATTCTTTATTGTTTTTGTCTTTCACCGATTTGGAAAGACGGAAGCTCGTGATGGTAGAGAGATACAGAGTATTTCCATGGCTATGATAATGGTAGGCACAAGTGTAGCTACCATCGGCTTGTCATGTGATTGAGTTACTCGTTCTCCCATTGACCCTCAAACTACTATTGAGACTTTCGAGCTATCTGAATTTGAGAATAATTAGGGTTTTACCTTTAGTCAGAACGCCAACCTAGGAGACTATCTATTCTCCAGAAACCAAATGTTGTGAGTCTCTAACTATTTGCTGGAAGCTTGCCTTAACTAGCAACCCTTAAGCCTTGAACCAACCCTTCCTCGACCGAAGCCCACAGTTAGACATGAGATGAGTGGACAATAGGGTAATCATTTACCGTGACACTCATCCCGAGATTGATTTCCAACAAATAATGCTCTAGTTATGTAAATTTATTATTAAGACCTAACTAGTGTTGGAACACCACAGTCACTAGCTTAGCCAATACCATAGCTTAAATACCCTGTCATATTATGATCTACCAGTTGTCAACAGCAATGCATGATCACTACAACTCATGTATACTGTGGTCAAGCATATCATTCTATTTAATCGACCATGTGTCATTGTACACACTCGTTTTTTAATTATGGAGGAACGATCCTTGAATTGACTTATATCCACCATATTCCGTGTGCCGTGCCTTATTCTTTATTAACAAGAGTCGAGGTACAATACCCGAACTTTTAAAATTCTTCTAGCCTCATTATTCCTAAAACCATATCCTAGCTTCTAAGGCGGGTAGACTGTAAGCCTTCTAAAATTTTTGGAGATATACCAGGATTACCGAGTGATTAGAATAACTTCCTTTAGGATGATGATTAGTGCCCTTGGACTCCCACCTTTCTTTTAGATCATTTTGTGTGCCTCGGTCGTGTCATTAACATTCGGAGCACGAGACCAGCTGTTATCTTCCAACAAATTTCATATGCAAGATCTAGACGAGTCCACCTTCATCTAGGTATATCATGTCCCACTCAAACACGTCCCCTTGTACCCTATTTTTATAGTACGACTTTTAGGTCAAAGGGACTAGCTTTAACCCTTACCATAATAATCGTATACTTTCGGGCTGCAATTCGAGACTCTAACTCGACCCGAACATTTCGACACAATATATGGTTGTGATCGACTGGAAGCCCATTTCGTACATGTCACTAGTGTGCCATTTAATTGTGTCTTCTCGTGCTACTTAAACACAAAAGTCACGGAAGGCGCACCTACAGGGCTTACAGAACCTATTTAACCAATCCGACTGTCCAACTAGCTCAACCACTTAGGTGAAAACTTACTCCAGGTTACCCTAACCTAGTAGAAATAGTTTTATCATTGGAATCTTGTCTAGTCAATATAGATTAAAATCCAAGATTCATCCAACCGACGACTGATGTCCAATTGGGGAACCCATTAAGACCCAGTAATACCCATTCATGCATACCACCATAGTTGTACTATAAAACCGAACTTTCTGAAATAGGTACCTATACCCATTATGTTGTCTTCCCTTCTTAGAATGTGAAGTCATTCGTAACCCTTATCCCATCTACCTGGAAGTCGCGATACGATTTTGTATTGTATTTATATTCTTTGCTCGTGCGTGTAAATAACCACGGAATAGATCGTAATCTTGATTTCTCAAATTCTGTTCTATCATGAAATCGTGCTTAGTTTTAATTTCGAGAACGGAATTTCCGTAGTGCATATTTTGCAAGCCTCTCTAAGAAACGAAGGGTCTCTTCGAAGTTAGCCAGTGATTGGAACGGAGTATCCCCAATCTAGCTAATAAGTTAATGGTTCATAAGGTCCGTTTTATCGGTATCATTTAATATCCTCTACCGCTCTTGAAACTTCGTGCTTGTTCACAGTTATTCTTCCTCGTCTTTTCGTACCATTGACTCTCTATTTTGGGGGTCGATAACCGTGTTGCTTAGAATTTAGCAGAGGTTATAGTATAAGTTAGTTGATAATTGAATTTTGGGTTGCTTGATAGATATGCGAGGATTATAGATACCATAGGCGATAGATATCCATTAAAAGAATTTGAGCAACTAGTTGGATGATTATAAAATTTTAGTGACCTAGCTTTGAGGGAGTAGTATGACCAAAGGTGGGTAGAAGTCCTCGATATTTTTTGTAATTGCCAAAATGGACAAGGAGAAGGATATGAACTATTTTGAGGAATTAAAAATTCGAGGAGATTAGGGTAATGGTAGAATTCTTTTTGAATTTAAGGAATAGTTATGAATTCAAATTTCGAGGACGAAATTACTTTTAAGGTGGGTAGATTTGTAACCCCTCTTCCCGAAATTTTTATAATATATTTTATTTATTTATTTAAATTAAATGATGATTTTTAGATTTTATAAATAATTATTTAGTAAATTTTTACGGTAGAAGATTTTAGCCATATTGGAGTTTTGGAATACAGGACGACTAGGAATCGTGGCACGAATAGTGCGATGGCGTGCCTTGACTAGAGTACTAGCCCTGGTAGGAAAGGCCGGGCCATAGCGATGTCCAAACTAGGAAAACCAGGCCAAGTTGTGACATGACCATTATAAATAGTTTATTTATTTATTATTATTATTTGACGTTTAAGTGATCCGGTTGTACCAGACTGGTCCGGACTGGACCCGGACCGGACCAAGCCCATGTAGTCATGCGGCACGTCCAATGACGTTCGTGTCAATGGAATTTGGTATGAGGGTATTGCATTTCGTTTTAATAGTTTAATGAATATTTCCTAAGTTTTCGTAAGTTAAATATTAAAATATTACTATTAGTATTATTCAGTGACTTTTTGTATAAAATAAGCCCTCGTATATTTTGGAGATTTTAGACTGTACATATTAGTATATACGCCTTTATTCGGTTTATCGAATTTCGTTATTATTATTATTATTATTATTATTATTATTATTATTATTATTATTATTATTATTATTATTATTATTATTATTATTATTATTGTTATTATTATTATTATTATTATTATTATTATTATTATTATTATTATTATTATTATTGTTATTATTATTATTATTTCAATATTAATGAAGTTATTAAGAAATAACAGTATTTTACTATTATTGGTTATCTGTGTATATATATATATATATATATATATATATATATATATATATATATATATATATATATATATATATATATATATATATATATAAAATATGTATATATATAAATATGTATATATAAATATTCGTATGTATATATATATATATATATATATATATATATATATATATATATATATATATATATATATATATATATAAAATATATATATATATATATATATATATATATATATATATATATATATATATATATATATATATATATATTATTAGATATATAGATATATATAATTTCTAAATATATATAGATGTGCGTATGTATATTTATATAAATACACATATGTATATGTGTGTATATAGATATATACGCATATATACGGATATTAATTAGTTGTTGGGTGAGGTTATAATTATATATATGTATATGTATACATATAGATATTTGTATATACTTATATGTATATATATGAGTATAAAATATGTATATATATGAGTATAAAAGAAAAAGGAAAAGAATTAGAAGGAAAAAAAAAGAAATACAAATAGGCAGATCGGCCCACTCCAAATCCCAGCCAATTACGCATCCTCAAACCATGCCCTTGGTTTGAATAGCAGCAGTCCCAAACCGAGAGGAACTCCTCTCAGCCGTTCGACTCATATGCAAATATATACATTGATCGACAGGGAGAAGAGAGAGGGATCTCAAACCCTAAACCACGCCTCCCCCATGCGACCACAAACCATTGGCAGCCACCCCGACGTCGGTGAGCGGCCCTGGACCGCTGCGTGGACCGCCGGAGGTAGCGCACACGCGCGCGCATACAAGCGCGAACGACAGCGCGCGTGGACTGCAGAACGGCAGCAGCCCTGCGAGATCGATTTCGTGAGGAGGAAACGACCTCCACGCTTGATCGATTTTTGAAATGATTGCACAGGTACATCCCCAACCTATCCACCTATGATTCCTAATATTTAGTTTGGATTACATCAAAGGAGGTTTTGAGATAGATCGGCTCAAAATCGACGGAAATCTGTTCAAAAACAGAGCAAAAACAGTCCCAACGACCCGACTTGGAAGGCGATTATTTGCCAAACCATTAACAGTCTTGAAAATCTGTTTGAACAGATTCAATAACAATCTATACGAGTTCAAAACCTCTCTTTTACTTTTATTTTTCATCTATTAAACCTCTGTTAAAACCATTTCAAAGTTTGAGAAAAACCTGTTTTCAAAAACAGAAAATTCATCCACACGACGTGCGTCACGCCAATCCGGACGACGTGGTCACGAACCAAAGGCATCGAAAGTTGCGTAACGGCTTCGTGGTCATGTGGGCTTTGACGGAATTCAAATTGGTCGCGTGTGCGCGACGAATTTGATGCGTATCCGTCGAAATTCACCGTATCGTGTACATTGCAAATTCTCCAATTACTTTGTGCTCGCTCGTCAGATCGAGTCGAAACTTGCGCCATCAGGACTGTATCATTTTTCTGGTCCTGTATGCCAAGTTTGGTCCGATTCTGAGACAGTTGATAAAATCACCGTTTTGCGGGCCCCACGGTCCCACTCAACTGGCGATTTTGTGCACGGCCTGCCGGAACCCAACTTTGGACATACGGTTGGGTTCGTATCGAAAAACAGGATCCGTAGACATATAGTTTGATGACTTTAGAGACCATTGACTCTGGTACGCTTTTCGGTGCAAAGCGGGTCCAACGGCGGACATCGTTTCGGCCCGAAATTACCGTTTTGCCCCTGTGTCCAGAATTGGACTTAAGGACAGGCAATTCTGGCTATTTTGACTATTCTGAGAATATTGGTAATGTTTATTTCAGCTTCCGGGGACTGTTGTACGGGTTTTGACTATTGTGGCACATTGAGTAGTTCGGATTGTCGGTTTCACCAGCAAAGGACCACAGGCGAGTACAGTTTATTGTCTGCATTTTAATATTGATTTTCACTATATTTCATTGATTGGCCATTAGTTATGTGATTATTTTCTATTATAAATTGTTGAGTCGGGAATGAGAAGTACCAACGATGTGTGATCTGACCTTAGACCGTGTTGTATTTATTTCTTGTAGACAGTGTAGACAGTAATTTATTTATTTCTTGTAGACAGTGTAGACAGTGATTTATTTATTGCAAAGTAGACAGTGTAGACCGTGATTATTACTGCATTTAAACTGTGTAGATCATGATTATTATTTTGTAGACAGTGTTTCTTTATTGCAATATTTTCTGTAGACCGTGTAACTGTAGACCGTGTAACTTTAGACCGTGTAGACCATGTCGCATAATTGTCCCGAGATCGATCACATATCAAAGGTACTTCTAACAGGTGGGGAGAGTATTTTGTGTCTATTTATCTGCTATTGGTTTTCTGTATTTCCTATTTATTTTCAAAACTCGTGATTGATGTCTAACCTTTGTTTATAGTCATTTTCTTTATTTGAAATTACATTCAGTGAATTGTGCTCGTTCCATTCCTGACTGGAAACCAACATTTTCAGGTTAGCCGTGGATTCACTTAGCATGGGAGATACAGGGAAACTTGCAGACGAAAGGCCTAAAGACTAGCTAGCTAGATGAGTTGTAGTCATTCCAATATATGTACAAGTTTATATTTTTCTGCAAAAGTAAAACTTGTGCTCTTTGTAAATTAAATTAATTTTATGAATGAGTATTATTTGTGATTTGATCTTCATGGCCGTGACAACGTTCTACCGCCGACACTGCGGCGTAGGCTCGCTTGGACACGTCTCGTATCCGTTTTTTATAAAAAAAATGGGTACGGGTCGTGACAGGTAGTACTTTGAGGAGGAGCATTCAAGTCGACTGAATTTCTCTTTCTCGAGTATTTTTCTTCTTTACCTTCATGTTTATCTAAAGGGTATTCCTATAGCATGATAAGGTAATTGAGTTCAAATGCATGAACTTGGATAAGCATATAGATTTTGCAAATAATGAGATTACTTTATATCAATTGCAATCCTTTACATTGATCATTCTTTTATTTTGTTCCACTATTTATTTGTGGACAATTATGATTATTAATGGTTTCTTTGATCAATGTTTCAAGTTTACATCTTTTCAATTGGTATCAAGTTTATTTAATTTCATATCTCAATTGGTATCTATTAGTTGCAATTATCTATTCCTCATGGCTTTTGTTTGAAATCCTTTATTTCATAGTTCTCTTCCAAAACTATAGCAATATTTCATATCCTATTGTGTTTTGGATTTATTTCTTGGACTTCAAGTTGGTAAAACTATTTATTGACTATTTTCAATTTTATTTGTTTTACCAACTATATTGTGTTTTGACAAGTTATTTTCTATTTGGCACTCTACATTTGATATGTAGTTTCTATACTTGTCTTTAAACACTTCTCCCATTGTTCTTCATTTAGTATTTCTTGATCATGATTGTCTATTCCTTCCTCATGCTCTGATTTATGTACTTAAGATTAATTTTCTTTTATCTCTTAGTACGGGGGAGCCTATTTTTTGATCATGACAAAGGGGGAGAAGTAAGTTTAAGTATGTATTTATAAGTAATCTAAGTAGTATGCTTTTCGTGATATTGCTTATATCTCTTGTAAATTAGTGATACATGCATCTATTGTATCCATATTAAACTTAACCGATTTGCCATAATAAAAAAGGGGGAGATTGTTGGCCCAATGATTGTATCATATTTTTGAATATGGTTAATATGTTAAGTTTAGCATTTCTTTATCACTAATCTTCATACTATCGCTATAGCATTTCTACTTATACTTATACCTTTGGTGTTTGTGCCTATTGGTTTACATATTAGTGATATGAGCCTATCTATCTTAAATTTAATCGGGTTGCCAAAATCAAAACTATGTTTTTAATTTTGGTTATTCAATTAATTTTAATTATTATGATATCACTAACATTTATGCTATCACCTTAGCACTTATACTTAAACTCAGCATTGTCCTAATGTCCATTAAACTTATCATACTTGCTACTATGTATATTACTTTGTTCGTCTAACATGTACATGCAGAAAAGCAATAAGCAAGATTAATGTGTACATATGCAATGAAAAAATTATGGTGGGCCAAAGATGACAGATCCCACAACATTTCTCTGAACCACCCGACGACATCTCCGGAGCCACGCACTCGGGGGTTCCGCTGCCTGGTCAGCGGACGGGGGTCGAGGGGGCAGCGCCCCTCGTCGGGGGTTCGGGGGCGATACCCCCGAAAGGTATTCAGTTTTCACAAACTGGATATCTTTGGACAGCTGCCGCCAAGGAAAAAAGTCAGCACCTATCAAAGGAAGAAGCCAATCCATGCCATCATCATTTCAAGACTCTGATGAAGCCTGCACCTGCTATAGTATATCTAGAGTCTGTAATGAGTCTTAGGAATAATTGTAAACACAAAAAATGGATGGCAAAATCGAAAGCTAGGGTAAAAAATATCGCAGGACAATCTTCGGAATCCTGGCGGATAATCCGGCGGAAAACCGCAGAATTCCGACAGATTTTCCGCCATATGACCGTTTGCATTCCAATGGTCGGATTTTACGAATGATTGATCCCAACGGCTCTATTTATAGCCGTTGGACTATACAGACGGATGATCCGGCAGATTTCCCTAGAAATTTGGCGGATGATCCGTCAGCCTGTTAAAGTTGCATTATTGCACTTTCTTTTGCTTTAGTTATAAATAGCCTTGAACCCCTTCATTCAAGGTTGATGCTTTGAGCCTAAAAATTTCTAAACCACCAAAGCCTATCCACAAACAACTCTACAAAGCTTTCATTTGTCATCCACAAATTGTGTTAGAGTTATTGAGTTGAAAAGTAAGATCTTCATCTTGTTGTATAAGGAGATCAAAACCTAATGTGAAAGGTTGAAGTTGGAGAGCCTTCGTATCCAAACTCTCGGTTGAAGTTGGAGAGTCTTCGTATCCAAACTCTCGATTGAAGTCGGAGAGGCCTTCGGATTAAAGCTCTCGTATATGAAGTTGGCGAGTTCTTCGGATCCAAACTCGTGTGTAACTATTTGCTCAAATAATGGATTAAATCCTGAGATAGTTCCGGGACTGGATTGCCTCTAGGGAGGATACCAGGATACATCGGGTGTCGGTATTGTTATTGCTTCTTCTCTTGCACTTATAAAATTAAATTGCCAATTAGCTTGTGCTAAGTGCTTGATTAGTTAGCTTGACCCTATTCACCCCCCCCCAGGGTTCCTACACATACCCATACACACGTATATATTATTTATTTGTATAATTCCATATATATTTACTTAATGTATATATATATTTATGTATATATATATATAACTGAGTATATAGTGACCCATATATATACATATGTACACATCTGTATACACAAAATGTTTACATAAATACCAGGAATACTATATTATAAAGAATTTCTATAACCAATGGTTGTACTACATATATTTATTCATTCTACCAACATTTATCTACACAGAACTCTATTGACTTATAAATATTTATATAAAGCCTAATACATACGTGCCACCTATACATACAAGTATTCATAATATAAAATCCCAAAACTAAAGTTTCATTCTAAGGAAGCCATTATCTTATTTTCTAAATAAAATATCATTTAAACAGGAATATTATATTTAACATATTTCACCATTATATTAAAAATATACTCTCTCGACCAAAACATGAATACCAATATAATTGTCGTTAATATATACATCTGTATGGATGTCTTTGGACACACTACATGTCCACATGGGGTTGGGCTCAGTCTGAACTAAATTGGTACCACCGGGTCACTTAAACGCCAATAATAATAAAAATAAATAATTAAACTATTTATAATTGTCATATCACAACTTGGCCTGGTTTTTCTAATTAGGACACACTGATGGACTGGTCTTCCCTACCAGGGCTAATACACTAGTCGAAACACGCCACTGTACTATCCGTGCCACGATTTTTAGTCACCTTGTACTCCAATTTCTAACCATGACTAAAACCATCTACCGTAATAATTAACTAATTAATTATTTCTAAAATTCTAAAAATCACCATTTAATTAAAATAAACAATAAAAAATATTTCAAAAATTTCTGGGAAGGGGAGCTACAACATTGGTTTTGAATTTTCCTTCATAATAAGGTATTTGGAACCAATGACTGGTGATGTCTTTACTACAAGATTTGAAGATTGTAAATTTTATGAGGGAGTCTTCCCATCGTTAGGGGGAGGTAAGCAACAAATTGTTCATATAGAACAATCCATTGCTAAGACGTGAAATATGCCTACTCTATCTCATCAATATCCAAGAACTCCACAATATAATTATGAGACAAGGAGAATGATACATTTGCAAGAAATTGCAAATCAATTACCTGATGCATTTAATGATGCCGCAAAGGTAACTAGATCTCATGTGCCAGCCATAATTAATGTTCATGTTGAACAAAATCTAAACAAGGCGGCAAACTAATCTACTACTACACGTTAAAAGCATGGTAGACCTATAGGTTCCAAGGATAGTGCTCTTAGAAAGAGGAGAGTAAATGAAACATTTTGTCCTGATAAAAGCCCGATAGTGGCTGGAGCTCCGAAAATAGATAATGAAGATGTGCATGTTTCCAAATTCACTAAAATGCCTATGGATGCCTCTAGAGAGGCACATGTACCTGAAAATGAAGAGATCTCGATATTCCATGCATGTTCAAGTGAATTGTGGAATAGAAAAGCACTTGTCATCGATGACATATTTAGCTATGCAGTAGCTACTGAAATATCAAAGGACAACGATGATTGTGAAAATGAACCACGTAGTATAAATGAATGTCGACAAAGAAAAGATTGGCTAATGTGGAAAGATGCTATTCAATCAGAATTAAAATCTTTAAAAAATATATGGTATATTTGGACCTATAGTAGAAACACCAAAGGGAGTAAATCATGTTGGTTTTAAATGGATGTTCGTAAGAAAACAAAATGAGAGAAATGAAGTTAAAAGATACAAAGTCCGACTTGCGGCACAAGGTTTATCTCAAAGACCTGGAATTGACTATGTCGAGACATACTCTCCAGTTATGGAAGTCATTATTTTTAGATATCTAATTAGTCTCGCGGTTTCTGAAAGTCCTGATATAAGACTTATGGATGTTGTAACTGCATATTTGTATGGAGACTTAGATACTGACATCTATATAAAATTTCAGAAGGATTTACAATGCCAAAGACTAAGTCAAATGGCATGTGTTCAATTAAACTTAGACGAGTATTATATTGAAACAATCCGGAAGAATGTGGTATAATCGTCTTAGTATATTTGACCAAGGAAGGATATAAAAATAGTCAAATTTGTCCATGTGTCTTTATTAAGAAATTCGAGAATGGATTTTCTATACTAGCAGTATATGTGGATGATATAAACTTGATCGGGTCTCCTGCTGAATTGGAAATAACTGCAAACTATTTAAAAAAAAAAATTTGAAATGAAAGACTTGGAAAATACAAAGCTTTGTCTTGGCTTACAAATAGACCAAAGTTCTCATGGAATATTAGTGCATCAATCCCGATATATAGAAAGGATTTTGAAACGATTTAGAATAGACAAAGCACATCCACTTAGTACACCTATAGTTGTACGAAGTTTGGATTTGGATAAAGATCCATATCGACCAAAGGGAGAAGATGAAAAAGTTCTTGGTCCTGAAGTGTCGTATTTAAGTGCTATTGGAGCAATTCTATATCTAGCACAATGCACAAGACCAGACATTGCTTTCTCTGTTAATTTATTATTTAGATATAGTTATGCACCTACACTTAGACATTGGAATGGAGTTAAACACATAATGAGATATCTTCGTGGAACAACTGATATGGGATTATTTTATTCCTGTAACTCTATTAATAACTCTCATCTAGTTGGTTATGCATATTCTGGTTATCTTTCTGACCCTAATAAGGGTTATTTCCAAACAGGTTATGTGTTTATTAATAATCATGCAACTATATCTTGGCGATCAACAAAGCAAGGTTCAGAGCAACTTACTCTAACCATACAGAATTAATTGTATTACACGAAGCAATAAGAGAAAGTGTGTGGTTGCGATCGATTATTCATCATATAAGAGTAAATTATCAACTACCCACAGTTACAGATGAGCCTACAATAATATTCGAAGACAATGCAGCTTGCATTGCGCAAGTCCGAGAGGGATTTATCAAATGAGATCGAACAAAGCACCTTCCACCAAAATTATTTTATGCACATGAGCTCCAAAGGACGAAAGTGATCGAAGTTAAGAAAGTAAGATGAAGCGAAAACTTAGCCGATTTGTTCACCAAGGCACTTCCAAAGTCCACATTTCAGAAGTTGGTACACGAAATCGGCATGCGACGACTTAATCATCAGACAAACTAGCTGTTTCAGATCCATTGTGTCGAGGGGGAGTATGACTTGTAAATAATATTTTTGAGTTTTGCATGTTGTACTCTTTTTTCCTTAACTAAGATTTTTTCCACTGGATTTTCTTCTTAGTAAGGTTTTAATGAGACAATACACCATCAACTAATTAATGATGTATATCCAAGGTAGAGTGTTGTAAATATGGATAAATCACCATTATTATTTGGTGTCTATAACTTGTGCCTTTTGGTTATCCATAACCTATGGCTCTTGGTTATCCATAACCTATAGCTTTTGGCATTCTTCTTTTAATTATCATCATGATATTAACCTCCATTGTAAGCCTATATAAGGGGCTTTCATTAAGTTGATTTGTACAAGTGAATGAAGAAATAATTTTCTATATTGTTCATCTCTTTGCTTTCTTTACAATAGATTATATATTTTTGACCTCTTTACATGAGTCCGGAATCTCCGCCCTGATTGGAGATGATCAAGCAGAATTTTTTTGTTATGATCTCAAATTTACCAAGATCTATATTTTTGAATTTTAATATTCTAAAATCCATGTACCACCGTATTAATTGTGAATTTTTTAAAATATAAAATGCATAATAGTAAAAGTATGATTTATAACGTACATTATGGTTATAAAACTATCTTTTAAGTTGGACAATCCAAAATATATGTTATATCAGTGCTACTTAGGTTGCGTTTGGTTCATTGTTATGTAATCGTAATCGTAATGGAATTGAATTTGTAATGTTATTGAGTTTGTAATATAATGGAGTTACAATTACATTACTATGTTTGGTTGAAACATGTAATCAAATCATGTAATGTAATGTCAATTGCATTCATATGTTTGGTTTACCATACAATCGAAAAAAAAACGTGCAAAGGGATCAAAAGCGGCCAATAATGTACAAAAACAACCAAAAATCGAAAAAGCGACACAAAATGAGTAAAAACGACAAAAAAAATGACAAAAATAAACAAAAGCGACAAAAAAGAACAAAAACGACAAAAAACGAACAAAAATGACAAAAGACAAACAAAAACGACAAAAAACGACTAAAAACGAACAAAAACGACCAAATTATACATATCAACATTCCGCTTAAGTTGTAATGTAATTGTGATTACATAGGTTTTATGATGTTATTGAGTTTAGAAGAAACTAATGTAATGTAATCAAACTTGTATTCGCGATTACGTTTACATCTAATCTTTTTGTCCAACCAAACACCCGAGCTAGATTGACAATGTAATGCCAATTATATTACGTTGTCCAATCCTGCGAACCAAAAGGGCCCTAAATTTATTTAGTTTTTCTTTAATACCCTTTCATTAATTTCATGATGATCACATGTTTGTGATAGAAGTTAAAAATTTCAAAATAAAGAGAGGGTATAACCGTCAAAAAAAAAAGCTAAAAATATTTTCTAAGAAAACAAATATATTCGGGGCGACTTGGGAATAGTTTTTCAACTTAATGGAATAGCTTTCCCACATAAGTCCCTACTATTTTTTCCCTTATTTCCAATCCCAAATAGCTCATGAACCGATTCCGGAGAAACAAATAGCTCATGACAGTCCCGACCATCAGCACTGATGCTTCATCAAGTCCGCCGATGTTTTCTTATGTTCCTGGCATTCTTGGCACCTGCTTCTCTTAGGCTTTCCATTATTTCCAGCTGTTCATCTCCGTATGGGAATTTTTTTTTCTTTCTGCTAAATCTAGTGCAGTGTAATTTTGACTGTTGATGGCATTTACTTCAATAGATGTGTAACTCAGAAGGAGTAGCATCCGAGGAAAGGAACAAAATGGATACAGTTAAATCCAGTCGGCATGAAATGAATCACATAACATGAGGATTCTATGTGCAACACATCAGTTTAGTATCACTTAGGTCTCGTTTGTTTTGCAGAATCATCGGATAAGAAAAGTGATTACTTTCCTTTAGGTGCCAAAGGAATTAAGAAAAAAGAAAAGCGATTCCCAATTGAATGAAAATTAGAGAAAAAGTGATTCCATCCATCTAACCAAGCAAGGAATCACTTTTCTACATTGAAGTATTTTATTTTATTTTTCAAATTCTTTGGCATTTCCAAACAACGGAAAGAAAAATCAATTGAAATAAAAAAAATCAAAGGAAAGAAAATGACAATGAATTGATTTCATTTCCCTTCCATTCTGCGAACCAAACGACGTCTTAGTGATGACAAGTTCCCTACACCAAGTTTGGTCAAACTAAAGGAATATGATCGAATGTAATCAAACAAAAAAACATTATTTTTTTTAATTTGACTACATTGCGATTATGTTTACAGTGTAACATACAGGGTCTAAATGCTTACAACAAAGTCTCAAAAGATAAATCTTACTTGTGGCCGCCGCTTTCTTGATGCTATATGCAAAGCCGTGTTCCCCTTCTTGTCATGGATATTCAGTAGTATTAAAGCATCTGCAACGAGTAACTCCTCTAAGACATCTGGATTCTCATCTGTTACAGGCTTACAGCCATATGAAATGCAGTCTGGCCCTTCTTACCTATTATGGAAAAGAAAATGCTAAACAGCCCGTGCTGGTGGTGACCGCAAGCGGGCCAGCGCCGATCCCTCACACCGCCACTCTGCCGCTCTACACCACACCGGACCCACCCCTTCTCTCAACAGCCCGTAGTCGAGCTGTGCTATGGTTCACTGCAAGATTTAAAAATTTAAAATTTAAAATTAAAAACTAAAAACTAAAAACTAAAAACTAAAATCTAAAAACTAAAAATTAAAAATTAAAAACTAAAAACTAAAAAGTAAAAAGTAAAGACGGCATGTGCAGTTTCTGCAATCGAGTTGTGCTATGGTTCACATACTGCAAGATTTAAAAATTTAAAACTTAAATTTTAAATTTTAAAATTTGAATTTTAAAATTTAAACTAAAAACTAAAAACTAAAATCTAAAAACTAAAAACAAAAAACTAAAAACTAAAAATTAAAACTTAAAAGTAAAAACTAAAATTAAAAACTAAAAAGTAAAAACTAAAAACTGCAGTCGAGTTGTGCAATGGTTCACATACTGCAAGATTTAAAAATTTAAAATTTAAAATTTGAAACTAAAAACTAAAAACTAAAATCTAAAAACTAAAACTTAAAATTAAAATTTAAAAAGTAAAAAGTAAAATTAAAAATTAAAAATTAAAAATTAGAAGTCAAACTAAAATTAAAAACTAAAAAGTAAAAACTAAAACTAAAAACTGCAGTCGAGTTGTGCTATGGTTCACATACTGCAAGATTTAAAATTTTATTTTATATTTTAGATTTATATTTTATATTTTATATTTTATATTTTATATTTTATTTTATATTTTTTATATTTCATATTTTATATTTTATATTTTTCTATTTTTATTTTCTATTTTTATTTTTTATTTTTATTTATTTTAATGTTTATTTTCTATTTCTATGTTCTTTTTTTATTTTTTTTATTTTTATTTTTTATTTTATTTTTATTTTTATTTTTTATTTTAATTTTAATTTTTAATTTTAATTTTAATTTTTAATTTTAATTTTTAATTTTTAATTTTAATTTAATTTTTAATTTTAATTTTAATTTTAATTTTTAATTTTTAATTTTTATTTTAATTTTAATTAATTTAATTTTAATTTTTTAATTTTTAATTTTTAATTTTTAATTTTTAATTTTTAATTTATTTTAATTTTTAATTTTAATTTTTAATTTAATTTTAATTTTTAATTTTAATTTTTAATTTTGAATTTTTAATTTTTAATTTTTAATTTTTAATTTTTTTTTTATTTTTTTTTTTATTTTTTTTTTTTATTTTCTCTTGTTTATTTTCTATTTTCTATTTTTTATTTTTATTTTTATTTTTTTTATTTTGTATTTATTTTTCTATTATTTTATTTTATTTTTTTCTATTTTTATTTTTATTTTTATTTTATTTTTTATTTTTATTTTTTATTTTATTTTTATTTTTTATTTTTATTTTTTTTTTATTTGTTTTTTTTATTTTTTATTTTATTTTTTATTTTTATTTTTATTTTTATTTTTTTTTTATTTTTTATTTTATTTTTATTTTTATTTTTATTTTTTATTTTTAATTTTAATTTTAATTTTATTTTTTATTTTTATTTTTATTTTTATTTTTTATTTTTATTTTTTATTTTAAATATAGTTCTTCCATAATTCTGAAAATTTTGGCGGATTTATGTGCGGAGGATTTTTTTTTTGTTTGCTTCAGATCTAGAAAATAACATATCTAGAAAATAATTGGGATCTAGAAAATAACAGTTTTAGAAAATAATTTGGGATCTAGATCTAGAAAATAACAGATCTAGAAAATAATTTGGGATGTAGAAAATAACAGGTCTGCAAGGATGATTGGAAAATTTCACTCCAAGTGTCAACTGAATAAATAGAAGGGATTTCTAATAAGAGAAATCATTAAAAAAAATCCTATTACAAGATGGAAAAGGAAATTTAATTAAAACAAATACTCAATATTTTATAAACAATTTCTCTTTTATAAAATCCCAAAATACCAATTAAACTGAAATATTCAATTCCAATTTCTAGAAATGCATTTACTAATTTTTAGGAAAAGTGAGGTAAAGAAAATACCTCTAGATGCTTTCTTTCAATGGGTGGTGAAGCAGTCACCCCTGGCTTGAAAATTGAGTCTGCAACTTTAAACCAAAATGTTACCTCCTCATCTGGAAGAGTCCACCTGAGCACGTCTGCTCTTTTGGCCACAACGGACGCTTTGAACAAGCTTCGAGCTTCCTGATAAGGCCAATTCTCAGGTATCCGATACCTGAAAATTAAAATATTTCTCCACACTGTTGATATAATAATATTTAAGAACGTACTATAAAACTATATTAGCACTCAGCAAGCAAAAGAGTTTGGACATCATCATAAACTCAAAGGGACAACCGGTCGAAATAATCCTGCCTTTAAGTCGTTTGAAAAAGTACTTTTGATTTAGATAGGAGCATGGAGGACAGAAGTTATCGGTACTCCGAAAGATAAATAAAATCCAATAAAGCCAGATTAAATAACAAATGGATCACTTTAAATGATAAATTTCTAGGCCACACCATTTCAACCTAACTCGTTGTTTGTTCACGTCTCTATCTTTTTGGTCGTAGACCTTTTTTTTTTGAAGATAGGCCAATTTTCTTTCTACGTTTTAATACGGGATGTTAATACGGAAAAGTCATGACATCAATTGATCTTTAAATTATTTGTCTAATCTTAAGATGTGAACATAAAATTAAACCCACTCAAGCTATAAATATACAGCATAAAATTAGGAATGGAGATTATAGAACTCTGAAATAAGAGTAAGGTGCACCTTTGCGGCATTTATGTTCTCTAAAATGTTTTTAAATATTTTCTACCGAACCATGTCGGAGTAGAAAATAACCGTAACAATTGGTACCTTTGTCTCTTTTCGAAGAAGAGGCATCAGCATTGTCAGCCTTCTTGCTTGCATCAGCAGCTTTCTTCTTGGTCGCCGAGTTGGTAGCAGAATGAAATTTTTTGCTCCCTCCTTTTTCTGTTGGCCATTGGTAAATTGGAAAGGTGAATGTTGGAGAACGATTTGGTTATATGTAAATTTGCGTTAACTAAACTGTGTAGGGATTTGTGATCTGTAAATTGTTAGTTGAACCCCTTCAATCCCATTTAATTAGATCGTCCATATTTGAGTTATACAACTCGTGAAATTTCGTAAAAAGTCAGAAAAAAATCACAGAATCGACAGAGCCTTAAGAAGATAGAATTTGAGCAAACCAATAAAAAATTTCGAAAACGAACCGAGAACAATCCTAGACAACATATACGGATACATAATGCTTTTTACAGAAGTCAATTTCAATGACTGTGCACCGACAAGTTGGCTTCCCAACTGACGAAAAATTGTTTTGAAAATTCTAGAATTTTTTAGAAAATATCCGATAGGCCTTGCGTCCCGACAAACTGGTGAATGTAGTCGCAAATCGAAAGGTTGAAAGGTGGGTATCAACTTCGAGGATGTGCGGGATTGAAATTCGATTTTGCTGTGTGCGCAACAAAATTGAGACGTGTTGGTCGAATTACCCCGTATCGATCTCTTTGCAAATTATCATATAACTTTGGGCACGTTCGTCATCTCGATACGAAACTTATACCACTGGACTCGTTTAATTTTTTGGGTACTGTGAGCCAAGTTTGGTCTGATTATGAGAAGCTCGACCGAAACGCTACTTTTACTGGCATGCGATCCTTAATTTAAAATTTAATGTTAAGTTAATTTTAAAGTTAATGTTAATGTTAAATTTAATTTAAATTTAAATCTATTTTATTTTTAAATAGATTTAAATCTAAATCTAAATCTAAATTTTAATCTTAATTTAAATTTAAATTGTATTCTTATTCTTAATCTTAATCTTAATTTTAATATTAGATTTTAATGCTAATGTTAATGTTAATATTAATATGAATATTAATATTAATGTTAATGTTAATGTTAATGTTAATGTTAATGTTAAATTAAACTTAATGTTAATGTTAAAATTAAAATTAAAATCAACAATAAAGTTACAACAAAAATTTAACCTGAGAAATAATTAAAATTAACATTAATATTAAATATATTTTTAAATATCATTTAAAAAAGATGTTTACGTTTAAAGATAAATTATTATTTTTAACAATCCATCTCTATTTTTAAAAAAATTATAAAATTAACCTTTCTATCTCTATTTTTTAAAATAAATAAATAAATAAATCTCTCACTATTTAAAATAAATAGACTTATCTTTAAGATAGAGATAGGTTCGTTTTTTAAAGGAGAGATCTACCTTTTTTAAAGTGAAATAAAGAAGAGAACTGTACGTGTATTTTTCTCATCCCGTAAGTTTGTCCCTGTTACTCCCGTTTTTTCATTATACGTATTTCCAGTGTAAGTATATGAATTTCGGCTCGTATTTTATTTACTGTATTTTTGTATTTCTTTATGGCTTGCCTTGATGTATCTTGACTAGGATTGACCTTGGATTGGTTTGGTCCAACTTGACTTGCTTTGGATGGCTTGGTTTGATTTATTTTGATGGTTGGTTCAACATGTTGAACCATCCCCTCTCTTTATAAAATTCAACCACCCCCTTTCTCTTCTCTTCATTACTTCCATTTATTTCTTCTCCTTCTTCTCCATTACTCTTCCGCCAACCTAGAGAGCTTAGGCAAGTGTAATCTTACTTCATGATGGATCTTAGATTTTATCGTTCTATTGTCTTTCCCTCTTGATTCTAAGCCTCTTTAGAACTTGGAGTTCTTGGGTTAGATGAAGGGATCTTTGTAGATCTAAGTTTGTATCATTTTCGGTTTTCTAGGGTTTTGATCTATCAAACTTTATTATTTTCATGTTTTGATTGTTCTATGTTGTAGAGAATTCTATTTTACTCAAAATGGACCCTTGAAACCCGGATTTTGAGTTATTTTGAGTGATTAATGGACTTTGAAAGTTCATGAGTTCCATGGCCATCTTTCTCGGATTTTTGGAGAAGATGTACAGTCAGGCCGCATATGTCCTGCGGACCGACTGTCATGACGACTGTCATGACGACAGTTTTTGGACAACGGAACTTGCAGCAAGATCTCCAACGGTCTGTGCATCCTCGACTGTCATGACGATAGCTCGCCCTGCTGGTTTCCTCCAGCCTGATGCTGATACTGCACAAATCTCTGCTGCTGATGCGGCATGAATCGCTGCTACTGAGAGAAACCAGAAATGAAGGAAAAAGTCTCTGTACAGACGGAGGTGCACCTCCAATGTATCAGAAACGTCAACCTGAGTCGGCACAACAGAAGCTGCGGTCTCGAGGCCCTGATGAACAGGACGAAAGGTGGCCAGGCTCTCGATAGTATCTCCCGAACCGAAGCGATGAGATCGTGTCTTCATAAGCATCGTGAAGACAGATCAAAACAAGACGCAATTTCTGAGAATGAAGCGAAAATTCAAAGGAGAACAATTTATATTCAAGGGAAGTCAATAAGCAACAATTTTAGACAAAAGGAATCGGATTAAGAGTTTTTCCTAATGTGATTGAGTACCTCCAAAAATATCCTAATCCTACTGCAGGCTGTAGTGATACTCTAGTTCGAATACCACTACATAAACTCGACCTGCATGGGCCACCACTAAAAATGTGTCACGACCCGCACCCACCGTGAGGGTACGAGGACGTAACAACGCCCAGCCTACGCCGCAGTATCGGCGGTAGAACGCTATTCTAGGTCATGAACTATAACTACATAACATGAAATATATTCTCCAGAAGGAGGCCAACACCGAGGTACAACTCAATCACAATCTAAGGTAGAATGTAGCACGATGGAAATAGATAAGAAATCCTCAACTGAGGTACAGCAGAAATGGAATACAAGTCTCATCATCTCTAAAATATACAACTCTGAAAATAAAGACAACAGCTAAGCATGAAAAGAAGGAACAGTCTAAGCTATATACACTATACAAGATATCATCCTGAGCAGCTGCCTGAACCTCCCCAGGGGTCCATGTCGCGAGTGTCAACTAGGCAAACTCCAAGTAAGGGGTGCAGGATTCCTCATCATCCTCTATAAAATTTCAACAGGTCCAGTCAGGACGGGAGCGAGCACAGTACATCTCAACAGTTCATAGCAGGTTAGAAAATATAATCATGCAGTAAAGTAAGATATAGATACTGAAGGAAATGCAGTATGTAAACAGAGAGAGAACTGTAATAGAAATATCTACTATAAGTAGAGAGCTACCAGTGACTAGTGATTCAGAGTACAAAGTCGACATGTGAACGGCTTGATTTGTACATGGCTATACTAAAGAGGCATACATGGCTATTCTACTTTGGAATTGTTCACATGACTATTTATACTCCCCCGTACCCCCAACTAATACACAAGGATCCAACCAGGTTATGTTATGATTATATGTAACAGCCCACGAAGGGTGGTAAGCCCCAAAAGGGTGATATGCTCCCAAAGGGTGATAAGCCCCCAAAGGGTAATATGCCCCCAAAGGGTGATAAGCCCCCGAAGGGTGGTACATAGTAGTCCCATAAATGGGGATTCTGATAGACCCAATAAATGGGATAAGGATTCAGAGAAGACTCTGTGATCATATGGGTATATGTCACAAGTGATCAAAGAACCAAAGAAGCATATGATACGCCATGTAAGTGAAACGCACAGAACATAGAGTACCCGATGCTCCCTGAAGGGATAACATCTTAAGAAGGGATCCATATAGTACTAATCCGTGTGACCAACGTGACAGTATCAAGTAAAGTAATTTAATGCAGGAAATAATTCTAAGCAGGATATGAAATGATCAGAAAATGTACTCGCCTCGTATCTGAATGTCTGAAGTAAATGTACTGTCCGAGATGAGATACCTGACTCCTAATTAGAGCAACACAAGTCAAGATGTATACAGGGGATGATAATAGTAATATACAATGCATCTGCATGCTGTCTAGGTCAAACTAGACTAAAGTCAACACTTGGTCAACTCTAGTCAACCATACTAGTCAAACTAGGTCAACCTAACCCAGACAAGTCTTACTAAGCCTAACCAAGGCTAGGCTAACAACCAAGCATACTCACAAGTCACAGAGAACACACATACCAATCCAAGGCTATACAAGCCACACAACCACACATCAAGGGCACATCATATTGAGCTATAATCAACATTGTATAATGAGAGAGAGAGAGGGTTGCATGGCATGGTGGTTTACATATGAAATCTGAATTTAACTAGCATTTCAATTTAAGGGTTATGGGTTGCATTATAAACAGACATTCAATTAGGCACTCTATATTAGGCTTACAATACTAGGCTATATACATTACACTCACATTACATAGAAAATACTATATTGATTTCAATTTACCCTTCCACTTTACTCTATCATTTACACATTCACATTGGTTTAGACATTTAGATATATACATATAGACATGCATACACACATTAGCTATATGTATTGTATGTACATAGAGAGGGGGGTGACATCTCAATACAATGTGAGAGGGTGAATGTGTGTAAGGGAAATGAGTGTAGGCTAGTGTGTTCATGCACAAAACTTGTGTGTGTATGGGGTTAACAGTGTGTCATTTCCATATATGTGTGTGTGATGTTAGGTTATTACAATTTCAGTTAACATATCAACTATAGCTAGCAACAGTTCTCATATTTTGTGTGTAATGTCCTAGTGTAGCAGGAATTTCATATGTGTGTGTGTGTGTGCTACACATGAGAGTGTGTGCATATGTGATAGGCTAGAGAACAGTGAACCATGGAAAATAGTGTATACATATAATGTGAAGCAGGAAAGGGAATTCAGTAAGCTAACAAGGCAATGTGGCATGGCAACTTGTGTGTGTGTGTTCAGTTAAAAGGTGTGTGACAATAAAGCATTGGTGTAGCAGGAAAAATTTGTGAAGAGGAAATCTGGAATAGTGTATACATTAGGGTGTGTGTGATCATTCTTTTGAAATCCAGTGAGCACACCAAGCTAGAAATCAGTGAACCAATCAACCCAATGAAATCTGGAAAAGGGAAATCAGTGTATACAAAGCAGTGGGGTGTACATGTGTGTTAGGCTTGAGAGTGACAGTCCAATAGGAAAGAACAGGGAATCAGTGTATACATTCAAATCAGTTAGAAGAAAGAAAAGGAAACAATCTCAGTTTTAGTTCCACATTTACATATAAACTAAAGTGAGCTATCCCATAAACTGGTGTAACTAACCACATAAAATGAACCATGTTATCTGAAATCTGCCATTAAGCCAACATCCCATATGCATACAGCTCATGCATTGTCTAATACTGAAATTAACTAACATTTTGAATTAAGGGGTTGAAGGTTAAAATTACATTCATAGACATTCCACTATATTGAAAACTGAAATTGGCTTGGCAATAGAAAAAGGAAGGTATATATGCTTACATATATTACATTAATTATATTCCTACATGCTTGCATTCAACCATATATATACATTAATGTAAAGAGGATATATATCATATATATATCATTTCATTCATCTAACATATCATGCATTACATACTCTATATTCATTTAATATCCATACTACATAGGCTCATAGGTTACACAAAATGCATATATCGTATAGTCACTCTTTTACTTAAAATCAATACTGTACCAATTGGACATTCACTAAATTCTAGGATACAAGTATGTTGTATTACTTCATGTTAGCTTTCTGAAACTTCAAACGGATCGTATTTTCGTGTCCGGAAGCTCCCAGAATCGCGAAAATACCGAAACGCGTTCGTCTTTCGTACAGCTGACACTCAAATAATTCTACAGAAACTTACAGAAAGAATTTGGCTTATTAAAATATATATTTGAAAAGCTAACTTCGATACGGTTCTTTTAAAAAAATGGGAGATAAATCAGAGTTTTAAGCTAAAAGTTATAACATTTCTAAGTTGCTATTGCTACTAAAAACGTGGATAAAATTTATGACAAATTTGGGTAGTTTGAGACAAAAGAACACAAGTATATAACATAATATATCAAGAACTCACTCTCTACACTAATATATATATATGAGACACTATAGAACACATCTCCAATACAAAAATATGAGATTAAACATGTAATAATTCATTCATACATAACAACAACACGTAGTGTGTCCAAATTTGGAGTTTTCCCACATGGACACAACCACAACACAAAGGACACTCCTATGACCTCCAAATGGACACGAAATGGACACAAATGGAGATACAACCATGGGGGTCATTCCTATGGGTTCAAAATAGACCTATATGCATGAGGAAATAAAAAGGAGAAGGGATTTATACCTCCCGGTAGATCGAATCGAAGAAAAGCCTTCCCGGAGCGACACCGACACGTAGAGATTCCAAAAGGACACGAACGAGCTCCGAATCCTCCCAAACTTGGGTAGCTTCCTCCTTGGCTAGAATGGAGAAGAAAATAAGAAGATTTGGTGACGAAATGGAAGGATTTGGTGGAAAAATTGCTAGGGATTGCTCTTTAGAAATTTGGGGAAGAACAAGAGAGAGAGTGTGGATGAGAATAATGAAATGAACTTGAGCCTATCCTCTCCCAAAGTGGCTGGCCATATGGGGCTATTTGTCCTATTATGGTAAGGTCCAAAATGCCCCCACTAACCTATTCTATTAGTATTAGGAAAGGGCTAATTGGTTGGGGCTAAATTAGTCAGTCTAAAGTCTCTAATCACATTAACCTTATCCATAATAATTAGTGTAACCACTAACTAAAATATTTCTATCATGTGGGCCATGGCTAACTAATGTGTAGGTCTACTAAAGTCAACACTACCCCCGGGTCCCCGTTTCAAGTCGGATTGAGCTAAAATTCGAACTCGACTCAAATAACCCCAAAACAATATCATAAATAATAAAATAAATTTCAAAAATATTTCAAAAATACAAAATGACAAAAATACTCCTGTTTCTGAAAACTGGGGGTGACAAATTCCTCGAAATTAAAACCAAACAATAGTAAAATATCAAAATCACAAGTCATAATTTTAAATAGTTTAAAAATAATTAAAAATCACCAAAAATCATAATATGAAATAATTATCAATAAATAATAATTATAATTACAAAATTTCAAAATTACCCTCATTTGAAAAACTGGGTGTTACAATCCTACCCACCTTATAAAAATTTCGTCCTCGAAATTAAGATAATCGTACCCCCTTCTATGTCAAACATAGTCAAGGGTCAATCACTAGTCAATTTCTCAACATCCAAGTACTTGGTCATCAACAGGTCAACTTCTTAGGGTTTTACCTATGCTAGCTATATAGGTGTTGGCAACTAGAATTTAGCAAAAGAGAAACTCTATAATAGACTAGCTCTTAACTTCCCAATCCTATCAAGTCACCTATAACTAAATACCTACAAGCTAAGCACATGAATACCAAATTCCACATATATATATATATATATATATATATATATATATATATATATATATGCTTAAGAACAACAACCCATCACATATATCCTAAGTATATCATCTATATATATACATGACTGATCAACCAAGGGTTAAGGCAGACTAAACTTATAAGGGTCTGAAACAATGCTTAGAACTAGGCTAAGGATGAATGGTCTGAATAAAGGGGACATGGTATCTAGTGAAGGGTCTGCACACTGCCTATAAAGGTGATCAACACAAGGAACTCAACACGAAGGGAACTTAACTAAAATGGAAAACTGAACCAAGTATAGGCTAAACAACATGTTTATAACCCTATACAACAATGGCCTATAGATACCAACTAACCTATATCCCATATGCCAATATCATCTACAATCTATCTATGCAAATAGACCTCTCGGTCTTAGGTGAAACTACAACTATACTCAAAGGCAGGCTCTGGTCATGGGTGCCTCACTGGAAAAGGTAAGAAAAAGTAGTAATAATCATCAAGGATGTAAGGCATACTAACATCCTATGTGTAACTGGTTGGTATTATAGATAACAGGAGAATTATCTGCAATGGGTTACTATTCTAACACCAATGCTAACTATCACCTCTAGGGTACAGACACTCTACAAGTCATCATACCATTATACTATGAAGGAACTACCTATGAATAAGCTCTACAAAACTAAATATCCCTACTCCTAAGTCATTTATAACAATCAAAAGGGTATGATGTTTAAACCTTCTCAAGTTACAATCTGTTAATCATATGCGTCTGTCCAAAATCATGTTGTCCAGAGTCTTCATCATGCTAGTGAGCAAGGCTACAATAATCACAGAGTCCTTGACTAAGGTACGTACCTCTAGGTTCATGGTATTTAAAATTTTCGTACTGTCGCATGCGACGGCAAAAATCTTAAATTCCCATACCCGAGAATACATCCAAAATCTGACTACATGTTCTCACTATGCCAACTAACACGACTATCAAGGATTCTAGATTCCATAATTTAGGCGACCTAGCCCATATAATTTTCTCAGAAAAAAACAAACACAACAAAAGAGTAACATGACAAAATTAATCAATCAACAAGGAACAAATGGAATCGGATTTCAAGGTAATTATAAAAGACAATTGCGGGAATGGAATTGAGAAGAACGAAACTTGCAGCAAGATCTCCAACGGTCTGTGCATCCTCGACTGTCATGACGATAGCTCGTCCTGCTGGTTTCCTCCAGCTTGATGCTGATACTGCACAAATCTCTGCTGCTGATGCGGCATGAATCGCTGCTGCTGAGAGAAACCAAAAATGAAGGAAAAAGTCTCTGTACAGACGGAGGTGCACCTCCAATGTAGCAGAAACGTCAACCTGAGTCAGCACAACAGAAGCTGCGGTCTCGAGGCCCTGATGAACAGGACGAGAGGTGGCCAGGCTCTCGATAGTATCTCCCGAACCGAAGCGATGAGATCGTGTCTTCATAAGCATCGTGAAGACAGATCAAAACAAGAAGCAATTTCTGAGAATGAAGCAAAAATTCAAAGGAGAACAATTTATATTCAAGGGAAGTCAATAAGCAACAATTTTAGACAAAAGGAATCGGATTAAGAGTTTTTCCTAATGTGATTGAGTACCTCCAAAAATATTCTAATCCTACTGCAGGCTGTAGTGATACTCTAGTTCGAATACCACTATATAAACTCGACCTGCATGGGCCACCACTAAAAATGTGTCACGACCCGCACCCACCGTGAGGGTACAAGAACGTAACAACGCCCAGCCTACGCCGCAGTATCGGCAGTAGAACGCTGTTCTAGGTCATGAACTATAACTACATAACATGAAATATACTCTCCAGAAGGAGGCCAACACCGAGGTACAACTCAATCACAATCTAAGGTAGAATGTAGCACGATGGAAATAGATAAGAAATCCTCAACTGAGGTACAGCAGAAATAGAATACAAGTCTCATCATCTCTAAAATATACAACTCTGAAAATAAAGACAACAGCTAGGCATGAAAAGAAGGAACAGTCTAAGCTATATACACTATACAAGGTATCATCCTGAGCAGCTGCCTGAACCTCCCCATGGGTCCAGGTCGCGAGTGTCAACTAGGCAAACTCCAAGTAAGGGGTGCAGGGTTCCTCATCATCCTCTGTAAAATTTTCAACAGGTCCAGTCAGGACGGGAGCGAGCACAGTACATCTCAACAGTTCACAGCAGGTTAGAAAATATAATCATACAGTAAAGTAAGATATAGATACTGAAGGAAATGCAGTATGTAAACAGAGAGAGAACTGTAATAGAAATATCTACTATAAGTAGAGAGCTACCAGTGACTAGTGATTCAGAGTACAAAGTCGACATGTGAATGGCTTGATTTGTACATGGCTATACTAAAGAGGCGTACATGGCTATTCTACTTTGGAATTGTTCACATGGCTATTTATACTCCCCCGTACCCCCAACTAAAACACAAGGATCCAACCAGATTATGATATGATTCTATGTAACAGCCCCCGAAGGGTGGTAATCCCCCAAAGGGTGATATGCCCCCAAAGGGTGATAAGCCCCCGAAGGGTGATATGCCCCCAAATGGTGATAAGCCCCCGAAGGGTGGTACATAGTAGTCACATAAATAGAGATTCTGATAGACCCAATAAATGGGATAAGGATTCAGAGAAGACTCTGTGATCATATGGGTATATGTCACAAGTGATCAAAGAACCAAAGAAGCATATGATACGCCATATAAGTGAAATGCACAGAACATAGAGTACCCGATGCTCCCTGAAGGAATAACATCTCAAGAAGGGATCCATATAGTACTAATTCGTGTGACCAACGTGACAGTATCAAGTAAAGTAATTTAATGCAGAAAATAATTCTAAGCAGGATATGAAATGATCAGAGAATGTACTCGCCTCGTATCTGAATGTCTGAAGTAAATGTACTGTCCGAGATAAGATACCTGACTCCTAGTTAGAGCAACACAAGTCAAGATGTATACAGGGGATGATAATAGTAATCTACAATGCATCTGCATGCTGTCTAGGTCAAACTAGACTAAAGTCAACACTTGGTCAACTCTAGTCAACCATACTAGTCAAACTAGGTCAACCTAACCCAGACAAGTCTTACTAAGCCTAACCAAGGCTAGGCTAACAACCAAGCATACTCACAAGTCACAGAGAACACACATACCAATCCAAGGCTATACAAGCCACACAACCACACATCAAGGGCACATCATATTGAGCTATAATCAATATTGTATAATGAGAGAGAGAGGGTTGCATGGCATGGTGGTTTACATATGAAATCTGAATTTAACTAGCATTTCAATTTAAGGGTTATGGGTTGCATTATAAACAGACATTCAATTAGGCACTCTATATTAGGCTTACAATACTAGGCTATATACATTACACTCACATTACATAGGAAATACTATATTGATTTCAATTTACCCTTCCACTTTACTCTATCATTTATACATTCACATTGGTTTAGACATTTAGATATATACATATAGACATGCATACACACATTAGCTATATGTATTGTATGTACATAGAGAGGGGGTGATATCTCAATGCAATGTGAGTGGGTGTATGTGTGTAAGGGAAATGAGTGTAGGCTAGTGTGTTCATGCACAAAACTTGTGTGTGTATGGGGTTAACAGTGTGTCATTTCCATATATGTGTGTGTGATGTTAGGTTATTACAATTTCAGTTAACATATCAACTATAGCTAGCAACAGTTCTCATATTTTTGTGTGTAATGTCCTAATATAGCAGAAATTTCATATGTGTGTGTGTGTGTGCTACACATGAGAGTGTGTGCATATGTGATAGGCTAGAGAACAGTGAACCATGGAAAATAGTGTATACATATAATGTGAAGCAGGAAAGGGAATTCAGTAAGCTAACAAGGCAATGTGGCATTGCAACTTGTGTGTGTGTGTTCAGTTAAAAGGTGTGTGACAATGAAGCATTGGTGTAGCAGGAAAAATTTGTGAAGAGGAAATCTGGAATAGTGTATATATTAGGGTGTGTGTGTGATCATTCTCTTAAAATCCAGTAAGCACACCAAGCTAGAAATCATTGAACCAATCAACCCAATGAAATCTGGAAAAGGGAAATCAGTGTATATAAAGCAGTAGGGTGTACATGTGTGTTAGGCTTGAGAGTGACAGTCCAATAGGAAAGAACAGGGAATCAGTGTATACATTCAAATCAGTTAGAAGAAAGAAAAGGAAACAATCTCAGTTTTAGTTCCACATTTACATTTAAACTAAAGTGAGCTATCCCATAAACTGGTGTAACTAACCACATAAAATGAACCATGTTATCTGAAATCTGCCATTAAGCCAACATCCCATATGCATACAGCTCATGCATTGTCTAATACTGAAATTAACTAACATTTCGAATTAAGAGGTTGAAGGTTAAAATTACATTCATAGACATTCCACTATATTGAAAACTGAAATTGGCTTGGCAATAGGAAAAGGAAGGTATATATACTTACATATATTACATTAATTGCATTCCTAAATGCTTGCATTCAACCATATATACATTAATTTAAAGAGGATATATATCATATATATATATCATTTCATTCATCTAACATATCATGCATTACATACTCTATATTCATTTAATATCCATACTACATAGGCTCATAGGTTACATAAAATGCATATATCGTATAGTCACTCTTTTACTTAAAATCAATACTGTACCAATTGGACATTCACTAAATTCTAGGATTAAAGTAAGTTGTAGTACTTCATGTTAGCTTTCCAAAACTTCAAACGGATCACATTTTTGTGTCCGAAAGCTCCAGGAATTGCGAAAATACCGAAACGCGTTCGTCTTTTGTACAACTGACACTCAAATAATTCTACAGAAAGTTACAGAAAGAATTTGGCTTATTAAAATATATATTTGGAAAGCTAACTTCGATACAGTTCTTTTAAAAAAAATAGGAGATAAATCGAAGTTTTAAGCTAAAAGTTATGACATTTCTAAGTTGCTATTGCTACTAAAAACGTGGATAAAAATTATGACGAATTTGGGTAGTTTGAGACAAAAGAACACAAGTATATAACATAATATATCAAGAACTTACTCTCTACACTAATATATATATATATATGAGACACTATAGACCACATCTCCAATACAAAAATATGAGATTAAACATGTAATAATTCATTCATACATAACAACAACACATAGTGTGTCCAAATTTGGGATTTTCCCACATGGACACAACCACAACACAAATAACACTCCTATGACCTCCAAATGGAAACAAATGAAGATACAACCATGGGGGTCATTCCTATGGGTTCAAAATAGACCTATATGCTTGAGGAAATGAAAAAGGAGAAGGGATTTATACCTCCCGGTAGATCGAATCGAAGAAAAACCTTCCCAGAGCGACACCGACACGTAGAGATTCCAAAAGGACACGAACGAGCTCCGAATCCTCCCAAACTTTGGTAGCTTCCTTCTTGGCTAGAATGGAGAAGGAAATAAGAAGATTTGGTGGCAAAATGGAAGGATTTGGTGGAGAAATTGTTAGGGATTGCTCTCTAGAAATTTGGGGAAGAACAAGAGAGAGAGTGTGGATGAGAATAATGAAATGAACTTGAGCATATCCTCTCCCAAAGTGGCTGGCCATATGGGGCTATTTGTCCTATTCTGGTAAGGTCCAAAATGCCCCCACTAACCTATTCTATTAGTATTAGGAAAGGGCTAATTGGTTGGGGCTAAATTAGTCATTCTAAAGTCTCTAATCACATTAACCTTATCCATAATAATTAGTCTAACCACTAACTAAAATATTTCTATCATGTGGGCCATGGCTAACTAATGTGTGGGTCCACTAAAGTCAACACTACCCCCGGGTCCCCGTTTCAAGTCGGATTGAGCTGAAATTCGAACCCGACTCAAATAACCCCAAAACAATATCATAAATAATAAAATAAATTTCAAAAATATTTCAAAAATACAAAATGACAAAAATACTCCTGTTCCTGAAAACTGGGGGTGACAAATTCCTCGAAATTAAATCCAAACAATAGTAAAATGTCAAAATCACAAGTCATAATTTTAAATAGTTTAAAAATGATTAAAAATCACCAAAAATCATAATATGAAATAATTATCAATAAATAATAATTATAATTACAAAATTTCAAAATTACCCTTATCTGGAAAACTGGGTGTTACACTAGGATAATGACTAGATTGATCAGGTAGTTCATGAAAAGATTTTCCAGCTAGGCAGTCTCGTTATCTGGGTATTTTAATTGGACTTGTAGCCTGTCGTCGAGTAGGGGACATTTCCAGCACACTGTCATGTGTTGTACCCCTAAGTCACCTAATCCAACTCTCTCAACTTGCAACTGGATAACCTGGATTAAGTCTGCAGGGCTTGTGGCTGTTGGAATATCTCAATACATCTTGTTAGTAACTAGGCTTGTGATAACCCTAGCTAGTTAGTTAAAGTATCAAGCCGTACTCATTGCTTGGCCGTGATTGATGGATGGAGTCCAGTCTAGTCTTATCTAAATCCAGTACATGGCTATCTCAGGACATGCTTGCTTACGCCTAACACTTGGCAATAAATGTCTAGAGACCCGGTTCTATTCAGGCAAAGGGTTACAACCTCGGTCCTTGTTTGGTTTAATGATTATAACCTGGCTTCCGGAATAGTTCCTCGTCCTCTCGTTATTTGTTGCCTTATTTATATTTTATGTTTTCTTGTTATTATTCTTGTTTATGTTCTGACATGCTGGTTTTAGTTCTTAAGTGAAGCCTCCCTTGTGGTACTTGCTCTTTCTGGGGTATAGCCCAGCTGGTTTTGTATGGTCAGATTTCGGAGCAGCACCCGAGGATCTTCCAGCCTTTCTGCCAGATGGTGAACACTAGAAAAAATCCTGGCAACAAGTAGGTTTATTTTGCTCTCCCGCTCTAATTATAAAATTATTCTTTTGAGGCGTTTAGCCGCCGAGCAAGTGTTAGCTCGTGTTGAATACTTTACTTACTGTCTACCTATGGGCTGTAACATGATTAACAAATCCTAGGATTGATCATGTATGACTAAAACTCTTGCTAGTCCTCACATTTTGTATGACTAGCTTCATGATCATCTGAATATATAATGTTTGGGGTGCCTTACTTTGTATGTCTGATGATCTACTAGCTTGTGAAATGTACTTACTTGCTTGAGATTGAGACACATAGGCTTGTTCTTGAACATAAGAGACTGATGGTTTGTAAATAAACCTTCATACATCTAGACAGCCGTGACCATATATCGAGGTGGATTACACTTCAATATACGTAGTTGGCTGTGTCTGTCCCCCGCTCTCCAGTATTCTGGTTCTGGGGCTTGACAAGGTTTAAGTGGTGGCCCATGCAGGTCTTGTAAATCAAGTTGTGTGAGGGTTTTACCGAATAGATGTCTCAATCGGCATTTGCCCTTGATCTCTACTCGTGCCTTCTAATCTGCCTGGAATCTTGACCTGATCGTATGTTTATATCCCTGATCTATCTTGGTTCTTCCTTATTGTCTCCCATGTCATTGTTTTTCAGTGGCATTGTTCTTGGTCCTATCGATCAGCCGTGAGGAGAACCCCTAGTGAACCAGCAGCAACCTGGGGACCAAGTCCAGCACTCAGGACCAGCATCCTGAGTCATGCCTTCCGGAGATTATGTGCCGTCAGTTCAGCCATTCCAGCCTGTAGAGCCTGACAATGGAGTCTTGCTAGGACTTATCCGAGAATTGCTTGCGTCACAGGATCGTCGGGGCGATGCTCTGCACCAGACAGTACAAGATGCCATGGGCAGATTTGGTTACCAAGAGAACAATGCTGCTAATAACTTCAAGCGTCTGAACCCTCCTTTCTTTAATAGAACTGAAGATGCTATTGCTGTTGATGCATAGCTTCAGGATACAGAGGTTATCTTAGAAGCAGCTAGGATTCTTGAGGATGAGAAGGTAGCCATTGTACGCCTGCAGTTATTGGACTTAGCCCGTACATGTTAGACAATGCTAGCAGTTGGTTTGGCGACACATGTCTTATGGGCAACATTCAGTGACAAGTTCCAGACCAAGTACTTCGACGCAGTAGCTCGGTATGATCTGCAGACGAGATTCACTAATCTTAAGCAGATGGAAAGGACGGTCGATGGATATGCGGTCGAGTTTTCTAGACTTAGTCGGTTTGCTTCCACCTTGGTAGAAATCGAATTGGACCGAGTGGAGCGATTCCAGCAAGGGCTTCACTTAGAGATCATTATATCAGTGGAGCAGTTTAAGCTCCAGACGTCTAATGTCGTCTTGCGAGCAGCAAGGAGGCATGAGTATACTTCTCAGAGGATAGTAGATCGAACCGGAGGAAGGAAGAGGTCCCATGGACAGATATCCTAGTCGTCAGCACCATCCCCGACAGCTAGGGCTTTATCGATTGGAGTTTCTCGAATGGAGAATTCAGTTACGTCGGTTCAGCACTCACACCGACGTACCCTCAGCAACAGAAGCAGAAGCAGTCTTCCGTAATGGGCTGCACTCATTATGGAAAGCCAGGGCATATAGTATCAGAATATCGCAGAGCACAGGGATTGTGCTTGGCTTGTGGGGCACCGGACCACAAGATAGGGTCCTGTCCGAATAGGGCCATCTCATCATCATCAAACCTAACCAGTCCATCGGTTAGAGGTCCAGCACCAGTACAGCAGCAGTACCAGCCTCCGAGGCCATTGTCGCCTCAGGCTCAACAGTTTGCCTAAGCTCAGAATCAGAATCTGCAGAGAGGTCACCAGCAGAGGTGACCAGCACCAAGAGGACAAGGTCAGGCTATGGCTCTGACCGTAGTAGAAGAATTGGCATCAGGTGAGGTGGTGGCAGGTACCATTCTCGTCAACTTATTTCCAGCATCAGTATTATTTGATTCGGGTGCATCGTATTCATTTATGTCTGTACGATTCGCAATACGAGTAGGACTGGAGCCTGAGTCATTATCAGAAAGGCTGAACATACTTACTGGTAACGATCTCGTGGGAGTAGATAGAGTCTTTTTCTCGTATCGAATCGTAGTTAGCGGTAGAGAGTTTTTCGCTAGATTGATAGAATTTTCGATGACCGACTATGATGTAGTCCTAGGAATGGATTGGTTGAAGGATCATTATGCCATAACAGACTGCCATATTGGCAGGATTATTTTTGGTATTTTCCGGTGAAGAAGAGTTTTCATTTTCAGAGGCGAAGTAGAACCTTCTCCCCCAGTCTTTCGGATGGCTGTAGAAGAGGCAGTTCAGTTTTCCAGAGTCGTAGAAGAATTTTTTGATGTATTTTTCGAAGAGCTTCCAGACATGCCACTAGAGAGAGAGATAGAGTTCACTATTGATTTGCTTCCAGGGACGGCACCAGTATCAGAGAGAGTCTATAGAATGGCACCTTCAGAATTGGAGATCATGTACAAGATGATTGAAGAACTCAGAACCAAGAGATTCATTCGTGCTAGTGGATTGTCTTGGGAAGCCCCGATGCTTCTTGTGAAAAAGAAGGATGATACGTCAAGATTATGTGTTGATTATCGTAACTTGAACTCTGTAACAATCAAGAACAGATATCCTCTACCAAGGATAGATAATTTTTTTGATCAGCTCAGAGGAGCGGTAGTATTCTCGAAGATTGACTTGCAATCAGGGTACCATCAGATCAGAGTTAGAGAGAAAGACATCCCGAAGACAACATTCAAATCTATATATAGACATTGGGAGTTCCTTATTATACAATTTGGAGCGACCAATGCGCCAGCTGTATTCATGGACCTCATGAATCGTATCTTCATGCCCTATTTGGACTAGTTCGTGAGAGTGTTTATAGACGACATCTTAGTCTATAGCAAGAATGAAGTAGAGCATGAGCAACATCTTCGTATAGTTCTTCAGATTCTCAAAGAGCACCAGTTGTATGCGAAGTTCAGTAAGTGCAAATTTTTGCTGGATCGCATTTCGTACTTAGGTCACATCATCACCAGAGGTGGAGTAGAAGTGGACCACCAGAAGATAGTGGATATAGAGACATGGCCAGTACCCAGTAACGTCGCAGAGGTTCGCAGTTTTCTACGATTGGCGGGCTATTACCGGCAATTCATATCAGACTTTGCCAAGATTTTAGCGCCCTTGACTCAGTTGACCCGTAAGGATGTGCAGTTTGTTTGGACAACAGAGTGTCAGAGTTCATTTGAGAAGTTAAAGCAGAGATTGATAACGACCCCCATTCTTACTCTTCCAGATGGGACTGGAGGATTTTTCAGTTTATTGTGACACTTTCGGCAGAGGATTGGGATGCGTCTTGATGCAGCATGGTAAGGTAATAGCTTATGCATCACGTCAGCTTCATGATCATGAGAGGAATTATCCTACCTATGACTTGGAGTTAGCAGCAGTAGTTTTTGCATTAAAGCTTTGGAGGTATTATTTGTATGGAGATCGGGTGAAGATTTTCACCGACCACAAGAGTATAAAGTATGTATTTATCTAGAAGGATCTAAATATGCATCAGCGAAGATGGCTAGAGCTACTGATGGATTATGACATCAACCTGCAGTATCATCTCGGGAAGGCCAATGTAGTTGCTGATGCGTTGAGTAGGAGAGCCGAAGTTTTTTTTCTAACAGCGCAACCCGAATTGTTAGCCGATCTTCAGAAGATGGAGATTGAGGTAGTTCTCCCCACTAATGTGGCACTGATGGCCAGCATATAAGTGCAGTCCAGTTTAGTAGAAAGGATCAGGGCATCTCAGGCAGCAGATTCTAAGCTTCAGCGGCTTAGAGCAGAGTATAATGCAGGACGAAGACCAGAGTTATGTATTCACGAGGATGGTACTTTCCGACATGGGATGTGTCTTTGTGTATCCAGTGGTGATATCAGACATGAGATCATGACAGAGACTCACAGTTCACAGTATTACATTCATCCCGGTGGCACAAAGATGTACCGAGACATCCGTCAGCATTTCAGGTAGAATGGCATGAAGAGGGAGATAGTCCAGTTCGTCTCTCATTGTTTAGTTTGTCAACAAGTTAAGGCTGAACATCAGAGACCAGTCGAACTTCTTCAACATTTACCGATTCCAGAGTAGAAATGGAAGCATATCACCATGGATTTTGTAATTGGTTTACCTAGATCTCCAGCTGGGAGAGATGCTGTATGGTTTATCGTCGATCGTCTTACGAAGGTAGCTCATTTTCTCCACTTCAGAGTTGGTCAGTCGACGGAGCAGCTAGTAGAGAAGTATCTCAGTCAGATTGCAGATTGTATGGAGTACCCTTCAGTATCGTATCCGACAGAAATTCCAGATTTATATCTCACTTTTGGCGGAGTCTTTAGAAGAGTTTGGGGACTCATCTCATATTCAGTTCAGTTTATCACCCACAGACAGATGGTCAGTCAGAACGTACAATTCAAACTCTTGAAGATATGTTGTGATCTTATACGTTGGACTTCGGTAGTTCGTAGGAAGATCACCTGCACCTAGTGTAGTTCTCCTATAATAACAGTTTTCAGGCAAGTATCCAGATGACACCCTTCGAAGCACTATATGACAGGAAGTGCAGATCTCCTTTAGTCTGGGATGATGTGGGCGAGAGACAGATGCTTGGTTCAGAGATTATTATGCAGACTATCGAGGTGGTCAGACAAGTTAGGAATTATCTTCGAGTTGCACAAGACCGTCAGCGCCATTGGGCTGATTCTTATCGGCGTCCGCTTGAGTTTTCTATCGACGACCACGTATTCCTTAGGATCTCGCCTACCCGTGGCATCATTCGTTTTGGCGTACGGAAAAAGCTTAGTCCTAGGTATATAGGGTCGTTCGACATTCTAGAGCGAGTAGTGATGTGTCCTACCGACTTGCTCTTCCGACGTTGTTACGTGAGGTGCATGATGTCTTCCATATATCCCAATTGTGACGGCATATCCTGGATTCGAGCCATGTCCTTGATAATTCGGAATTAGTTGTTGGTACCAACCTTTCGTATGAGGAGAGGCCCATATCCATATTGGACCGAAGAGAGAATGTACTCAAGAACAAGACTATTAGTTTAGTCCGTGTTGGTTGGGGTCACTACTCTTTAAGTGAGTCAATGTGAGAGTGTGAGAATGATATCCGCTCGCGATATCCACACATGTTTGACTCATAAGGTATAATGTCTTCCTTATGCCTTATGATTTTAAATTCCTTGCTTGCATGAATGATTGCTTGATTAGTTGCTAGTCATAGATGGCTTGTGCTTTAGTATAGCTTGTTCCGACATCTCTAGTCTCTTGATTAAATTTTGAAGACGAAATTTTTTAATGTGGATAGAGTTGTCACTCTCGTTTTTCGTTATATGTATTTCCAGTGTACGTATACGGATTTTAGCTCATATTTTATTTACTGTATTTTCATATTTCTTTATGGCTTGCCTTGATGTATCTTGACTAGGGTTGACCTTGGCTTGGTTTGGTCCAACTTGGCTTGCTTTGGATGGCTTAGTTTGGTTTATTTTGATGGTTGGTTCAGCATGTTGAACCATCCCTGTAATACCTATAGTTCGTATTACATATTTTGGAATACGTGTACGTATTTTCTTGTATTGCATGATTTCTTGCTTGGCTTATCTTGGCATTTCCTGGCTTGGTTTATTTTGGGTTGGTTCGGCTAGGCTTGGGTTGCCTTGGTTCATCATGAACCAAGGGGGAGAACCCCTACCTACCACCACCATCATCCTTTATTAACCCATTCCCTCATTCTCTCTCTTTATTTACTTCTTTTTCTCCACCATTACTTCTTCAACCACCAGGAGAGAGAGAGAGAGAGAGAGAGCTTAGGCAAGTGTAGCTTGCTTCATGGAGGAACTTCATTTTTATTATTCCATTCTCTTTCTCTCGAGATTCTAACACACTTTAGTACTTAGCATTTCTAATTTTCATGTCTCAATTTGTGTAGATCTAAGTTTATAGTATTTTTGGATTTCTTGGATTTTGATCTACTTAACATTGTTATTTCCAAGTTTTGATGGTTCCATGTTGTAGAGAATTTCGTTCTACCCCATTTTGACCTATAGAAGTCATGATTTTGACTTTAAATGAAGGCCATGGTTCTTCTTCTCGGATCTTGGAGAAGAAGAACAACTTTATGCGACAACTCATGTGGCCAGCTTTTACGGCAACTCATGCGGCCGACTTTTTGCGGCAACTCATGCGGCCAGCTTTATGCGGCAACTCATGCGGCCAGCTTTTACGACAACTCATGCGGCCAGCTTTTTGTGACAACTCATGCGGCCAGCTTTTGCGGCAACTTATGCGGCCAGCTTTATGCGGCAACTCATGCGGCCAGCTTTTTGCGGCAACTCATGCGGCCAGCTTTTGCGTCAACTCATGCGGCCAACTTTTTGCGGCAACTCATGCGTCCAGCTTTTGCGGCAACTCATGCGGCCAGCTTTATGCAGCAACTCATGCGGCCAGCTTTTTGCGGTAACTCATGCGGTCAGCTTTTACGGCAACTCATGCGACCAGTTTTTGCGGCAACTCATGCGGCCAGCTTTATGCGGCAACTCATGCGACCAGCTTATTGCGGCAACTCATGCGGCCAGCTTTTTACGACAACTCATGCGGCCAGCTTTTTGCGGCAACTCATGCCGCCAGCTTTTGTAGCAACTCATGCGGCCAGCTTTTTGCGGCAACTCATGCGGCTAATCTTTTACGGCAACCCTCATGGCAGGGTTATATTTTGGAACACGATATGATAATGTAGGGATATAACATGATAGTGGCCCATTGTGGCGCACTCTTGATAAGTAACCTACAAGATAACCTTGACATGCTGTTACGACAGCTAGCCTGACTTGACAAGTATTAATGACCTGGACACCGTGGGTGATTGTGTTTGTACAAATAAACTGGTACTGTCTTGTATTATGTCTAGGATGGGGATCCCTGAGTACCACGGTCAGGGATACCTACAGTAATTGACTAAGGCTAATAAACTAGAATAATTCAGTAGACATGAAGAGATTCCCCGCTACAAGCAATCCCGTTATCGGGGCGCATTAAGTGGACTTGTAGCCTACCGACGAGTATGGCACATTTCCAGCACACAGTCACGTGTTGTATTTTTCATAAACGGACATTCGACCTGGATAACCGGATGGTCTGCAGGGCTTATGGCTGTTGGAATAATCTCATTGCATCTTGCTAGTAACTAGGCCTGTGATAACCCTAGTTAGTTAAAAGTATCAAGCCGTACTCTTGATTGGTCGTGATTGATTGGATGGAGTTTATTCCAGCTTAGTCTTATCCTGATCATGTGCAAGATTGTGACATGACATGATTATTGATGCTTGCCTTAACAATAACGATCGGGGGTCCAGTTCTGTTCAGGTGAAGGGTTATAACCCCGGTCCTTATTTGGTTTAAGGGTTGTAACCTGGCTCTCGGAGCAGTTCTGTGTCCTCTCTTCGTTTATTGTCTTATTGTAACCCCATGCCATGTTCGTCATGTTTTACCTTACCTTAATATCATGATTATTTATACTGGCCTTAGCAATAAAGATCAGGGTTCCAGTTCTGTTCAGGCAAAGGGTTACAACCCCGGTCCTTGTTTGGTTTAAGGGTTGTAACCTGGCTCCCGGAGCAGTTCTGCGTCCTCTCTTCGTTTATTGTCTTCACTGTACCAATAGTATTTGAGACATGTTTCTATTCAGGTGAAGGGTTACAACCCCGGTCCTTGTTTGGTTTAAGGATTGTGACCTGGCTACTTGAATGGTTTCCTCGTACTCAGTTTACTGTTGTTATCTCTATTATTATCAGTTCTTTGTTTATTATCTTTAATATTCTATTATGATATGCTGGTTTTAGTTCCTAAGTGAAGCCTCATTTGTGACACTTGCTCTTTCTGGGCTCTAATCCAGCTGGTTTTGTGTGGCCAGATATCGGAACAGCACCAGAAGATCTACCTGTCTTCCAGCCAGATGGTGACCACTAGGCGTAACCCTGGTAACGAGTGGATTTCTTTTTGTCCTCCCACTTATTTGTAAAATTATTCTTTTGAGGCGTTTAGCCGGCGAGTACGTGTTAGCTCGTATTGCACCCTTATTTACTGTCTGTCTACGGGTTGTAACATGATTGGCAAATCCTAGGGTTGATCATGTATGACTGAAACTCTTGCTAATCCTGACATTTTGTACGACTAGCTTCATGATCATCTGAATATGTAATGTATGGGACGCCTTGCTATTATATATTTGGTACTCTGACATCTTGTAACTATTATTGCTTGTTTGAGATTGAGACAATAGGCTTGTTCATGACCATAGGAGTCTGTTGGCTTGTAGTTAAACCCTCATGTATCTAGACAGCCGTGACCGTATAGCGAGGTGGGTTGCACTTCAATATACGTAGCTGGCTATGTGCGCCTCCGCTCTTCAGTATTCTGGTTCTGGGGCGTGACATGGTTTAAGTGGTGGCCCATGCAGGTCCTGTAAATCAAGATATGTGAGGGTTGCCGAATAGATGTCTCAATCAGTATTCGCCCTTGATCTCTACTCGTATCTTCAAATCCCTGAGAATCTTGACCTAATCACATGCTTGTATCGTTGATCTGTCCTGGTCCTTCTTTATTATTCCCTATGTCGTCTTCTTTAGCGACATTGTTCCTGGACCTGTCGATCAGCAAGGCGGAGCACCTCCCGTGGACCAGCCGCAATCTGGAGATCAAGTCCAACATTCAGGAGTAGCCTTCAGAGTCGTGCCTACCGGAGGAGAACCACCAATTCAGCCCGTCCAGCCTGCAGAGCCTGATGATGGCACTTTGGTGGGTCTTATCAGGTCCCTATTAGCTTCCCAAGATCGTCGCGAAGATGTCTTGCACCAGGCAGTGGCAGATGCTTTGACCAGAGGGGGTCATCAGGGTAACAGCGCGGCCAACAGCTTCAAGCGCTTGAACCCTCCCTTCTTCGATGGCAGTGAAGATGCGATCGCTGCAGATGCTTGGCTTCAGGACACAGAGGTGATTCTAGAAGGAGCCAGGACTCTAGAGAACGAGAAGGTGGCCGTAGTGCACTTGCAGTTACTAGATCTTGCCCGCAGCTGGTGGACAGCGCAGGCCGATGGATTAGTGACCCCTATTTTATAGGCAGTATTCAGGGAGAGATTCCAGACCAAGTATTTTGATGTTGTAGCTCGGTACGATCTACAGACGAGGTTCATCAATCTGAAACAGATAGACAGGACAGTCGACGGATATACGACCGAGTTTTCCACGCTTAGTCGATTTGCTCCCACCCTGGTAGCAACCGAGTTCGATAGAGCCCAGCGATTCCAGCAGGGGCTTCACCAGGAGATTTTGTTGGCAGTTGAGCAGTTTGAGCATCAGACTTTTGATACAGTATTGAGAGCAGCTCGGAGACACGAGTATACCTCCCAGAGGATCATGGATAGGACCGGCGGTCGGAAGTGACCCCACAGCCAGATGAATCAGTCTTCAGCACCAGCCCCGGCAGCCAGGGCTTTGACCATTGGAGCTTCGAGGCGGGCGGCCTCAGTGACGTCGGTTCAGCATTCCACCCCGACGCACCCTCAGCAGCAGAAGCAGAAGCGGTCTTCCGCAGTAGGATGTTCACACTGCGGGATGCCAGGGCATGTGGTATCAGAGTATCGTAGAGCACAGGGTTTGTGCTTGGTTTGTGGTGCCCTGGACCACAGGGTTGGGAACTGCCCGAACAAGGAGAGTTCATCGACCTTCTCTAGTCCTTCAGTTAGAGGACCAGCACCAGTCCAGCAGCAGCAGCAGCAACTACAGTACCCGTTCCCGAGGCCATTACCGACGCAGGCCCAGGCATTCCAGCAGCAGAGACCGCAGCAGTATGCCCAAGCCCAAGCCCTGATCCAAAGCAGGCAGCAGAGGGGACCCGCACCCAGAGGACATGGTCAAGTGCTGGCTTTGACCATGGGAGAGGAAGGAGTAGCACCAGGTGAGGTGGTGGCAGGTACTATTCTTATCAACACCTTTCCAGCTTCAGTATTATTTGATTCTGGTGCCTCGCATTCATTTATGTCTGCACGATTCGCGACACGGATAGGACTGGAGCCCGAGTCATTATCAGTATGGCTCAATATACTTACTGGTAACGGACTTGTGGGAGTAGATAGAGTGTTTTCCTCGTGTCGGATCGTAGTTAGCGGTAGAGAATTCTCCGCTAGATTTATAAAGTTTTCGATGGCCGACTATGATGTGGTCTTAGGGATGGATTGGTTGAGGGACCAGTATATGCTAGGATAGACTGCCACATTGGCAGGGTTATTTTTAGCATTTCCGGAGAGCTAGAGTTTTCCTTCTTCCGAGGCGAAGTTGAACCTTCTCCTCCAGTATTGTGGATGGCTGTAGCAGCAGTGCAGTTGCCTCGGATAGTCGAGGAGTTCCCAGATGTTTTCCCAGAAGAGCTTCCAGGGATGCCGCCAGAGCGGGAGATCGCGTTTACCATCGACTTGATCCCCGGGACAGCCCCAGTATCAGAGAGAGTCTACAGGATGGCGCTGTCAGAATTAGAGATATTGTACAAGTTGATTGAAGAACTCAGAACCAAGAGATTCATTCGTACTAGTAGATCGCCTTGGGGAGCCTCGATGCTTCTTATAAAAAAGAGGGATGGTACGTCCAGATTATGTGTAGATTATCGTACCTTAAACTCAGTGACAATCAAGAACAGATACCCTCTCCCGAGGGGCAGTAGTGTTTTCGAAGATCGACTTGCGCTCTGGATATCATCAGATCAGAGTCAGAGAGCAGGACATCCCGAAGACAGCTTTTAGATCGAGATATGGGCATTGGGAGTTCCTTATTATGCTATTTGGAGCAACCAATGCGCCGGCTGTATTCATGGACCTCATGAATCGCATCTTCATGCCTTACTTGGATCAGTTCATGATTGTGTTCCTAGACGACATCCTGGTCTACAGCAAGAGTGAGGCAGAGCATGAACAGCATCTAAGAATCGTCCTCCAGATTCTCAAAGGGCACCAGTTGTATGCCAAGTTTAGTAAATGCGAGTTCTGGCTCGATCGTATTTCGTACTTGGGTCATATCATCACCAGAGGAGGAGTAGAGATCCCCAGAAGATCGTGGCTATTGAGTCGTGGCCAGTGCCCAGTACAGTTGCAGAAGTCCGTAGTTTTCTTGGATTGACCGGTTACTACCAGCAATTTGTTTCAGACTTTGCTCGGATCTCAGCGCCATTAACCCAGTTGACCCGCAAGGATGTACAGTTTGCTTGGACAGCAGAGTGCCAGAATTCTTTTGAGAAGTTGAAGCGAGGCTTGATGACGGCTCCCATTCTCACGCTTCCAGATGGAACCAGAGGATTCTCAGTATATTGCGATACTTCAGGCATAGGTCTAGGGTGTATTTTGATGCAGCATGGGAAGGTAATAGCATATGCGTCACGATAACTTCGTAATCATGAGAGGAATTACCTAACCCATGACTTGGAGCTGGCAGCAGTAGTGTTTGCACTTAAGTTGTGGAGGCACTACTTGTACGGAGATAGGGTGGAGATCTTCACCGACCACAAGAGCCTGAAGTATGTTTTCACCCAGAAGGATCTTAACATGCGTCAGAGGAGGTGGCTGGAGCTACTTGTGGATTATGATGTCAACCTGCAGTATCATCCTGGGAAGGCCAACGTTGTTGCAGATGCATTGAGCAGGAGAGCTGGAGTTTATTTCCTAACAGCGCAACCAGAGCTGTTAGCCGATCTTCAGAAGATGGGTATAGAAGTTGTCCTCCTTTCCAGTATGACATTGATGGCCAGCATACAAGTTCAGTCCACTATAGTCGAGAGGATTCGGATGGCGCAGTCAGCAGATTCTAAGCTTCAGCGACTCAGAACAGAGTGTGAGGCAGGACAAAGACCAGAGTTATGTATCCATGAAGACGGTACACTTAGGCATGGGAGGCGTCTTTGTGTACCCAGTGGAGATATCAGACAGGAGATCATGGCAGAAGCTCACAGTTCTCAATATTTCATCTATCCCGGCGGTACGAAGATGTACCGTGATATCCGTCAGCACTTTTGGTGGAATGGCATGAAGAGAGAGATAGCCCGGTTTGTCTCTCGTTGTTTGGTTTGCCAACAAGTTAAAGCTGAACATCAGAGGCCAGCTGGACTTCTTTAGCCCTTGCCAATTCCAGAATGGAAGTGGGAGCATGTAACCATGGATTTTATGACTGGATTGCCTAGATCCCCAGCTGGTCGAGATGCTATTTGGGTTATAGTTGACTGACTCATGATGGTGGCCCACTTTCTCCCTTTCAGAGTTGGTCAGTCGACGGCTCAGCTGACAGAGATGTACCTCAGACAGATAGTCAGACTTCACGAAATACCAGTCAGTATCACCTCGGACAGAGATTAGAGATTCACGTCGCACTTTTGGCGTAGCCTGCAAGAGAGTTTTGGGACTCGTCTCCATTCAGCTCAGCATATCACCCGCAGACAGATGGTCAGTCGGAACGTACGATCCAGACTCTTGAGGATATGTTGAGATCTTACACACTCGACTTCGATGGTTCGTAGGAAGATCACCTGCACCTGGTGGAGTTCTCGTACAACAACAGTTTCCAAGCTGGCATCCAGATGGCACCGTAAAGTGTCGATCCTTGCTTGCTTGGGACGATGTCGGAGAGAGGCAGATGCTCGATCCAGAAATGATTGCTCAGACCGTTGAGGTGGTCAGGAGAGTCAGAGACCATCTTCGAGTTGTCCAAGATCGCCAGCGTCATTGGGCCGATTCTCATCGGCGACCCCTTAAATTCTCGGTCGGTGACCATGTATTCCTGAGGATTTTGCCTAACCGTGGCGTCATTCGTTTCGGCGTACGGGGAAAGCTTAGTCCTAGGTATATAGGACCGTTCGATATTCTGGAGCGAGTAGGAGATGTATCATATCATCTCGCTCTTCCGCCGTCGCTACGTGAGGTGCATAATGTGTTCCATGTATCCCAACTGCGACGGTATATCCCAGACCCGAGCCACATCCTGGATCATTCAGAATTGGTTGTTGGTACCAACCTTTCGTATGAGGAGAGGCCCGTGTCTATATTGGACCAAAGAGAGAAGACACTCAAGAACAAGACTATCAAGTTAGTCCGAGTTGCTTGGGGTCATCACTCTTTGGGTGAGTCAACATGGGAACGTGAGGATGATATCCGATTGCGATATCCACTCGTGAGGTATAATATCTTTTTTATGCCTCATGCCTTCGATTCCTTGCTTGCATGAATAATTACTTGATTGTTTGATTAGTATGGCTTGCCTGTGAATAGTATAGCTTGTTCTTGTCCCTCTAGCCTCTTAATTAAATTCCGAGGACAGAATTATTTTAAGGTGGGTAGAGTTGTAATGCCTATAGTTCGTATTACGTATTTTGGAATACGTGTACGTATTTTCTTGTATTGCATGATTCCTTGCTTAGCTTATCTTGGTATTTCCTGGCTTGGTTTATTTTGGGTTGGTTCGGCTAGGCTTGGGTTGCCTTGGTTCATCATGAACCAAGGGGAGAACCCCTACCTACCACCACCATCATCCTTTATTAACCCATTCCCTCATTCTCTCTCTTCATTTGCTTCTTCTTCTCCACCATTACTTCTTCAACCACCAGGAGAGAGAGAGAAAGAGAGAGCTTAGGCAAGTATAGCTTGCTTCATGGAGGAACTTTGTTTTTATTGTTCCATTCTCTTCCTCTCGAGATTCTAACACACTTTAGTACTTAGCATTTCTAATTCCCATGGCTCAATTTGTGTAGATCTAAGTTTATAGTATTTTTGGATTTCTTGGATTTCGATCTACTTAACATTGTTATTTCCAAGTTTTGATGGTTCCATGTTGTAGAGAATTTTGTTCTACCCCATTTTGACCTATGGAAGTCCTGATTTTGACTTTAAATGAAGGATTAATGGAGCTTTGAAGCCATGGTTCTTCTTCTCGGATCTTGGAGAAGAAGAACAGCTTTATGCGGCAACTTATGCGGCCAACTTTTGCGGCAACTCATGCAGCCAGCTTTTTGTGGCAACTCATGCGGCCAGCTTTTGCGACAACTCATGCAGCCAGCTTTTGCGGCAACTCATGCGGCCAACTTTTGCGGCAACTCATGCGGCCAGCTTTATGCGGCAACTCATGCGGCCAGCTTTTTGTGGCAACTCATGCGGCCAGCTTTTTGCGACAACTTATGCGGCCAGCTTTTGCGGCAACTCAAGCGGCCAGCTTTTACGGTAACTCATGCAGCCAGCTTTATGCGGCAACTCATGCGGCCAACTTTTACGGTAACTCATGCAGCCAGCTTTATGCGGCAACTCATGCGGCCAACTTTTTGCGGCAACTCATGCGGCTAGCATTTGCGGCAACTCATGCGGCTAGCTTTATGCGACAACTCATGCGGCCAGCATTTACGGCAACTCATGCGGCCAGCTTTTTGCGACAACTCATCCGGCCAGCTTTATACGACAACTCATGTGACCAGCTTTTGTGACAACTCATGCGGCCAATTTTTGTGACAACTCATGCGGCCAGCTTTATGCGGCAACTTATCCGGCCAGCTTTTTGCGGCAACTCATGCGGCCAGCTTTTACGGCAACTCATGCGGCCAGCTTCTGCAGTAACTCATACGGCCAGCTTTATGCGGCAACTCATGCGGCCAGCCTTTTGTGACAACTCATACGGCTAGCTTTTGTGGCAACTCATGCGACCAGCTTTTTGTGACAACTCATGCGGCCAGTATTTTGCGGTAACCCTCATGGCAGGGTTATATTTTGGAACACGACAAGATAATGTAGGGATAGAACATGATAGTGGCCCGTCGTGGCACACTCTTGATAAGTAACCTACATGATAACCTTGACATGCTGTTACGACAGCTAGCCTGACTTGACAAGTATGAATGACCTGGACACCGTGGGCGATTGTGTTTGTACAAATAAACTGGTACTGTCTTGCATCATGTCTAGGAGGGGATCCCTAAGTACCACGGTCAGGGATACCTACATTAATTGACTAAGGCTAATAAACTAGAATAATTCAGTAGACATGAAGAGATTTCCAGCTACAAGCAATACCGTTATCTGGGAGCATTAAGTGGACTTGTAGCCTACCGACGAGTAGGGCACATTTTCAGCACACAGTCACGTGGTGCATTCTTCATAAACGGACATTCGACCTAGATAACCGGATGGTCTGCAGGGCTTATGGCTGTTGGGATAATCTCATTGCATCTTGCTAGTAACTAGGCCTGTGATAACCCTAGTTAGTTAAAAGTATCAAGCTGTACTTTTGATTGGCCGTGATTGATTGGATGGCATTTATTCCAGCTTAGTCTTATCCTGATCATGTGCCAGATTGTGACATGATATGATTATTGATGCTTGCTTTAACAATAACGATCAGGGGTCCAGTTCTGTTCAGGCGAAGGGTTACAACCCCGGTCCTTGTTTGGTTTAAGTGTTGTAACCTGGCTCTCGGAGCAGTTCTGTGTCCTCTCTTCGTTTATTGTCTTATTACAACCCCATACCATGTTCGTCATATTTTACCTTACCTTAATACCATGATTATTTATACTGGCCTTAGCAATAAAGATCAGGGGTCCAGTTCTGTTCAGGCGAAAGGTTACAACCCCGGTCTTTGTTTGGTTTAAGGGTTGTAACTGGCTTCCGGAGCAGTTTTGCGTCCTCTTTTTGTTTATTGTCTTCATTGTACCAATAGTATTTGAGACGGGTTTCTATTCAGGTGAAGGGTTACAACCCCGGTCCTTGTTTGGTTTAAGGGTTGTTACCTGGCTACTTGAATGGTTTTCTCGTACTCAGTTTACTGTTGTTATCTCTATTATTATCAGTTCTTTGTTTATTATTGTTTTCTATAAAGAAATTCTCTTTATTTGTTGTATTTATGGGAAAATTACAACTGTGAGAATCCGATCTAGAAGACGATCGCTTTATCCCTTGGACTATGCGAAGAAGAAAAGCTCTCAAAATTTTGACAGTAGATATCAGTGTATCTGTACAATGAATGAGAAAAAGAACTCTATTTATAGAGTCAAAAATAAAACTGAAAAAATAACTGTCTTCACAGCCTGTGCTTAGTTGAAAATCACGCAGGATTTAACATACGCAAGGCTGTGAGCAGTTACTGGACGTGGCCTGTAACTGTTGGACACATGGAGATCATGTATGAGTCATATACAAGTTACAGGACACGCAGGCGAGAGATCAGTGGCATGGCTGCCACGTACTCCAATTTGATGAAATCCATGCAGACTTGTTGAAGACGAAATCCACGCAGACTCGGTGTAGAAAGCTTCAAAATCCACGCAGACTTGAGGAAAAAAACTTCCGAATCCACGCAAACTTGAGGTGAAGAACTCAAAGATACACGCAGACTTGAGATAGGACTGCTAGCTGTCTTGATTTGGCGTGTCTTGACTGACACAAAATCTCTGACAGTGATTGCTTTGTCAGTCGCATTAAATGACAAGAAACCCTTTTTGGTACGCTAACTCGATGAAGGCTGAGTCTTGCTGAAAAAGATTTCGAAAGTCACGCAATAGACGGCGGTGATCTCTCGAGTTCTGTGCATACGTGGCATACGAAGAGACATTCTTCGACTATCGTACTGTCAGTCATAATGACTCTCTGACAAATGATGAGCTATCTCCCAGCGTGATTTGTAAATATTGTCTGGATCAACTGAGCGTGACTCTGTCCTGATCAACTCAGCGTGACTGCTGGACTTGTTCTGATCAACTCAGCGTGACTGTCATTTTTAAAGGCCAACAAAACCCCTTCAAAGTTTTCAAAAAAAATGATAAATTATTTCGAAATACTTTGAAATAGAGATGATAAAATGGAATCAGTCACGCTGATATGACTTCAAATTTTTTGGAAGTCGGAAAGACTTCACAGTTCTTTGAAAACATCCAAATGAACTTATTAAATGTCATGATGGCTCTTCATTTTTCGAGACTGATTGCATCTAATTTATGGTAGAATATGAACCGCCGGTGAGCTCTGTTATATAAACAGGGAGAGGATTCATTTTTAATCTTCATCTTACGTCAACATGACACCAAAGGAGAAAGCTGAGGAAGAAGCACGCAAGTTGGGCTTTTGTTCCCATGGTGATCCCACTTTTGAGGGTAAAGAACCGGAGCCTCTGGTTTTCGAGTTCAAAGACGATCCCATGCATTTAGCCAAGAATTTCCTGAGCTATTTTGGTCTGGATGGCTCGTCTTCTTCTGATGGACGCAGCCTTGTAGAGCAGCGTGAAATGTTGAAGGCTCTGTTACGCCGCATGGCGGTTAAGAGCGTAGAAGAACTGGGCACCAAGCTCAGCCGTTCTGGAAAATAGAGCGTGTCTTTCATGCTCTTATTGCACTCTTTTTGTTTTGTCTTTTGTAAGGCCATCAGTGCCTGTCTTGAAGAATGTAGTACAACTTTTGTATTGAACAGCGTGCATTAATGAAGAATGTTAATTAGCACTCTTTGACTGTTTCCAATGTTGCGCTGTCTTCTAAAGCACACGTGTCATTCATTCCATGGTTTATGAGCGCTATTTACGCGGATCTTTTCCAAGAATAGACTCGTACTTTATCCTTTAAATAGGCACCTGAGTTTCAAAGATACTCATCTCTCATTCTTCTTCTTCTCTGAGAACGAAATTTTTGAGAGATTTTATTCTCAAACAGGAAAGCAATGCCTTCTAATGTTCGATTTCTGCATACTGTATCAAACATGAGTTTGCCAATCCTTAGCACCAAACTTGAAGGTAAGTCCAGTATAGTATGCGTACTATTTTTGCTGTTGAAGATAGGCTTTCTGTTTCTGATTGAACAATACACGCTTGACCAGTCAGTGCATGTCAAATGACATTTCTGTTGATTAATTCTCTTTTTCCTTGCTGTTTTCTGCAGAAGTTCGGCTAAAGATTTTTTTCAAAACTGGCATTGGTGATGTGGATGCTGTGGAGAATATCCTGCTGACACCAACATCAGGGAGCTCATACGCCTTTGACGCGTACATCAGACAACTCAGAACTCTTCGTGGGATAGAAGGGTCTTCCTCAGATGGTAGGAAGAGCCTTTATACACGAGAGTTGGATGGTGGAGTCAACTCTACCCCGAGAAATCGGGTAGTAGAGTTTCTTTCAAGGCAGAACCAGGAATTGTATCCCAAGTTTTGGATACATTCCTGTCTCCTCTGAAAGGCCGCTCCCAATCCACCAGTTGTATTGGCAGCACCACGACTTCGGGCTGCCAAACTCTGTGGTTCTTCTCTCGTCTGAGAGAGAAGACCAGAGTTTGATTCCTGCTGATCTGGTCGTGACTGGGACCCAGACAGTCAGGAACTGCCACCAACAACGAACCTGACGGAAAAGGTCCGACGGAGAAGATCCAAAGAAGAAGATAGATCTCTATTAGGTTATTGTTGTGGTGTAGAATGAAAATCCAAGATTTGTAATAGATTTCCATTATGATTTGTAAGAAAGTCTAAGAAAATGTAATAGACTTTTTGTGGTGAAATGAGAATGGAAATGATAATCCTTCTATGCTCAAAGATTTGTATTTGTGGATGAATTGTGGACATGATAGATAATGAAATCTTCTTTTCTGTTTTAGAGTATATATTATCAGAGGTATTATGGACGTGATAATATGTAGGAACTCAAAAGAAAATAGATTGATTTCTATGCAGAGGTCAAAAAGAATGACAAATGAGTAAGTAGATTCGGAATTGATTCAGAGGTTATGAAAAGGTGATCAATAACGAATCCCCACTTAATAAATTGATAGAAGATTATGAACGGACGAACCGTTTAGGGAATGATGAACGGATGAACCGTCGAATGAATATAATAAATGAACGGATGAACCGTCAAGCATTAATGAACGGGCGAACCGTCTGATAAATGTGAGAAATGAACGGATGAACCGTCAAGCATTAATGAATGTGTGAATCATCGAATGGATATGACGCTTCATTGTTTGAGGAACTTCTGCCTATAAATATAGCAGAAATCTGAACATTTTTACTCCTCAACATAAAAATGTCGTCTGGAGAAGCATCCAAGAAGATTGAGATTGCCTCAAAGGTTCAGAAAGGCACTAAAGAACGCCCTGCTGATCCAATTCAATCGAAGAAGATGGAAGCAGGCGAAGGTTCGTCTGCACCCAAGACACCAAGGGACATTCTGGACTTCCTGCTCGAACCAGGAAGGACTGAAGAAGAAGAAGCCATGAGGATGGCCGCTTACAAGTTTCTTGTTGGTTCTAGCAAGGAGATCCTCAGCTTTTTTGCTGATCACGTCTTCGAGAAGGATGGCAGTGGCCCACGTCCAAATGTAGAAAAGGATGATAGTGATCTTCCTTAATATCATGTATCATCATTCATGATTAAAAATAAAATAAAATTTTTATTTTTAAACATGAAACTGTCTGATCATTTATACATAGTACTTTTTAAGGAATTTGCCATTAATAGGCATCAAGACTTTTCGACCATCTAATTCTGAGAGTTGATAAGCTCCATTTGAGAAAACTTTGCTCACAATATAGGGACCTTCCCACTTTGCGTCAAATTTGCCCTTGCTCATATGAGTCATAGTCATAGGACGTCTGACTGTTAGAACAAGTTCTCCTTTTTGATATGCTCGAACTCTGACTTTTTTATTAAAAGCTCTTGAGATCCTAGCTTGATAGAATTCAATATTCTGTTGAGCAGATAATCGCTTTTCATCCAGAGCTTCTAATTCCTGAAGTCGAAGACGATCATTATTTTCAGCAGTGAGTCCATTAGTGATTGCTATCCTTAAAGAAGGAATTTGAATCTCTAATGGAAGAACAGCTTCGGAACCATACACCAGAGAAAAGGGTGTACATTTAGTAGCATTACGAACTGTAGTGCGATAAGCCCACAAACATTCACCGAGCTTGTCACTCCAATTACGTTTGTTTGTAGAGACAAACTTCTTTAGGAGTTTGATGATGGTCTTATTGAAAGCTTCTGCTAATCCATTAGCTGCTGGATTATATGCGGTAGAAGCCACATTGTTGATCCGATGGTCGTCGCAGAATCGAATAAATTTTTGACTGACGAATTGTAGACCATTATCATGAATAATGCGTCGAGGAATACCAAATCTGTAGATGACGTGGTACTTAATAAAGCTGATGACATTGGATGTCTTAACTTCAGATAAAGGAATGGCTTCGGCCCATTTGGAAAAGTAATCGGTTATTGCGAGAATAAACCGATGACCTTTTGATGATGGCGGATTGATTGGACCAATGATGTCCATGCCCCAAGCTTCGAAGGGCCATGATGCTGCCGTCGGATGTAGAAATTTCGAAGATTGATGAATAAAATCCGCATGGATTTGACAGGCTTTACACTTCTTTGCGTATTCGATGGCATCAAATACCATAGTGGGCCAATAATAACCCATACGTCGAATACGGTCTTGAAGTTTTGGTCCAGGCTGATGTGCACCACAAATTCCATCATGTGCTTCGCGAATGATTTGTTGAGCCTCGTCACCGGCAACACATCGAAGAAGTAAACCATCATAAGCTCGACGATATAAGGTCTTTGTTGTATGATTGTAATAGAATCTGAGTGATCGTCGTCTGATAGATGCTGCTTCACTCGGATCATCTGGAAGAATATCGTACAAGACGAAATCTAAGAAAGGAAGTCTCTAATCTTTATCCGTATTCTAATTCTCGGCCGAGTTACTGAAGATGAATTCCATACTGGAATCAGAAGAAGATGACATCGATTTACGACTGAATCCAAATCCTCTTGTTGTATTGACATCATGAGATGTTGATTCTTCAATGTCAACTGGAAGTCCTAGGGTTAGATTGTTTTCGAGATGAAATAATTCTCGATTGCGAACAATAATCATTTGTTACCGTCTAACCGGAATAGCCAACACCGCCGCAAGATTGGCAAGAGCATCAGCTTCTGTGTTACATGCTCGCCTAACATGTTCAATGAAGAATTCTTTGAACGAAGAAGCCATAGATATAGCCGATCTATAATAAGGAACCAAATCTTGATGGCGAATTTCATAAGTACCCCTTATCTGATTGACAATGAGTTTAGAGTCTCCGTACGCCTCCAAATGTTGAATATTCAGATGTTTAGCGAGTTGAAGACCAATAAGCAATGCATTGTATTCAGCTACGTTGTTTGAACATGGCTGATCAAGAGAATAGGCTCTTTGGATAGCAAGACCTTCTGGCGATAAAAGAACGATTCCAACTCCAGCGACAATATCACCATTAGGACCAATTCTTGAAGCTCCATCAAAGAATAGACGCCAAGTAGGATCTTCTTCAGCAATTTGATTCGAATCTAGGACTTCATCTGGGATTTCATCATAGAGTTTTAAATTTTCTGGAATTGAGTGAGCAGCAAGAAAATCAGCTAAAGCTTGTCCTTTGACTGACTTCTGAAGAATATAATGCATGTCATACTGAGCAAGTAGAATTCTCCAATTAGCCAGTCGAGAATTCAAAACACTGGGTTTCTTCATCATGATCCATATAGGATTGATCCTGGAGATGACATGAATAGTCTGGCCCATGATATAATGTCGTGTCTTTTGGACAGCGAACATCAAGGCTAGACATTCTTTTTTGACCGGTGAATATCGAGGTTCAGCTCCGGTCATAGTACGACTGAGATAATAGATGGCTTGTTCATGACCATTTTGATTCTTTTGAGCAAGTAATGCACCCAATGAATGACTCATTGCTCGGGTATACAGAAGAAACGGTATTCCTGAGATGGAAGGTACCAATACTGGTGGGCTCATCAGATATTATTTTATATCATCGAATGCTTTCCGACATTCATCATTCCAGACAAAAGAGACACCTTTCTTCATAAGTTTGTTGAATGGTCTGCAGCGTCCTGATAAATTAGAGATGAATCTCCTGATATAAGCGATTCTTTCTTGAAATCCTCGTAACTCTTTTCAGGAGCGTGGAGGACGCATCTCTTGGATGGCTTTGATCTTCTCGGAATCCACGTGTATACCTTTAGCAGTAATGACGAAGCCGAGAAATTTACCACTAGAGACGCCTAAGAAGGACTTAGTAGGGTTCATCTTTAATTGATGCTTACGTATTAGATCAAAAATAGTCTTCAAATCTTGGATGTGATCCTCCTTTTGTCGACTTTTAACTGCAATATCATCAACGTAGCATTCGACTATTTTTCGCAGATGTTCACGGAATATAGTGCTCATAGCTCGTTGATAAGTTGCTCCTACATTCTTGAGACCAAATGGCATAACTGTATAACAGTATGTACCAATCGGCGTTCTGAAAGAAGTGTGCTTCTCGTCGTCTGGAAACATTTTAATCTGATTGTACCCAGAATACCCGTCCATGAATGACATCCGTTCAAATCTACAGGTATTATCGATCATGACATCAGTGATTGGTAGAGGGAATTCGTCTTTAGGACATGCCGCATTGAGATCGCGGAAGTCTATGCATACTCTGATCTTGCCTGTCTTTTTAAGGACAGGAACTATGTTAGCCACCCAATCGGGATGTTGTTCCTCTCTAATAAACCCGGAGGCCATGAGTTTATTGACTTCAGCTTCAATTGCATCCATAATATCTGGACAAAATCGTCGCTGTTGTTGTTTGACCGGTTTGGCGTTTGGCAAGATATTGAGCTTGTGAGTTGCAATTTGTGGATCAAGCCCTGGCATATCTTCATAACTCCAAGCGAAGACGTCGATATAATTACGAATGAGTTTGATCATGTCTTGCTTATCAGTTTCTGAAAGACTTTTACTGATGAATATCGGTTTGGGGGATCCCTCTTCACCAACATCTATTTGAACAAGCTTATCTTCAGTCGGAGGTTCTTTTTGCTCAAATCGGAACTCCCATTGATTATCTAACCTTTGAGCCCATTGTTCTGATTCAGGTGAGATTTCAAATTCTTCTTCGTCTTCATCACTTTCTTCAGAATGATCAATAGAAACCATGTTGGAAGACAGAATGTTGCAGTAGAAGTCCCCGATACTTGTATCGGAATCCCAAGAAGTAGTACTAGAAGAATCAGATCTTTTATCTTCGTCAGACTCAGGATCTTCATAGACAATATTGATAAAAGAAGTAGGAGCAATGTAGCCCAATCCGTATTTCGTCCTCCCATATTTCAGAGAAGGAATACGAACAGGCATCTTTCTTCCTTTTCCACTATTGAGGCCAGTCCTGAAGTCATAGCCCATATTTTTGATGATGTCTTTAGATTGCTGACTATAGCGACGTAGTTGTAATCTTCCAGTATCATCATTTTTGTCATCATCTTCTAAATCAGAAGGACTTTGGGGTCCTTTGTAGAAGAATATTGGAATATCTCCTAGCTTTCTGCTGGGAACTAGGAAGTATGAAGATTGTACTGGTTCTAGGGATACATCTGTATGAACAGTCTGTACAACTCCAATGGTTATTGTGCTCAAGTCATCTAACAGATGTAAATAACTATGAACATAATTACACACATCAGCGTACTGCAGAGATGGAGACTTTTCATTAAATATAAAAGCAGCAATATTTACATTGGGAGAAGGATGAGCCTTAGAGATTTTAGCCAAGTCAATGACTAAAGGGGGAGAAGAAGAAGAAGAAGAAGAAGCTTTGTTTCGATTAAGATTGATAACAAATGGCTCAGAAGAGGTGAGCTCCCTTGAAACTTGAGATGGAAGAGTAGTCCGTCCTCCAACAGGAATGATCAGAGTATCTTGAGTAGATGACTGAGATAGTGGAGAGATCCGTCCACTTACTGGAATGATTAAAGAACCTTTTCCAGAGAGTTTGGGAGATTGTTGTTGAGTAGTTCGACCTTTAACAGGGATTATTAAGGTCTCACTTTGTGAATCCTCTTTCTCCATGGCTTGTATGATCCTTGTATACTCTTCTTTGTACATCTGGAAATCATTAAAATAAGCTTCAACCCCATGGAAGGGATTTATATCAGCAACTTCTTTTTGTACTCTTCCATTGCTATCAATGTACTTAAAACACTGATGAAGAGTAGAAGGCACCACATTATTTTCATAAAGAAAGGGCCTCCCAAGAAGAAGATTATAGGATCCTACGATCTCGATCACATAGAAAGTGACTTTGGATATGAAATCGCCTATCTGAAGCTTCAGATGAATCTTTCCCAAAGGCTCGCTTCGGCTTTGATTGAATCCCAAGATAGTAGTAACCGTCTTGGAGAGTTTGTGAAGAGGGATTTTTAGTTCATCCAATAGGCTCTTTGGCATGATGCTTATAGCAGACCCTGGATCAATAAGGATACGATCTATCTTCATCGTATCGATATAACCGGTGTAGTAAAGAGGCCGATCATGTCGATTATCCTCCAGTAGCATATCGTCTTGTATAAAGGTGATATTTGGGATAATCTCCAGTACACTGTTGCAATGTAAGCAAGTGGCAGGTTCTGCATCTGGCTTCTTTAATTGAGCAAGACAAGAGTCAGCTTGAAGAAGTGCTTCACTTAACGTCTCCCGAGTTTCTTTAGAAAGACGTAAAAGTTCAAAGAGGGACATTCTAGCTGGAGTATTAGCAAGCTGAGCTAAAATATCGAAATTATAAGGCTTCTGAAGTCCAAGAGGAGGAGACTTCTTGATTGGTTTATCAAACCGAGCCTGTTGTTTGCCTTTCTCCAGAACTGTAGGCTTGGAAGGAACAGGTTCAACCGGTGTAGTTGAAGGAATAGGTGCAATAGATGATTCTTCTTCAGGAGGAACATTAGGAGCATCTTTATCAGCTGGAGGGATATCAGGAGTATCTTCAGGATTCTTGGAATAATCCTTTAGATAAGGTTTCCCCGTTCGAGTAGCACTAATATGTGCTTCTTCTTTATCTTTTGGCTCTGTGTCAGAGGTAGATTCGAGAGAAGTCATATGACATGATTTAATCTTTCCAGACTTCTTGGACTTTTGAGGAGTAGTCTTTTGAGGAGAAGGAGATTCAAAATCTACCACTAGATCAGGATGAATCCATATGATTTCTCCAGTCTCCAAAGTGATTGGCACCAATCCTTCAGACTGTGGAGGAAGAATATTCACGATTTCAAGAGTTGCCTTGGGAATAGGAACGATCCCACTTTCAAGGAGTTGAGGAGGGAAATCTCCAAATTGCATAGAGACGACGTTGGAAGTGACGGTCTTCTCTTTTGGAGTAAGAGAGATAGCTCCAGACTTAATCATTTCTTGGATCTTTCCTTTCAGTACATAACATGTACGAATTGTATGACCCAGCATTCTGTGGTATGGACAGTATTTGGGATGATCTGTCTTACCAGCTTCATCAGGTTTCTTGATTTCAGGTAATTGTATTTTATTACCTTTCAGCAGACATTCAAAGATACCAAGGACATCGTCGTCGTCAAAAGAATATTCTTCTTTGGGGCGAGGTGTTCTTGATTGTTGAGTTGTAGAGACAGGAGTTTGAACAGTTGATGCATCTTTGCTCTGAAGATTAACTTCAAGAGTTTCTTTTCCCTTGCGAGCATTATTTTTATTGTTAGCACCTTGACCTGTTTCTTTAGGAGTCATCTGCACTCCTAAACCTTCGAAGGTTTCAGCACTAATTTCTGCAGCTTTGGCACTAACTATGAAAGAAGGCCAGTCTTGAAATTGGGTGGATCCTGTCCACATGCTGATGATTGGCAACAAGTTTAATTTGCATGTGTCAATGGTGACAGCATCAGGAGTTCCAAGAGGCATCTTCAGAGCTTCTCTTCGAAACCGTTCAATGTAATCCTCTGTAGTTTTATTATTTTTCTGCTTGATTCTAATAAGAGCAGACATAGTCATGTCATTGAGCCCTTCATAGAACCGTTCAAGAAACATCTGTTTGAAACCAGCAAATGAGGTAATGCACCCATCTGGGAGACTTTTATACCATTCATAAGCAGTTCCCTTGAGACATCCAATAAATACCCGAGTAAGGAGAGCATCACTTGGTTGCAACTGGTCAGTCATCACTTCAAAGTGATTAATAAATTGACTTGGAGAAGTGGTTCCATCATAGAATGAGATAGTAGGAGGCTTGTATTTAGGAGGATACGATACTTGCTTTCATTTTATCGGATAAGGTTGCTTGATGCCTAACCTTTGTAAACCATCTTTCTGTTTGAATGCCTCAAATTGAGTTTTGAGATTCCTCAATTCTTCATTAACAACTCCGGAGGATTGTGGAGTTGTAGATTGTAGAGAATAGTTGGGAGGGGGAACAGCATTGTAAGCACTACCCCCAGCTCCAGAGAGACTAGGATTTGTTTGAGCTGGTCCAGGAGTATTGGATTGTACTGCTGGAGGAACTTGTACTGGACTTACACCAGTGTCAGTTGGTATGGCATCTGGTACAGTCTGTCGATTCTGCAACTGAGCTGTCATGAGTTCATACATCGACTTCATATTATCAGCCATAGACCTCATTTGTTGTTCCAAAGAAGCAATTCTTTGTTCTTGAGGAGTCATGAAAGAAGAAGGTTCGTCAGTATTCCCATCAACCATATATGTTATGACTGTACGAGGGATTATTGATGAACTTGTGGATATTGTATGCTCTGAATCACTGCTTCGTGCATCAAAGTCAGTTAGAGGAGAACTACCCCCAGTAGGAAGAGGTGGGAAATTAGATTCTCCCAGAAATTCAGAATCATCTACAGAGATCAAATTTCTTTGACTAGAGGCCAGGACTCTTGATCTGGTACCTCTATATACTCCATCTGGACTATCATTTCTACCCCCAGTATTCCGAGAGGTCATGTTGACAGAAGCAAACAAAGGCTCATCTTCATCAGGCATAGGTTCACACTGAATCCGATTAAAGACAGATTGTCGTTTAGTTTGACATCTGCATTGCATTGTGACTCTTGGCTGGAAGTCACATTCATGATCACCATGGTTTTGAACCATTGATTGACATCTGTACTGAATTATGACTCTTGGATAGAAGTCACATTCAGCATGATCTTTTGTCATAGAATTACTCCTTCTCTTCTGTTGAAGATGTTCTCGTAAATTTGTTTGTGAAGATTGAGGAGTATATTTCCTGTCCTTGGGTCTTGATGGCTCTTGATTATACAGAGAGTGATTAATATGAGCCACATAGTTTCTTACATACTCTGCATCTGGATCTCTTATCCTTGTTTCCAACTGGTATAGTTTCTTAACACCAGAAGTGTTCAGTTTTGTTCTTAGATCAGTTGTAGGTAACACATTAGTTTTGGAAACATGGAGTTTTTCTTCCATTGATCTGGATATTTGCAGAGAAGGAGTTGGTAACAGACCCTCTTTTATGAACAAATTCTGTGCCCAATTTGAAGAAGTCATAGAAGAAGACACTAAGGAATGTTTCTTCTTAGACTCATTCAAGTTTTGAGACATAGAATGTCCAGAAGGAAGAGTAGTCAAAAGACTATTTCCTTTCCTTTGACTAACAAAAGTGTCAGTCAAAGCTGTTCCTGAAGTAAAAACTACAGGAGCAGAAGAAACAACTAAAGAGTTATTCCTTTTCGAAAGGACTTTGTGTGGAAGACCACCCCCAGTTCTAGGAGAACTTGGTAAAGAAGAAGAGAGAGCTAAAGAGCCATTCTTCTTGGATGAAATACACGCTGAAACAGACTTGGTTAAGAAACCAGTACTGTTAGCGTAACTTTTGAATTTAGAATTACACGCTGAAACAGATTTGGCTAAGGAGCCAGTACTGTCAGCGTGACTGTTGAATGTGGGATTATACACTGGAATAGATTTGGCTAAGGAGCCAGTACTATCAGCGTGATTTTTAGAGTTGAATTTGCACGCTGGAACAGATTTGGCTAAGGAGCCAGTACTGTCAGCGTAATTTTTGGGATTGAATTTGCACACTGGAACAGATTTGGCTAAAGAGCCAGTACTGTCAGCGTGACTTTTGATTTTAGAATTACACGCTGGAACAGATTTGACTAAGGAGCCAGTACTGTCAACGTGATTTTTGGTTTTAGAAAGACACGCTGGAACAGATTTGGCTAAGGAGCCAGTACTGTCAGCGTGACTTTTGGGTGTGAGATTGCACACTGGAACAGACTTGGTTAAAGAACCAGTGCTGTCAGCATGACTTTTGAATGCTGTCATCTTTGAGCGCACAAGAGTGTGCGTGCTTGCAGTAGAGTTCGTGCCAGTTGATGAGAACATAAAATATTATATTTTTATCCCTTAATGTTCACCATTTTATGATCATTTTATGACTAAAGGTACTCATTCTATTTATATTTTGCTCTAGGATGCATTTGGAGACACTATGTACAAAATAGAGCTAAAATGCAATTCTGGACAGTTTTGACACCTTTTACCAAAATGAGCATAACTTCCTCATCCGAATAGCAATTGAGGTCCTTCAAAATGATTCGGAAAGCTAAGACAGAGGGCTACAACTTTCATATTTTGTGATTTTCGCGATTCTGGCTGCATCATGGACGAAATCAGGCATGAAGTCAGATCAAAGATGCTGTGAACAGAATTAGGAGCCAAAATAACCATTTTTGTACTTGCTTTATGACTTAGTCTTTTTTTTGGTTTGAGAAGTTGTAACCTTTAGAGGATATGTGGGAGATATTGTGGGCTTGAAAAAACTAATTTATGGTGTATAAAAGGGATAGAAATCATGAGAAGAAAGAACACACAACACAACTCTTCTTCTCTTTCTCCAACTTTTCTTTTGATGTTTTGAAGAACATGTTCGGCTAAAGTCTTGTTGGTCGAAGTGTACGGAAGTCTCGGAATCAACAAAAACTTGTGAGATCTAATTTATGTTTATTTGTTTGATTTGTAATTTGAGTATTAAATGTTTTCTTATGCATATTTTATGACTATCTTGTTTAATTACTAGGATGCATACTAGTTTATTACTCTTGATATTCTACTGCTAAATTAGATATCGAATCCGAAATTGTTCGATCCCTCTAATTTGTAAAGCAACCAAGATTTAGTAAATTACTGCTTTGTATTATTAAATATTAGGAAGAAACCATTCGACAAAATTAAATGCAACCGCTTGTGCTTGTGTTATTTTGTTTCATCGATCTCATTAAGTTTAATACGCTACTAAATTAAACCTTTAGCGCTTGTCTGAGGTTGTTTAGTAGTTAAGGTTAATTAGGTCGCTTGTTTCTAATTAATTGTGGCTAAAGGAGATAGGAAATAATTCCAACGATGAATATTCATAATACAAATCAATATATATTTGCATCTATGATCAGTTTCAAGATTCCGATGGTAGACGTAGACTTAGACCAACATTTGTTATTTGGATTTATTTTCATATTCTAGTTTCTCTTTTTCATTTTCTTTCATTTTATTCATCCTCCCCTTTTATTATTCACATAGTACAAATCTAAACTAATTACTCTCTGTGGAAACGATCCTTACTCACACTACTACATTTTTAAGAGTAAAGGTTTTATTTTTGGGTGCCTACGACAGCACACCAAATTTTGGCGCCGTTGCCGGGGAGTAATTTTATTAATTTTTGTGCTTTTGTGATCTTTGTTTCGTTTTTGTAATAAAATAATTTTTTCTATTAGCCAAAAAAAAAATTAACAGGACATGATGACCAATTATCAACAAGTTGACACTTGGCTGGATCTTCCATATATGTACGCTAACGAGGTAAATGTTTCTTCTCTTCAACAACAAATTGCTATTTTAAATTCTATTGTTCATAAACTGGTTGTAGGTAACATGCAAGCAACAATGGCTTGTGAGATTTGTTTACAAGAAGGACATCCATCTGATATGTGTCCAATACTTCAAGACGAGTCCAATGTAACTCAAAATTGCCTAAGTTACCAACAGTACAAGCAACCATATCCCCATGAAAAACAATCGGGCCAAACTTCTAACTCTGGTATGTCTTTAAATGATATTGTTAAGTCTCTTGCCACTAATAATTTGCAATTTCAACAGGAGACAAGGGCCAGTATACAGGAGACGAAGGACAACATCCAAACTCTGAACAATCAAATGAGCCAAATGGCTACAACAATTAAAAAGTTGGAGGCACAAAGTTCGAAAAAATTATCATCTCAAGCGATAATAAATCCGAAAGAGAATGTAAGTACACTCATTTTGAGAAATGGTAGAGAGGTTGACAACCTAGTAAAAGAAGCACCTACATTGCCAAAACAAGAAGAAGAAATAAACAGCGCTGTAGATGCAAACAATCCTAATGACGACGTAGTATGTAATGCACATGAAGTTTTTGAACTTAATGACAAAGATGGATTCAACATTGTCGTTAGCGAAAATCTCAAGAAAAAGAATGTGGAGCCAGCCTTGAGAAATAATTTGCATAAAATTGTTGCAGGGTTGAATAATTTTATAAAAAGACAACAATCAGGTAATATTCCTTATATTTCATTATCGATTTCTGACAAAAGGCCTTTATCCTCTGTTTTGCAGGATTATCTTCAATATGTGAAACCCCTGCATAGTTGTGTCAAGTGCGTATAGAGTCGAGCCAACGACGTATTAAACAAAGGCGCTGCTTGGGAGGCAACCCAAGGGGAGTTTTTTTTATTCTTGCATTTTTATTTTTGTTTGTTTCTTTGCATTTAGACTTTCATTAGTAATAATGTTTATTTTAAATGTGCGGGATGAGACTTATATTTTTTTATGCATGGTTTTTTAAAAAAAAATTTAATAATAAAACTTAAAAAAGATTTTTTTTGTTGTTTTTTCTGGTTCTCAATTTATTTTCTTAAAAAAAAGAGATTTGTTTTTGTGGTTTTCAATAATTCTTGTTGTGTATGCCATAAACAAGATTCAACTAAGTTTGAAATTTTTATAACATGATTGAATAAGTACTCTTTTCAACTTAGAATTAATTAGTATAGTTATTTTCCTTAAGGATAGTTATAACTAAATTTGGTAGACAAAAGCCGGTGAGATTTTGAGCCTTTAGACTGACACTTCAGTCTCACTATTTTCTTTGATGAGAGATATTCTTCCATAGATTTATTTCTCTAGAACTTGCTTAGATTCTCTTCAAGGTCACATCGACACATGCATACATGAACATGATTAAGGCCATTTTTTTACGCTACTTAAGCCAAATAGCCTACCCTGAAATTATTTTTCCTTTGGTTGAACCCCTTTGAGCCTTATTGCTTTTATTTTTGTGAACCCACATTACAAGCTTTAACCTGAAAAAAAAAATCCCTACCCAAGCCGGAAAGCTACTGGAGCATTATGATACGTATGGGTGTACAAAAAAATAAGTGTGGGGGTATCTGAATTTCAAGTTTGGCTACATATTTTCATTCTCAAATTATGGAGTTCCATTATTGTAAAAATAAAAATAAAAAAAGAGAAAAAAAAGAAAGAAAAAGACGAAAAAAATAAAAAGAAAAAAAAAGTGATGGAGGAAATTACTTTTGATATTCATTTTTATTATTTCTCCTCCAATTCCAATAAAGGGGTATGTTGAATACTTTGAATTCAAATTGAAGAAGCTGCTCAATGGAGTGATTGGTTTTACATGTTTTATATATTCGAGCTAGAGTTACATCATTTTTGCTCCACTAGTTTTGATGGTTTTTTTTAGCTACACTCCCAAATATATCCTACCTTATCCTAAGCCCCATTACAACCCATGAAAAGTCCTTATGATTTATGTTATGCATGTGATCTAAGTGGTGGAGAATGAGAAAATATGCAAGCTTATGGTAGATCATTTCTTTTGGAATGAATTTGAGTGAAACACATGCCCTTCAAACAGATGAGAGTTGAGTATTTATTCCCATGAGGGTCTACCAATTTAGTTTGCTCTATCTTCAAGTGAAAACACTTACTAAGGAATTAGAAGTTGTCTAAGAATATAATTTCATGATATGTTATGAGATTTGAAAAACTATTTTATTCTTGATTTATGGCATTACACAACCTTGATTTTGTTTTGGAAAATAAATAAATTAGAGTTTTGTCCGAGGACGAACAAAAGTTAAGTGTGGGGGTACCAGTGTTAGGAGTAGACACCGTGGCAGAGATACTTGAGGTCGAAGAGATACTTGAGGCTTTTGTGGTCTGTATAAATCCTGCACGCCACTCCATAGAGATAGTGACACCACAGCTTCAACGCAAATACAATCGTCGCTAGTTCTAGGTCGTGCGTGGGGTAGTTCTTCTCGTACGGCTTCAACTGCAGGGAAGCAAAAGATATCACCTTATCCCGCTGCATGAGCACACACCCCAAGCCCTGGCCAGAAGTATCGCTGAAGATTTAAAATCCTTTCGTCCGAAGAGTTTCTCCGAACGGCAACCCGGGGCTACGGGACTGTTGCGGCCAAGAAAGGAAACAATTACATAAGCTGTGCTGGACACGAGTTAGACAGGGACTTGCAGCGAGGCTCGCTACTCGCACTGAAAGGGCCCCGTCTAACAAAAGCTAAAGGATTCCACGATGGCTCTGGGAGCCAATGACCAATCACACGTAATGTTGCACTTGGTATGAAAATGATAACAATTGACTGGGAAAAACATGGTAAATTTCATAAGGCGCGACGCGGTCCGTCGTGGGTAAGTTCTAACGTAATTTACATTATGCTTGTCGTATGCTTGTTTGAAATTCGTTAGGATGGTTAGAAACCTTCATACACTAAGTCATATAAACTCTTCAACCAAATGAGAGCTTGGAACTTAAATAGCCACGTACCAGTATAAAGTGTAATGTACTGATCCTCGCTCTCCACGCAGGTACCCCAAACCACGAAAGGCGTGCCACTTAAAGCTCAAGACGGCGCGAACACTTTTGAAGCCTCGTCCGCGTGTTGAAGGCTTGTTTCTGAAATCCTTTTTGAAGACTCCGCACTCAGTACAAAAGAAAAAAAGATGGCAACTCGACTTCCCTCGATAACAGGTAGAAAATGTAATTGTTTTGCTTGTAAAAAGGGATGTAATGTATGGAACGACTATCTCATCAGCGTTCATTTTGTATGTCGAGTCATGTTGTAGCCCGCGCGGTAATGATTGTAATGGAGTCAACGTACAATAAAGTTTTATTATAAATGAAAAGTCTACTTCTATTTCAAATGTGTCAATCAATTTCTCTGCATACTCTAACTTGATGTTGTGTTTCAAATAACCTTATGGTTATGCCTTGTGCGAACGCAACTTAGGTTCGTACGGCATCACGTCCGGGGGACGACTATCGATTCTACGAAATCGGGGCGTGACATAATTATTCAACAAATTTGATAGAAAATGCGAGTTCGAAATACAAGCCATGAAAACCATCGAAAATATTCACGAAAACTCATTCAGAAAACAAAGCCAAAACCAATGCAAGCGGCATAAAAAAATAGAGCAACGTGTGTCGTGCTTGTGCGCAACGTACGTCGTGGGCAATTTTGCCCGCGCAACTTGCGCACAGGTCACTCCAAATGACTATTTTTGCCTCTTTGAGCTGTTTTGTAGCTAAAATCTGGAAAAACTCAAAACATGAAAGTTGTAGATCTTTTTCTTGGCTTCAAGAATATGTTATTAGCTATTTTATGCAAGTTCCTCTCATTCATGATAATATAAGGATAGAACACGATAGTGGCCTGTTAAGACGCACTCTTAACAAGTATCAAGTAACATGATAATTCTTGATAGTGACCCATCGTGGTGCACTCTTGACAAGTAACTGGACATGATAATTTTTTATGGTGGTCTGTTGTGATGCACTATTGACTCGATAAGTAACCTAACATGATAATCTCGATATGATGTTGTGATATCTATCTTGACTTGTTAAGTAATTCTAATCTTGACACCATGGGTGTTTGTGCTTGTATAAGATACATGTCTCATCTTGCATCATGTCTAGGATATAAATTTCTGATTTCCACAGTCAGGGATTCGTACTGAATCTGACTAGAATAATGACTAGATTGATCAAGTAGTCCATGAAGAGGTTTTCCAGCTACAAGCAGTTCCGTTATCTGTGCGCTCTAATTGGACTTGTAGCCTACCGTCGAGTAGGGCACATTTCCAGCACACTGTCATGTGTTGCACCTCTAAGTCACCTAATCCAACTCTCTCAACTTGTGACCGGATAACCTGGATTAAGACTGCAGGGCTTGTGGCTGTTGGAGCATCTCGATGCATCTTGTTAGTAACTAGGCTTGTGATAACCCTAGTTAGTTAAAGTATCAAGCCGTACTCATTGTTTGGCCGTGATTGATGGATGGTGTCCCGTCTAGTCTTGTTTAGGCCAGACCAGTATATGGTTATTTCAGCACATTACTGTTATACTTTACCTTATCGATAATTGGTTAGAGACTAAGTTCTGTTCAGGTGAAGGGTTACAACCCCTGTCCTTGTTTGGTTTACGGGTTATAACTTGGCTACTGGAATAGTCCTTTAGTTATCTTATCATTTATCGTCTTGTTTCTCTAACTCATGTCTTTTGTTATCTTTGATGTATTTATGTGCTATTATGCTGGTTTTAGTTCTTAAGTGAAGCATCCATTGTGGCACTTGCTCTTTCTGGGTTCTGATCCAGCTGGTTTTGTATGGCCAGATTTCGGAGTAGCACCCGAAGATCTCCCTGTCTTCCAGCCAGATGGTGAACACTAGGCGTAACCCTGGCAACGAGTGAGTTTTATTTTGCTCTTCTACTCTATTGTAAAATTATTCTTTTAAGACGTTTAGTCGTCGAGCAAGTGTTAGCTCGTATTGAATTTACATTCCTGTCTGCCTAAGGGCTGTAACATGATTGACAAATCCTAGGGTTGATCATTTATGACTTAAACTCTTGTTAGTCTTCGCATTTTGTATGACTAGCTTCATGATCATCTGAATATGTAATGTTTGGGACGCCTTACCTTGTATGTCTGATGATTTACCATCTTGTTATATTTACTTGCTTGCTTGAGATTGAGACACTAGGCTTGTTCTTGACCCTAAGAGACTAATGGCTTGTAGTAAACCCCCATGCATCTAGACAGCCGTGACCGTATTGCGAGGTGGGATTCACTTCAATGTACGTAGCTGGCTGTGTCTGTCCTCCGCTCTCCAGTATTCTGGTTCTGGGGCGTGACAACCTCTGAGCACCAGCTGGCATCACTGAAGCCTTCTATTACCGGCAGATATCCACTGTAGTACAGTGCATATGACTGAGCCTTCTTGAGATATCTCATAACACGTTTCATAGCTTTCTAGTGCTCAATGTCTGGGTTGTTCGTGAAACAACTCAGCATTCCTACGACGAAAGCTATGTCAGCCCTTATGGCAGTAGTAGCGTACATCAAATTTCCAATTACGCTTGCATACTCTAGCTGTATGACGCTTTCCCTCGAATTAGGCTTTAGCTCCAAATCACACCTGTACAGCGTATCGATCCCTGGAAGATCCTGATACCCGTAACGAGTGATCGTCTTCTCAATATAATGAGACTGTGACATTGCTAGTCAAGTGTCTGTCCGGATGATCTTGATTCCTAAGATCACATCAGCTTCCCCCAAGTCCTTCATACTGAACTTGCTTGAGATAAACTTCTTTGTCTCCGTGACACAACTCATATCCGTACCTAGGATAAGCATGTCGTCCACGTACAGACAAACGACCACACCTCTTCCATCAGCGAACTTTGTGTAAACACACTTGTCCGTCTCGCTGACCATGTAGCCATTTAACCTTATAATCTTGTCAAATTTCTCATGCCACATATTGGAAGCCTGTTTAAGACCGTACAAGAATTTCACTAACTTGCAGACTTTGTCTTCAAGACCCTTGACGACAAATCCCTCTGGCTATTGCATGTAAATCTCTTCGGTCAGCTCGCCATTTAGGAAAGTCGTCTTCACATCCATCTGATGTATCACCATCTTATGTATTACTGCGAGAGCAATTAACATTCTGATGGTAGTCATCCGGGCTATTGGAGCATACGTGTCAAAGTAGTCGATCCCCTACTTCTGAGAAAATCCTTTGGCTACCAGCCTAGCCTTGAACTTGTCAATAGTTCCGTCTGCTTTCATTTTCTTCTTGAAGATCCATTTGCATTCGATGGATTTTGCTCCTTCAGGAAGATCAACCTACACCCAAGTATTGTTTGAGGTAATGGAATCAATTTTATTGCCAATCGCCTCCTTCCAGAAAATTGCGTATCTGGTATTCATCGCCTCATCATAGGTAAGCGGATTTGTTTCCACATGATAGGTGACAAAGTCACTTTCGAAGTCCTTCGGCCTCCTCACACGCTTAGCTGACGGCTCAGCTAGTTCTGGTTCAACCGTTGTTTCAACAACATCTTCTTGGAGTACATCCTCATTGAAAACTTTAGTTTCCTGTGCACCCTCATTGTTCTACGGAACATTCGCAAGAACAATGTTCTTGTGCCTTTCAAATTGTCTTCAAAATATTCTGCATCGCGAGATTCATTGATATGATTTGACTCAATATCAAGAAATCTTCGAGCACCACTCTTTTCGGCATACCCCAAGAAGATCGTCTTTATAGTCCTTATTCCAAGCTTCTGAATCTTTAGATCTGGAAGCTTCACATATGCCAGACACCTCCACACTCGAATGACATTCAAGTTAGGTCTGACCTTGAACCAGAGTTCATGAGGAGTAACATCTGAAGTTGCATGAGGCATTATATTTAGAATAAAAGTGGACGTCAATGCAGCTTCTTCCCAGTAGCACTTTAGAAGACCCGCAGTCAACAATATTGAGTTAATCATTTCTGTCAACGTTCTGTTCTTCATTTCTGCTACTTCATTTGATTGAGAGTACGGAGCCGTAGTCTCATTGACAATTTCATGTTCTTTGCAGAACGATGCGAATTCATGAGACCTGTACTCCCTACCTCGATAACTTCTTATTCTTTTGAGTTGTTGTCCAGTCTGTTACTCAGCTTCGACCCTGAACTCCTTAAAGTTATCCAATGCTTCATCTTTAGCCTTCAGCAAGTAGACGAACGCATACTTAGAGAAGTCATCGATGAAGGTTATGAAATACTTTATCCCGACCTTTGTAGAGAACTATTTGAAGTCACAGATATCTGAGTGTACCAACTCCAGAAGATCTGTACTTCAATTAACCCGAGAAAATGGTTTCCTTGTGATCTTTATTTGAGCACAAACTTCATATTTCTCTACCTTATCCCCACACTTGGAGATAAGTCCTAAACTATATATTCTGTTTATTCGTTTACAATGAACATGTCCTAGCCTATTATGTCACAACTCAATAGTATAAGCAGAAGGAGTGATTGCATTAATAACATTGTACTGATTTACAAGCTGAATTTTGAATATTCCTTCGGTATAAAAAGCTTTCCCGAAATATGTTCCCTTAATGGACATCACCATCTGGCCAGCATTGATATCCATCTTGAGGCCTGCATTGCAGAGTAGGCCTCCCGAGATCAGGTTCTTTGTGATAGCAGGTACATGCTTCACACCTTGAAGCGTTAGAGACCTTTCCGAAGTCATCTTCAAAACCACCGTCCCGATCCCGACGACTTCAGCTTATGCCTGGTTTGCCACCTTAACCACTTCAGAAGTTGGTGTATAGGTGGTAAACCACTTCTTATTGGAGCAGACATGGCAGGTGGCTCCAGTGTCTACCCACCAGTCAGAGTCAGCCCCTACCGTATTGACCTGCACAATCATAGCAACAACATCAGTGATCATAGATACCTTGCTAGGCTCTCCTTGCTCTGATTGCTTGGTATTTGCTTTGCATTCACTTTTGAAGTGGCCCTTCTTGCCACACTTGAAACAAGGCATCTGAGCCTTTGACTTCTTTTGCTTGAAGAAAGTCCCTTTCACATTCAGATTGTTAGGATCCTTCTTCTTGCTATGGGAAGCACCATGCTTTTCCTTTGGTTCCCTGGTGTGAACCAGATTGGTATTAGCTAATTGCTTGGATAGTGCGTCTACCTTCAGTTGAGCCCGCATCTGGTCCTCAACATAGACTTCTTATAGGAGATCTTCCAGACTGACCCCCAACTTCTTCATATGCATATTTGCATAGAACTTGCTCCACCCAGCAGGAAGCTTCGAAATGATTCCTCCAACAACAAACTTGTCGGGGAGAGGCATCGTTTCGTCTTCCAACTTCTGTCGCAGCTTCAGAAACTCCTTCACCTGCGGCATCATTGGCTTCTCGTCCTCAAAAAATCACTTGTGATATTTTTCAACAAAAAATATCTTGCTCTGATTCTTATCATCTTCATACAGTTTCTTCAGAGACTCCCAAATCTCTCTGACAACGGTCTTCTTTGAATAAGATTCGACAAGGGAATTGTCACGCCCCAGAACCAGAATACTGGAGAGCAGGGGCGGACATAGCCAGCTACGTATGATGAAATAGAATCCATCTCACCATACGGTCACGGCTGTCTAGATATGTGAGGGTTTATCTACAAGCCATCAGTCTCTTAAGGTCATAAAATAGCCTATTGTCTCAATCTCAACCAACTAGTAATAATCACAAGATGTTAGAGCATCAAATACATAAATAAAGGCGTCCCAAATATTACATATCAGATGATCATGAAGCTAGTCGTACAAAATGTAAGGACTAGCAAGAGTTCAGTCATACATGATCAACCCCCGGGGCTTGTCAATCATGTTACAGCCCGTAGGCAGACAATAAGAAAAATGCAATACGAGCTAACACTTGCTCGTCGGCTAAACGCCTCAACAGAATAATTTACAATATTACAGTGGGAGAACAAAAGAAACCCACTCGTTGCCAAGGTTTCGCCTAGTAGCCACCATCTGGCTGGAAATCTGGTAGATCCTTTGGTGCTGCTCCGGTATCTGGCCATACAAAACCAGCTGGATCAGACCCCAGAAAGAGCAAGTGCCACAAAGGAGGCTTCACTTAAGGACTAAAACCAGCAAATCATTAGCATTCAACATGTAAGAAAACAATAAGTAACACAGATTGGGGTTCGCGCACTACCAATGCACTTGTCCCAATCAGAGAAAATAATTAAGAGAAGCATCATGTTAAATAAAATATAGCTGGACAATATATATGAAAAGAAGACAATGATGAAAGTGACAATGAAGGGTACAATCAGGATAGTACAACCTGGAGTGACAATAGTGTTCAAGCATTATAGTGACAATCTGGAGTGACAATCATTCAATCATGCTGGTACAATCTTGCAATCGATCACTTCTAGACAATACTAAACTGGACTAGACTCCATCCAATCAATCACGGCCAATCATTGCCTACGGCTTTCTACATTAACTAACTAGGGTTAGCACAATCCTAGTTACTAGCAAGATGCAATGAGATGCTCCAAGTAGTCACAGGCCCTGCAGCTACCCAGGTTATCCAGGCAATCATTATAGTGACAATCCAGAGAGTTCAATCATTAAAGTGTCAATAGAGGGAGAGTGCAAGACAATAGAGTTTAATCATTAAAGTGACAATCGAGAGTGCCCCACATGACAGTGGGCTGGAAATGTGCCCTATTCGTCGGCAGGCTACAAGTCCAAATATTTGCGGCCGGAATAACGGGGTCGCCTGTAACTGGGGAACATCTCTTTATGACTAGTAGATTATTCTAGTTATTAACCTTAGATTATTTCAATATGTACCCCTGACCGTGGTACTCAGGGGTCCATGCCCTAGAAATGATGCGAGACAAGACTGGTTCATTTATACCAGCACAATCGCCCACGATGTCAAGTCATTATACTGGTCATGTCATGTCAAGTAGCCGCCGCAACGGCTCATCGAGATATAACATGTCAGGTTATCCGGTCAAGTATACTAGTCAGGAGTGCGCCACGACGGGCCACTATCATGTCATGTCAGGTTACTGGTCGAGAGCGCACCACTACGGGTCATCATCAAGTCAGGTTGTCATATCAAGTCTATCATGTCAAGCCAATCATGTCAAGTTATCATTCCCAACATATTAAATAAATTCGTGATTATCAAGCTCATGACAAAAGGCGTAAGGATATAAAATGGACGTAAAATATCTAATAAAATATCCATATACAGGACTAATATGAATCACCGGTTACAAGTCAAGTGTGCATCCCATCGGGTCACTATCAAGAAGATCAGAAAGTACCCGGATCATAAATTACAGAAATCAGAAACCATATTAGTCATAAGCAATTCATCAAAAACCGTGCCAGGTCGTGTTGGGTCAAGCAGTCATGTCATGTGAAACAAGATCTCAAAACTCCAATCCATAGAAGAGAAGCCAATCCTAGAGGATTAAAACAAAATCAACATGGACAATGGATTGCGCAGGGGTTAGAGTGCGCAAGGGATGAACTGCGCGAGAGTTTGATCGCGCAGGGGCTGGACTGCGCTGGGTCAAGCGCGCAAGGAAATGGATTACGCTAGGTCAAATTGCGCAGAAGATGAACTGTGCAAGAGCTGAGCCGCGCTGAGTCGGGTTGCGCAGGGATCGGATTGCGTACACACTGGATTGCGCACACACCGGATTGCGCAGGGGGATAGATTGTGCACGCACTAAATAGTGCTGGGCTAACTGGATTGCGCCAGCACCAAAAGGCGCTGGGCCAACTGGATTGCGCCAGGCGCTAAAGAGCGCTGGACTGGATTGCGCTCGGGAACAGGGTCTTCTTCCCCAAACCGAGAGAAAAGCCATGGAACTCGGAAATTCCAAGGATCACAACTAGGTCAAAACAAGTCCAAATCCAACTTTGCAAGGGTCTAAATTGTGTAAAATTCAATTCTCTTCAACATGGAACAATCAAAACATGAAAATGAACAAGTTTTATAGATCAAATCCACTAAAATCCGAAAATACTTCAAACCAAGATCTATAAAATTCCAAGCTCCAAATGGAGAAAACCCAAGTTCTAATGTTGCTTAAAATGAGCTAATAAAGCTAATAGGCAAATAAAATGTAGCCCTCAAGTGGTAGCAAGATGCACTTGCCTAGGTTGGTGGTGGTGGTGGAGAGGAAGAAGCTTGAGGAAGAAGATGAAGAAAATAATAAGGAGAGAGAGAGAAGTTGATATTTATAATAGGGTGGGGTTCTCCATGTTAAACCAAAATAGACCAAACCAAAATAAACCAAGATGAACCAAGTCAAGGCCAATAAACTCTCTCTCTCTAGCAATTTAAACCAAATGAACCATAAAATAAACCCAGCCTCACTAATCCAAAATAAACCAATGAACCATTAAAACCAATTGAACTATCAATGCTAATTAAAACCAAGCCAATGCAAAATAAACCAAGATAACTAATCATGACTAAAATAAAATATGGATCCAAAATACGCATACGTATACTAAATACGTATCACGAATTTGGGACATTACATCCTAGCCACCTTAAAAGAATTCCGTCCTCGGAATTTAATCAAAAGGCTAGAGATGTAAGGGAAAGCTATTCTATCATAGGCAATCTACGCTACCAATCAATCATACAATCATTCATGCAAGCAAGGATTCGAAACGTAAGGCATAAGGAAGATATTACACCTTACGAGTCAAACCAGCCGGGATGACCTGATCAGATATCATCCTCATGCTCCCAAGTTTGACTCTCCCAAAGAGGGATGACTCTAAGCAACACGAACTGAACTGATAGTCTTGCGCTTGAGGTCTCTCTCTTTGGTCAAACATGGACACGGGCCTCTCCTCATACGAAAAGTTACGGTTATTGGTACCAACCCTTTCGAATGATCTAGGATATGGCTCGGGTCCGAGATGTTCCGTCACAATCAGGATATATGAAATATGTCATGCACCCCGCATAATGACGGTAGAAAAGTAAGATGAGAGGACACATATACCTCTCGGTCGATTCTGAACCTGAGCCTGGGCTAGAGCAAACTGCCACGGGTTCTGTTGCTGGAAAGTTTGGGCCTGAGTCGGCAATGGCCTCGGGAATGGAAATTGTTGTTGCTGGTGAACTGGAGCTGGTACTGGTGCTGGTCCCCTAACCGAGGGACTAGATACTGTCGATGTTGAATCAACTCTGAATGGGCAGGACCCCACCCTATGGTTCGGTGCTCCACACAATAAACACAATCCCAACGCCTTGCGACACTCTGCTACCACGTGTCTAGGCTTCCCACAATAAGAACAGCCCACGGCGGAAGACTGCGCTTGCTTCTGTTTCTGCGGAGAGTACGTCGGGGTTGAGTGCTGGTCCGACGTAACTGAAGCTGCTCGCCTCGGAGCTCCAATAGTTAAAGTCCTAGCTGCTGGAGGTGGTGCCGAAGACTGGATCACCTGGCCGTGAAACCGCTTCCGACCTCCAGTCCTGTCCACTATTCTCTGGGAGGTATACTCGTGCCTCCTTGCTGCTCGCAACACCGCATCATAGGTCTGATGCTCGAACTGTTCTACTGCCAATATAATCTTTAGGTGAAGTCCCTGCTGGAACCTCTGCGCTCTGTCAAACTCGGTTGCCACCAAGTTGGGAGCAAACCAACTGAGTCTGGAAAACTCGGCCGCATAATCGTCGACCGTCCTCCCCATCTGCTTAAGATTACTGAACCTGGTCTACAAGTCATATCGAGCCACTGTATCATAATACTTGGTCTGGATCTTCTCGCTGAACACTGCCCAGGAGACAGGTGTTGCCAATCCCACTGCTTGTGCGGCCCACCAACTGCGGGCTAGATCCAATAACTATAGGCACACCACAGCCACCTTCTCGTCTTCTGGAGTCTTCGTGGCTTCGAGAATTACCTCTATATCTTGTAGCCAAGCATCGGCAGTAATGGCATCCTCGCTGCCATCGAAGAATGGAGGGTTCAGGCGCTTGAAACTGTTGACCGCACTGTTCCCTGGATGACCGCCTCTGCTCAAAGCATCTGCCACTGCCTGGTGCAAGGCGTCTCCTCGACGATCCTGGGAAGCTATCAAGGTCCTGATGAGACCTACCAAGGTGCCATCATCCGGCTCTGCAGGCTGAACGGGCTGAACTGGTGGTACTGGTTCTCCAGGCGGCACGGCTCGGGAGGGTGCTGCTGAGGACTGATCTTGATCTTCTTGCTGTTGCTGGGCTGCCGGCTGGGCTCCTTCCGGCTGATCAACATGAACGATGTCACTGAAGCAATGACATCAGGGATATTAAGGAAGGACCAGGATAGAACAATGATGCAAGCATGTTATCAAGTCAGGGATCAAGGAGATATGAAGATACGAGTGGAGATCAAAGGTGAGTACAGATTGAGACATCTATCTGGTAAACCCCCACATATCTTGATTGACAAGACCTGCATAGGCCACCACTTAAACCATGTCATGCCCCAGAACCAGAATACTGGAGAGCGGGGACGGACATAGCCAGCTACGTATGATGAAATAGAATCCATCTCACCATACGGTCACGGCTGTCTAGATATGTGAGGGTTTATCTACAAGCCATCAGTCTCTTAAGGTCATAAAATAGCCTATTGTCTCAATCTCAACCAACTAGTAATAATCACAAGATGTCAGAGCATCAAATACATAAATATAAGGCGTCCCAAATATTACATATCAGATGATCATGAAGCTAGTCGTACAAAATGTAAGGACTAGCAAGAGTTCAGTCATACATGATCAACCCCCGGGGCTTGTCAATCATGTTACAGCCCGTAGGCAGACAATAAGAAAAGTGCAATACGAGCTAACACTTGCTCGTCGGCTAAACGCCTCAACAGAATAATTTACAATATTACAGTGGGAGAACAAAAGAAACCCACTCGTTGCCAAGGTTTCGCCTAGTGGCCACCATCTGGCTGGAAATCTGGTAGATCCTTTGGTGCTGCTCCGGTATCTGGCCATACAAAACCAGCTGGGTCAGACCCCAGAAAGAGCAAGTGCCACAAAGGAGGCTTCACTTAAGGACTAAAACCAGCAAATCATTAGCATTCAACATGTAAGAAAACAATAAGTAACACAGATTGGGGTTCGCGCACTACCAATGCACTTGTCCCAATCAGAGAAAATAATTAAGAGAAGCATCATGTTAAATAAAATATAGCTGGACAATATATATGAAAAGAAGACAATGATGAAAGTGACAATGAAGGGTACAATCATGATAGTACAACCTGGAGTGACAATAGTGTTCAAGCATTATAGTGACAATCTGGAGTGACAATCATTCAATCATGCTGGTACAATCTTGCAATCGATCACTTCTAGACAATACTAAACTGGACTAGACTCCATCCAATCAATCACGGCCAATCATTGCCTATGGCTTTCTACATTAACTAACTAGGGTTATCACAATCCTAGTTACTAGCAAGATACAATGAGATGCTCCAAGTAGTCACAGGCCCTGCAGCTACCCAGGTTATCCAGGCAATCATTATAGTGACAATCCAGAGAGTTCAATCATTAAAGTGTCAATGGAGGGAGAGTGCAAGACAATAGAGTTCAATCATTAAAGTGACAATCGAGAGTGCCCCACATGACAGTGGGCTGGAAATGTGCCCTATTCGTCGGCAGGCTACAAGTCCAAACATTTGCGGCCGGAATAACGGGGTCGCCTGTAACTGGGGAACATCTCTTCATGACTAGTAGATTATTCTAGTTATTAACCTTAGATTATTTTAATATGTACCCCTGACCGTGGTACTCAGGGGTCCATGCCCTAGAAATGATGCGAGACAAGACTGGTTCATTTATACAAGCACAATCGCCCACGGTGTCAAGTCATTATACTGGTCATGTCATGTCAAGTAGCCGCCGCAACGGCTCATCGAGATATAACATGTCAGGTTATCCGGTCAAGTATACTAGTCAGGAGTGCGCCACGACGGGCCACTATCATGTCATGTCAGGTTACTGGTCGAGAGCGCACCACTACGGGTCATCGTCAAGTCAGGTTGTCATATCAAGTCTATCATGTCAAGCCAATCATGTCAAGTTATCATTCCCAACATATTAAATAAATTCGTGATTATCAAGCTCATGACAAAAGGCGTAAGGATATAAAATGGGCGTAAAATATCTAATAAAATATCCATATACAGGACTAATATGAATCATCGGTTACAAGTCAAGTGTGCATCCCATCGGGTCACTATCAAGAAGATCAGAAAGTACCCGGATCATAAATTACAGAAATCAGAAACCATATTAGTCATAAGCAATTCATCAAAAACCGTGCCAGGTCGTGTTGGGTCAAGCAGTCGTGTCATGTGAAACAAGATCTCAAAACTCCAATCCATAGAAGAGAAGCCAAGCCTAGAGGACTAAAACAAAATCAACATGGACAATGGATTGCGTAGGGGTTAGAGTGCGCAAGGGATGAACTGCGCGAGAGTTGGATCGCGCAGGGGCTGGACTGCGCTGGGTCAAGTGCGCAGAGAAATGGATTGCGCTAGGTCAGATTGTGCAGAAGATGAACTGCGCAAGAACTGAGCCGCGCTGAGTCGGGTTGTGCAGGGATCGGATTGCGCACACACTGGATTGCGCACACACCGGATTGCGCAGGAGGATAGATTGCGCACGCACTAAAGAGTGCTGGGCTAACTGGATTGCGCCAGCACCAAAAGGCGCTGGGCCAACTGGATTGCGCCAGGCGCTAAAGAGCGCTGGACTGGATTGCGCTCGGGAACAGGGGTCTTCTTCCCCAAACCGAGAGAAAAGCCATGGAACTCGGAAATTCCAAGGACCACAACTAGGTCAAAATAAGTCCAAATCCAACTTTACAAGGGTCTAAATTGTGTAAAATTCAATTCTCTTCAACATGGAACAATCAAAACATGAAAATGAACAAGTTTTATAGATCAAATCCACCAAAATCCAAAAATACTTCAAACCTAGATCTACAAAATTCCAAGCTCCAAATAGAAAAAATCCAAGTTCTAATGTTGCTTAAAATGAGCTAATAAAGCTAATAGGTAAATAAAATGTAGCCCTCAAGTGGTAGCAAGATGCACTTGCCTAGGTTGGTGGTGGTGGTGGAGAGGAAGAAGCTTGAGGAAGAAGATGAAGAAAATAATAAGGGGAGAGAGAGAAGTTGATATTTATAATTGGGTGGGGTTCTCCATGTTAAACCAAAATAGACCAAACCAAAATAAACCAAGGTGAACCAAGTCAAGGCCAATAAACTCTCTCTCTAGCAATTTAAACCAAATGAACCATGAAATAAACCCAGCCTCACTAATCCAAAATAAACCAATGAACCATTAAAACCAATTGAACTATCAATGCTAATTAAAACCAAGCCAATGCAAAATAAACCAAGATAACTAATCATGACTAAAATAAAATATGGGTCCAAAATACGCATACGTATACTAAATACGTATAACGAATTTGGGACATTACAGGAATCTTTCATAGCATTCAGGATCATAAGCCTACAAATGCTATTGTCCCTTTTCCACTTGGCCTGGTTCTTAGTAGCCGTAGAGATCGGGCTGCAGATCCAGTATCTGGAACAGTAGGTTCCTCATCAAACAATACGTGATCAACATCAGAGAACTGAATATTGAGGAAAAACTTTCTTTTCCAGATTTGATAGTGCTCACCATCAAATTGTTCTAACTTAGAAAAGTTAGGATTGACTAGCGAAGCACGAAAGTTTTCCATCGTAGCAATTAAGCTTTGAGATTATTATTGTCGGAGCACAGTTTTCGATGAAAACTGAGAAAATAAAACAATTATAAAAATAACGTTTCAACGCAACACTTCAAAGAAGGTGCACAACGGAGATCCTTGGAGGATTCTGAATTACAAAAATCAAAAGAGGTCCTCGGAGACATCGCTCGGTCGAGGCAACCCCTCGCTCAGGTGGGGTAGTTTTGGTGAACTCGCCTCATCTTAGCCTTCACATAATTAATCGCATGTTTTCAACTTACCCAAGTAGGCTTGATAATAAGAGAGACGAATCCACATAGATAAGAGAATAATCTCGACGGGTCGAATTGAGTTAGAATATGGAAAGGTTCAACGGTCGGCTTAGAGTTGGTGCACAGCGTGCTTTGAAAATGACACTCGGTCCTTCGTTCCGTGGCTTGGAAGAAGGAAAAGTTGATCTTCGCCACAAGCAAAAGTTAGCCTAAGTCATAGACGTCGTCCGCATAAACGCTTCATAAAGCATGCACGGTCCCATCGTCCAAGGCTTGACGCAGTCCTTGTTCATCAAGTTGTTGTACGATTAAGTTAGGCTAAGTGATTCTAGGCGATCAAAGGTGTTCTAAGCACTATTCCACGTTTTCTACGGTTGTCGATATTACTTGGTTTTACGATCATATAGAGTATGACTTGGGCAATGGTGTCGCATAGAGTTCAAGTTGGCTTAAGACACGATGTCACGGACTTAGTGTTTTAAGGCACGGGTCGTGGTTGATTCATTGAGTTGGAAAATGGGGCTTTCAAATAGTCGTTCTTAAGTTGAATGAAAATATAGGGCAAGAAAGAAGAATGCTAGCGACCATGGGTCGTCGAGGCGGTCTCAGATGTGAGAAGTATTGAACTAGGCCCTGAAATAGATGGTAACACTAGAGGTAGAATGACTGTGTGAGACGTCAGTTTGAGTCGAGTCTTGTATGGTCATGGACAACTTGTCGACAAGGTGAGTTTGTTTCTCGAACGGTGACCGAGGCAGCCAACGGGACCGTTTCGATAGAGACATTATTAGCAGTGTTGGATGACCGCACGGGTTAGGCAGGGACTTGCAGCGGAGCTCGCTACTCGCGCTGGCAAGGGACATCCGTCTAACAAATGCTACGGAGTCCAGGATAGCGTTGGGCGTTAGTGACCAGTTCATATAGATGAGTCGGCATAGCGGCAACCCGTATGTGTGCCTTTGGATTAAGTCGAGTTGAATGTGTGTGTACAGTTAGAACACAATGTTGGGCCTAAGATTTGGCTTCAACGTAGGCGACGTGCTTTGGCGCGAGATATGGCGTCGAGTCTTAAGTTGTCGGCATATAAGTTGCATAATTTGGACTTGAGTCATCTTGAATTGAAGTCAGGAAACGCTGTAAAGGCAAAGTCGGTCGAGTGACACTTAGCCCATAAGTCTTGATTGGGTCAGTTGGTGATTAAAGTAGCAAGGGCCGCGAGGCGACGATATGGTTAAGTCACACCGAGTTGCGAGGCACGGCACAATGGACTTGTAGCACGACCACAATAAAATTGGGTACTATCACGTAGTCGCGTCTCTGATTTTGGGCCGAAAGGCAAACACGGCTTGATAAGTGGACGTTGTTGACACGAGAAGGGTTTAGAGGCAAAGTATAAGTTGCTAGTTAAAAGCACGGGATAGTCTAGAGACAAAATAAGCCAAGGCGTATGTCCTCAAACTGATCCTAAAGCAAGAGTAGAAAGACAATCATAAAGGGACTATGTTGCACAAAGTAAATTAACGTGTCGATTTTGTATGGGTGGGCGATGAGCTCATTCTACCAGTACAGTTGAGTACTGACACCCACACAGTTTTCATGTGCAGGCACAGGTAGAAGCTCGTGGTACGGAGCTCGCTTGGATGCGTCGAGACACGGAGTTCCTTGGCAATTCGAAGCATACGACCGCGTGGAGTCAAGACTTATACGGAACATAATGTATGGTCGTCGCCTATCTAAAGCATCCGTTGGCTCAATACATGTATTAAGATATGAGAGAGAGCTGAGTGACTTGTAATGTGAGAAGAGTGAGCTTGAGTGATTGTAATATTGGCCTCGTGCCCCCTTGTAATCTTTGTTTCAGTATCAATAAAGAATATTTTGAATGACTTGTGTTTTGTTCTAAATTTCCGCTGCTATTATTCAATGTCTCTGCTTGGGACTTCTGTGCGACGACCCCGTCGCAGCCGCTGTAATCGGTCGTTATGGAACCCGCCTTGCACGAGCACAATTTAGGCTCATGCCGCATCACGCCTTAGCAAGGACGATCGCTCCTACGGGAGTGGGACGTGACAACAGCAGCAAATGATTGCAGTACTTCTAAAAAGAAGGTACAAATCATAATCCTAGCAGCAGCAGCAATGACAGGCGATAGATAGAAGAACAGTCTGCTGGGGTGAATGATCACGGTTGCTCAAAGCTTAATTCGCCCCACACGAATAGCTTCCAGGAACCAGCAAGTTCTACGAAGAACTTTGGAACACTCCGCTCTTCTGACTCCTCGGATGGCTACAGACACCTGTGGCGCTAAGTGGTGCTAGTACTGCTCTTCTATGCACTCTCGAACTTTGAAAAACTGTGTTAAAAAATACTTGTGAACTTCTGTACTTTGTGTGTACAGAGAGAGAGAGAGAGAGAAGAGAGAACCTTATATAGGCCCACGTTGTAACTGCCAAGTTTGCAGAACGTTCGAAACGTGATAAAAATCGTCCTTGAAAGTGATGCAACTGCTCAAATAGTGCACAGACACGATCTGAGCCAACTGGCGCACAACACGCGCCACTTGCGCAACATGTGCCACCTGCGCAACGTGCACACCGTACGCACCAGTGCACCCGCGCAACGTGCGCACCGTACACACCAGCGCACTGTATGCACAGCGCGCACAACGCCACTCGCGCCACCTGCGCAACCTGCGCCAACAGGCAGCGCGCCACTGGTCCGCACAATTGGGCGCACCTCTGGGCCGCGCAACAGGGCGCGCCATTTATTCGGCGCCAATTGGCCGCACAAGTGGCTCGCACAACGAGCGCAAGTTAAGCACACTATGCGCCTAGCGATGATGCTGACGTGCTAAGTGCAAAGTGCGCCAACAAAACGCCATATTATGCCTCATGAGCCCATGAGTCCGAGTCCGAGTCGCAAAGCCCCTACGGGACTTAGCTCCATTGGAAATTAATTCCCAAGAACAAAAAGCATGAACATTTTAGGTGTACTAATAGCAGCACCCATATATATGTGTGTGTGTGTGTGTGTGTGTGTGTGCGCGCGCGCGCGCGCGCACGTGTCTTACACATATTTTAACTTTCTTTTAGTTAACTTAGGAAGACCAAAGGGTAATCTATGTAATTACTAAGTTGTCCTTATTAAAATTAATGAACTATTTTTATTTAGTATAGACATGTAAGAGTATTTGAAATTCAAAATTAGTTTCACCATTAAGTTTTCTATTATATATATATATATATATATATATATATATATATATATATATATATATATATATATATATATATATATATATGGTAGGCCTTCGGGTCTGGAGTCTGTAAGCTCTATATATATATATATATATATATATATATATATATATATATATATATCCCTAATTTTTAATTTTTGGGTCAGAATGCCAGAATCTTTTTCTTCCATTCAGCTAAGGGACATGTCTATATAACATGAAAGAGTAAATCCTTTAAACTTCAATCGTTTGGACCTACCTCTAGCACTAGTGGCTATCTCATCGCTCCTAACAAGCACTGCACAAGTCCAAACTACCTAGACGATTCTCTCTCGTCTTATCCTCATCTGGCACCACCTCTAATTTAACACCAATACATTCAGTTATTTCTTTAACTTTCAATGAGATGCCACTCACGTCGACTACACTAATTTTCTGGACATATTTTCTTAAACAATTATCCTCAACTTTAGGTTCTTTAATCATAGAACCAGTATACCGACATCTATCTTAACTTTCAACATAACTGGAAAAAAGAACGAAAGGAAAATGACAGATAAAGTAATTCAACAAAAATCAGCATAACTGATACTCTAATACCCCTCCCTTTATATACTAAGGAGGTAATGACAGTTATTTAGTTTAATGCTGTAGCTAATCTCCTGTTGAGCTGTCGAGCTAGGAGTGGTTGTTTAAACGTTGCGCTGGACCAATAGGGAGAGCTGCCACCTGTGCCTTTCTTCATTTGAATTTAAAGACAAAATAATATGGGAGGGAATTTAATTGAAAAAGAGAAGACAGAGGCGCCGGACTCCACATAGATCACTGGGCTTGTGAATCGATTCCTAACACTCTAATTTGGCGAACGAAGGAACGGGAAGAGCAAACCCTAATGCTAAATAATATCATGTATATATGTAGTCTTCCTCAGCTAGGTATGTTGACAACTCAAGATATCAAGACGAGTCAAAGTATTTTAGATCAACTAAAAACAAGGTAGAACTCTTCAAAATTCGTAGCTGATATCAATTTGGTTACAAATTTCTCAGTTTTCCCAGAAAATGATATACAAAAACAACTTTTTGAGCAGTTAATGGACACACAAGAAAAACAACTTCAAGACATGTATAGAGCAGCAATAAGTGTCAGTTATAGCTGGTTTGCATAAAATGAACAAAAAAGTATGGAACTTACTTAGGTTGTATCGAAGCCCCCGCGTCGTTACTTTCGCAAGATTTGGATCACAGGCTGCACAGACGGCTTGGATACCTGTTATATTTCATCTGCATATTTGGAGAAAGATACTGAACCATACATAAATCCATCCATGTTCACACAACAAAGTACTGATTACTTAAACAAAACAACAAACAGAATGAAGCAAGCATGAATAGATCGATATTCTGAGAGACCCACTGCTGCTTCTTCTTCCTCGTCTCGCTCTAGAACCTTCTAGAACCTGCCACTTCTGCTCGAGCATGAACAAGAACATAGATTGAGCATGGATATGCCTGTACAAAAAGGACCCCTCTTGATATTCATGAAATAGTGTCTCTAACCTAGCCTATATAGTATTCTGTTAAACGTACAGAAATAAAAATTCCATCAAACTTGCTATCAAGAAAAAATATGCCTCTTTTCTGCGAGTCCAAGCTCGCCGAGTAACATCACCACCATTGATTTGTACTAAAGAAACTTACCAATTTATTGAGCTCGGATTCACGGTAAGACAAATAACAGGAATAATTACCAAATGATATGCAGATCGACATGTTTCTTGTTAACTTGTTGGCGGCAGTCTAACAATAATATTAATAATACTGAATATTTGACAATAGATAATAACTTATCCCTTAGTTTCAAGGAATTAATATCATGTTATAACTTCAAGGATGAAAAAATAAAAAACAAACACTAGAAGCAAAAGAAAACAAGACGCAATGACGCATTAGTGTCCCAAATATGTAGTTGATCATACCTACAACAACAGTATCCACATGATTATTCTTACAGAAGGCAAGTTTTGAGATTTTTTCCAGAGGAGAGTGGAGGGCTTAGGAAGAGTAAAAAATAAAACTGTTCAACCGTATCTTGAGGTGCCTTCTCCCAAGTTCTTGCAGGATACTCGGTCGACGTTGATGTCCTTCCATCTGATGTCGAGAACTTTGCCAGAATAACTTCATTAGCTTTCCCCGTTGCTGCCATTGTGAGTTCACCATCAGTATTGGAAAAGATACAATATAAGGATTTTGTGTGTGGCCAGAATACATAACAACTTTCCATCAAGTAGAGATTGAAAGAGAGTGATAGGACGCATAGCATGTAAAGAATATCTGTCGTGCTTCAAATAAATCAGACATAGGCGGTCGATAATTTAAATGAATCAAGTAGAATATTGAAGATTGTACGAGTCTCTGCAGGCTCTTCAGAAGTTTACCTGTGGTGGAAAATCCAAACCCTTCCTAGATTACAGTGTTTCAGATATGGGTCCTCCTCTCATTTTGCATCATTAAGCTAAGAACATCCACAGTGGGAGAGATTTCAAGTGCTACATTTTGAGTTTAGTTTAATTTTGTAGCACTTGAAGACTGCAATCGGCACTTGTCTATACTTGAAAATTGCTAGAAAGCTAAGAGACACTCCAAATTTGGAGCGTGCCATAGCTCCGTCACATTAATTTCTGGGCCCGCTAGATTAACCGTTCTTACCAAACAGAGAACAAAATAAAGAGGGAAAAAAGGAAAAATCTTACGAAACAAGGAAGAAAAATAAAGAGAAAAAATATGAAGTATTTAATTTTGGAGTATTTGTTTGGAGTGTACCACTGTGTGCCACTATCAAGAAGACACTCCAAAAATAATAATTTACACAATTTTTAATAATTTGAAGTATGTGTTTGGAGTGTATCCACTGTGGATGCTCTAACACGTTACGTCTAATAAAACCGGATGAGCATTCTTCCTCGTACAGCTTGGTAGGCTACTCAAGCTCGTGTCGTTGCTATCATTCCATGCAATTCATACCGACCATTACCTAGAAGAATCATTTAGATGGAACAACTCTTAGCTCCCCACCCACAATGCGATGCAACCCCTTCCTTTTCCTCTATTTCCCACTTTCAATCTGCTTTATTTACGGGGCTTGGAATCTTCCAACGCTTTGCAGATGCGATGCCTCTCCTCTTCTTCGGACACTCTTGCCAATCTTGAATATGAGGAGCTATTGCTTCTCAAAAAGCTCCATTCACAGAGAAAGACAAAGATGCATGGACAGGTGTAGTAATTGTTTGGAACTATAAGTATCAATAGTCTACATCTTAGAAGCCAGAAGCGGAAGCGAAAGCGGAAGCGGAAGCGGGGGCGGGAGCGGAAGCAAGGGAACGCGATTACTTAGAAGAGTCTAAAGTTGGAAGCGCAATAGGAACGTTGCGCTAATAATAAATTTAAGTTTATTAATTATTGTTATCAAAACTTATAAATATCTTAATATTTATTAGAATGTATAAAGTTCAGTTCAAAGTTACAACGAGATCATTCACATGTTGATTGTTTATGATGTCAAGGTAAATAATCATTAGTTTCTTGGTACTTTAATAAATGTGTATTAAATATCTTCTAACTTTCTTCCCAATGTTTATGTCACATTTTTAAAATTATGGTCGTATTATGGAAAGCGCTCATGTCGTCGGAAAAACGCGCTCCCGTCGCCGGAGAAACGAGCTCCCGTCATCGGGGAAGCGAGCTCCCAAGTAAGAACCGCCGAATCGAGGTTCTTACTGAGGTTCGTTGACCTTCTACAAGTTTCTGGCTTCTAAGGTCTACACAAAGAGAGACAAATGGAGAAAGGGATTTGTTAGAAATCCAGAAAAGCAAATCCCAACAAGAGAAAAGGGATCACTCAGTCTCTGAGTATAACACGAGTCAGCAAGAGTCACGATCACGATTCAGTAACAAATTAATAAGATTTCGAGTCATGCGAAATGATCGATCCTTCGACCAAGTCAAGCTATGGATCCCAGCAGGGCTAGGATTCATCCTTGTATACACTATAGATACTACTGTGTGTCTTTGTATTACTCCAAGTCTGATTATGGAATATTCATGATAAGACAATTATAATACAAGGAATTTAATATCGTTCATTTCGGTTGATTCTTAAAGTCCACCAGTTGGGCCTGAAAAATTTGCAACGTGTCTCTCATGTTGGTTAATAGTTCTCCCTTGAACCAAAAGCTAGATGCCTAGTAGATTTCTCTTTGAACTAATAGCATAAAACTTTATGGTAGGATTGTAATAACACAATATCAGAATGCCTTCAAGCCTATTTTACAAGCTGTGTCATCGACCAGCTGGCGCTTGAGGCCCTTGGTGAACGGATCCGCCAGGTTCTCCTGACTCCGAACATCAATCACTGCAATAACACCCCTCTTGATGAGATCGTGTATTGTCCTGTGCTTCAACCGCACAGTCCTCTTCTTTCCGTTGAAGAGGTCATTTGATGCCACTGCTGCTGCCGCCTGGTTGTCACGGTATATCGGTATTGTCGGTATCTGAGCCCCAACCACCGGAAGATCATACATGAGCTCCCGAAGCTGCTCTGCTTCATCTGCAGCAGCATCCAATGCAAAGAATTCAGATTCCATGGAGGAGCGAGATAACATAGTCTGCTTCTTCGACTTCCACGATATAGCAGCTCCGCCCATGACGAATACGAATCCACCTGTAGAATACTCGCTCTCCATATCTGAACACCAGCTAGCATCACTGAAGCATTCCACTACTGACGGATCTCCGCTGTAGAAAAGTGCATATGTCTGAGTTTTCTTGAGATATCTCATAACACGCTTCACAGCTTTCCAGTGCTCAACGCCTGGATTGCTAGTGAACCGACTCAGCATTCCCACTGCAAAAGCTATGTCAGGCCTTGTGGCAGTAGTAGCGTACATCAAGCTTCCGATGACGCTAGCGTACTCCAACTGCCTGACGCTTTTCCTCGAATTAGGCTCCAGCTTCTGATCACTCCGGTACGGTGTATCAATTATGGGAAGATCTTGATACCCGTAGCGAGTGAGCATCTTCTCAATATAATGAGATTGTGACAGCGCTATTCCAGTGCCTGTCCGGATGATCTTGAGCCCCAAGATTACGTCGGCATCCCCCAAGTCCTTCATACTGAACTTGGTCGAGAGGAATTTCTTTGTCTCTGTGATGCAGCTTAAATCCGTACCTAGGATTAGCATGTCGTCCACATAAAGCCAAACGATTACTCCTCTTCCGTCAGCAAACTTCGTATAGACATACTTGTCTGTTTTACTGACCCTGTAGCCATTTGACCTTATCACCTTGTCAAACTTCTCATGCCACATTTTGGGAGCTTGTTTCAAACCATACAGAGACTTCATCAACTTCCAGACTTTGTCTTCCAGACCTCTGACGACAAAACCTTCTGGTTGTTGCATGTAGATCTCTTCGGTCAGCTCGCCATTAAGGAATGCCGTTTTTACATCCATCTGATGTATCACCAGCTTGTGTATTGCTGCTAGAGCAATTAACAATCTGATGGTTGTCATCCGAGCTACTGGAGCATAAGTGTCAAAGTAGTCGATCCCCTGCTTCTGAGCAAACCCCTTGGCCACTAGCCTGGCCTTGAACTTGTCAATGGTTCCATCTGCTTTCATCTTCTCCTTGAAGATCCATTTGCATCCGATGGATCTTGCTCCTTCTGGCAGGTCAGCCAATACCCATGTGTTGTTGGAGGTGATTGAGTCAATCTCGTTGTCTATCGCCTCCTTCCAGAATACAGCATCTCTGGTCTTCATCGCCTCATCATAGGTAAGCGGATCTTCTTCCCCATGATAGGTGACGAAGTCATCTCCGAAGTCTTTCGGCCTCCTCGTTCGCTTAGTTGACGGCTCAGCGAGTTCTGGTTCAGCTGGTGTCTCCTTGACGATAGCTTCATCTTGGACTACTGGTTCATTAAAGACTTCTGTCTGCTTTGTACCCTCATCATTCTTCGAAAGATCCGTGAGAACAATATTCTTGTGTTTTGTAAACTTGTCTTCAAAGTATTCAGCATCGCGAGATTCGATGATATGGTTTGACTCGATATCAAGAAATCTCCGAGCATCACTCTTCTCGGCATACCCCAAGAAGATCGCCTTCGTAGTCCTTGTCCCCAGCTTCTGAATCTTCAGATCCGGGAGCTTCACATAAGCCAGACACCCCCACACTCGAATGATATTCAAGTTAGGTCTGACTTTGAACCAGAGTTCATGAGGAGTTATGTCGGAAGTAGCATATGGCACTCTGTTCAGAATGAACGTTGCCGTTAGTGCAGCTTCTCCCCAGTAGCACTTTGGAAGACCCGCAGTCAACAGCATGGAGTTTATCATCTCTGTCAACGTTCTGCTACTCCGTTGGATTGAGGAGAGTACGGAACCGTTGTCTCATTGATGATTCCATGTTCTTTACAGAATGATAAGAATTCATGAGACCGATACTCTCCGCCTCGATCACTCCTTAACCTCTTGAGTTGCTGTCCAGTTTGCCGCTCAGCCTCGGCCCTGAACTCCTTGAACTTCTCGAATGCTTCGTCTTTAGACTTGAACAAGTAGACGAAAGCATACTTTGAGAAGTCATCGATGAAAGTAATGAAATACTTCATCCCGGCCTTTGTAGAGAATTGTTTGAAGTCACAGATATCTGAGTGAACCAACTCCAGAAGATCTGTGCTTCGATGGACCCTGTGAAAGGATTTCCTTGTGATCTTCGTCTGAGCACATACTTCGCATTTCTCTACCTTACCCCCACACTTGGAGATAAGTCCTAGACTAGACATTCTGTTAATCCTTTTACAATGAACATGTCCTAGCCTATTATGCCACAACTCAAGAGAATAATCAGAAAAAGTGATTGCATTTATATTATCATGCTGGGTTACAACAAGCTGAATCTTGTACATTCCTTCAGTTTGGAAAGCTTTCCCGAAGAATGTACCCTTCTTGGACATCACCAACTGGCCAGCATTGATGTCCATCCTCAAGCCTGCGTTGCAGAGCAGACTTCCAGAGATCAGATTCTTAGCAATTACTGGAACATGCTTCACATCTTGAAGCGTCAGAGTGTTCCCCGATGTGAGTTTCAGCTCCACCGTCCCGATCCCCAGTAATTACTGGAACATTGTTGGTGTTTTTGTCTTTGGACTAGAAAAGATAGTCCCACATCGGCTACACCAAATGGTGAGTATCTCAATATAATGCATTGCTTGTGTTGAGGTGTGCACATGAGGTGTAGTGGGACACAAGTTTGTGCCATGTCGGAGTATTTTCCTAGAAGGAAAAAGGATTAACTCCAACAAGGATGCAAGTTGATTTTTGTTGTGCGGACTCAGACTCGGACGCGGACTCCAGGATTGTCTCGTGCATGCACGGGAGTGTTCGGAGGATAGGCGTGGACTGGCACACTTCTATGCTGATTGTGGGATGATCTAAAATATCAAACTCTATTTTTGAGTATTGGTATTTTAGTCCCACATCGGATAGGAGAAGAGGTGAAGTCTCAACTCCACTCTATAAATAGAGCCCCTTGACCTCATTTGAAAGATGCACCAAGAAGAGAGTTGAGAGTGTCTGTTAAGTCCAGAAAGCCCGTTCAAGTCTCAAATATTGACTTACGAGCGTTCCAGAAGTTCTCGTGAACTTGCTGGTTCCTGGAAGCTGTTCGTGCTCGTGTGAGGCGAATAAAGCTTTGAGCAACGGTGGTTCATTCACCCCAGCATCTCATTCTCGCCTGTCATCGCTGCTGTTGCCTTTTACATTAACTTCTTTTTAGAAGCTCTACTGCCGATAGTTGCTTACACAAAGTCTCTTTAGATTTTTTGTGTATTACGTAGAATCTTTTTAGATCCTCGTAATTCAGAATCCTCCAGGATCTCTGTTGCACATCTTCTTTAAGGTGCTACATTTGAAACATTGTGTGTACAATTGTTTCAGTTTCAGAATTTTCCATCGAAAATTGTGCCTCGATACTAACAATCTTAAAGCATTATTGAGGAGATGGATAATTCTCGTGCTTCGCTCATCGATACCGGCTTTAACAAGTTGGAGAAATTCGATGGCGAACACTTCCAGATATGGAGACGAAAGGTCACTTTAAATCTTCAACTCGTGAATGTTGATCACGTGCTGTCGGAAGAAGAACCGATCGTTCCAACCACTGGATCTGCTGCGGCTGTGGCCGCTGCTACAACCAAGCAAGCGAAGTGGAAGAGAGAAAAAAGTATATGCAAACTACTGATACTCAATTCCATGGAAGACTCTTTGGCAGAGTCCTACTCCAAGAAGACATTTGCCAAAGAGATATGGGACTCCATGGAAAAGCTCTATGAAGATGACGAGAACCGGTCCAAGATCTTCATGGTAGAAAAATATCACAAGTGGACCTTCGAAGACGAGAAGGCGATGCTGCCCCAAGTGAAGGAGTTTCTGAAGTTGCGTCAGAAACTAGAAGACGAGAACATGCCCCTCGTCGACAAGTTTGTCGTTGGAGGGATCGTCGTGAAACTTCCTACAGAGTGGAGCAACTTCTATGCAAGAATACATTGAAAGAAGATGGAAATTAGCTTGGAAGATTTCTTGCAAGAGATCCATGTTGAGGACGAGATGCGCTCTCAACAGAAGATGGATACTCTGTCCAAACAACTGGCGAAGGCAAATCTGGTCCAAACCAGAGAGTACCAGGGGAAGCAGGCTGCTTCTCATCGCAAAAAGAAGGACTTCACGAATCTGAAAGTGAAGGGTCCTGCTTTCAAGCAGCAGAAGTCCAAGTCCCATGTGACTTGCTTCAATTGTGGCAAGAAGGGCCACTACAAATCCGAATGCAAGTCCAAGCCCAAAGAACAAGGCGAGCCTAGTAAGGTTTCTATGATTACTAATCTAGTTGCCATGATAGCACAGGTTGCAACTGTGGGGGCTGACTTGGACTGGTGGATAGACACTGGTGCGACCTGCCATGTCTGTTCAGACAAAGACTGGTTCGTCTCTTATGAGCCAACTTTAGAGAAGGTCATAATGGCAAACTAGGCACAAGCTGAAGTACTGGGGATCGGGACGGTGGAGCTGAAACTCACATCGGGGAATACTCTGATGCATCAAGGTGTGAAGCATGTTCCAGTAATTGCTAAGAACCTGATCTCTGGAAGTCTGCTCTGCAACGCAGGCTTGAGGATGGACATCAATGCTGGCCAGTTGGTGATGTCCAAGAAGGGTACATTCTTCGGAAAAGTTTTCCAAACTGAAGGAATATACAAGATTCAGCTTGTTGTAACCCAGCATGATAATATAAATGCAATCACTTTTTCTGATTATTCTCTTGAGTTGTGGCATAATAGGCTAGGACATTTTTATTGTAAAAGGATTAAAAGAATGTCTAGTCTAGGATTTATCTCCAAGTGTGGGGGTAAGGTAGAGAAATGCGAAGTATGTGCTCAGACGAAGATCACAAGGAAACCCTTTCACAGGGTCCATCGAAGCACAGATCTTCTGGAGTTGGTTCACTCAGATATCTGTGACTTCAAACAATTCTCTACAAAGGCCGGGATGAAGTATTTCATTACTTTCATCGATGACTTCTCAAAGTATGCTTTCGTCTACTTGCTCAAGTCTAAAGACGAAGCATTCGAGAAGTTCAAGAAGTTCAGGTCCGAGGCTGAGCGACAAACTGGACAACAACTCAAGAGGTTAAGGAGTGATCGAGGCGGGGAGTATCGGTCTCATGAATTCTTATCATTCTGCAAAGAACATGAAATCATCAATGAGACAACGGCTCCGTACTCTCCTCAATCCAACGGAGTAGCAGAAAGGAAGAACAGAACGTTGACAGAGATGATGAACTCCATGCTGTTAACTGCGGGTCTTCCAAAGTGTTACTGGGGAGCTGGGGAGAAGCTGCACTAACGACAACGTTCATTCTGAACAGAGTGCCATATACAACTTTCGACATAACTCCTCATGAACTCTGGTTCAAAGTCAGACCTAACTTGAATGTCATTCGAGTGTGGGGGTGTCTGGCTTATGTGAAGCTCCCGGATCTGAAGATTCAGAAGCTGGGGACAAGGACTACGAAGGCGATCTTCTTGGAGTATGCCGAGAAGAGTGATGCTCGGAGATTTTTTGATATCGAGTCAAACCATATCATCGAATCTCACGATGCTGAATACTTTGAAGACAAGTTTGCAAAACACAAGAATATTGTTCTCGCGAATCTTCTGGAGAATGATGAGGGTACAAAGCAGACAGAAGTCTTTAATGAACCAGTAGTCCAAGATGAAGCTATCGTCAAGGAGACACCACCTGAACCAGAACTCGCTGAGCCGTCAACTAAGCGAACGAGGAGGCCGAAAGACTTCGGAGATGACTTCGTCACCTATCATGTGGAAGCAGATCCGCTTACCTATGATGAGGCGATAAAGACCATAGATGCTGTATTCTGGAAGGAGGCGATAGACAACGAGATTGACTCAATCACCTCCAACAACACATGGGTATTGGTTGACCTGCCAGAAGGAACAAGACCCATCGGATGCAAATGGATCTTCAAGAAGAAGATGAAAGCAGATGGAACCATTGACAAGTTCAAGGCCATGCTAGTGGCCAAGGGGTTTGCTCAGAAGCATGGGATCGACTACTTTGACACTTATGCTCCAGTAGCTCGGATGACAACCATCAGATTGTTAATTGCTCTAGCAGCAATACACAAGCTGGTGATACATCAGATGGATATGAAAACGGCATTCCTTAATGGCGAGCTGACCGAAGAGATCTATATGCAACAACCAGAAGGTTTTATCGTCAGAGGTCTGGAAGACAAAGTCTGCAAGTTGATGAAGTCCCTGTATGGTTTGAAACAAGCTCCCAAAATATGGCATGAGAAGTTTGACAAGGTGATAAGGTCAAATGGCTACAGGGTCAGTGAAACAGACAAGTGTATCTATATGAAGTTTGCTGACGGAAGAGGAGTAATCGTATGTCTTTACGTGGACGTAATGCAAATCCTAGGTACGGATTTAAGCTGCGTCACAGAGACAAAGAAATTCCTCTCGACCAAGTTCAGTATGAAGGACTTGGGGGATGCCGACGCAATCTTGGGGCTCAAGATCATCCGGACAGGCACTGGAATAGCGCTGTCACAATCTCATTATATTGAGAAGATGCTCACTCGCTACGGGTATCAAGACCTTCCTTTTATTGATACACCGTACCGAAGTGATCAGAAGCTGGAGCCAAATTCGAGGGAAAGTGTCACTCCCCAGAACCAGAATACTAGAGAGCGGGGGAATGACTCAGCCAGCTACGTATTACGGGTAGATGAATACCGTATAATACGATCAATGCTGTCTAACCAGACGAGGGGGTGCACACTACATGAAAGTCTTACTATGGTCACTTCACATCTATTGTCTCAATCGTTCAAACAAGAAACAGAAATAGAGAACATGTAAGATAAAGCGGTAAGACGTCCCAAACGCTTAGTCAAAATGTTCTTGAGATCTGGCTTTACAAAACATAGCCAGATGGTATAGTAACATATACACAATTGTTATCAGCTGCAGTCTAACTTAATTACAATTATGTAAAAGTAAGAGCAAGACAATTCGACTAACATGTCGGTGCCAAACGGCTAAGTATGAAGTAAATAACAAAATGAGTGGTGGAGTAAGGAACCCACTCGAGTCCTCCTGCGATCATTCCCCTAGTATTGACCATCTTGGAGGTAGAAGTAAGCTGAGTCCTCGGGAACCGGCTCTAAATCTGGCCATGAAAAACCAGAGAGGTTGGACCTCTAATAGCAGTTACCACAAGGAAGCACGATATGAAGGATTAAACCAGTAAGTAAGAGAATATAATAATAGATTTCTGCTTTCCACTAGGATTCACATAACATCACGACACTTCGAACCAACATTCCAACCAAACAAGGACAGAAGTTGGCCCGTCATGTCCTGACATTCTGATCATCTCAGTTAGGCAACAGAGTAGGTACAGTACACAAACAAATCATCTTGAACGGCCAATCAACTCATATGGCTTGCTATTGTGAGTCCCAAGTTATCCTGGAATTATGCAAATAGGGATTCCTCAGTTCTTACTATGTGCAAGCAAGGCTAGTCTATCCAGTCAATCAATTGCGCCAATCATAAATTAGACGAGTCCCAGCGGGACGCCCGTCATCAATATACAATATACAATAATAATATAAGCAGATACCGCTCCCTGCCCGTGTGGCAGGTTTACAGTATCTGTGGGAACCAGCCGGCCTGTCAGGCACTACTAGTCCCAAGAGGGCTGCCATGTAAGAACTCGGGGATCCATTCTCTCCATGCAATCATTATTTTATTTAACTTAATAGTCTCTACGTTGAGTGAAATCTCATGCCGTGGATCATGGTCATTCAAATGAGTACTTTCGTACGGGGTACGATATGCGCAACTCTACAACGATACCCGTGCGGCTAGGTTGTAGGTCTTACATAGTGTAATGCAACAATCAAATCTAATCACGGAGTAATCATGCCTTGACCATAAAGTACATATGCTGCTTTTATAAAATAAATAAATAAATTGAAGCCTGCACATGCCTGTATGTCAATATTCGGGATCAGCCAGTCGATTACAATAGTTCATTACATGAACGTGTCTCGTTCATTTAATTCAATAAGACGACTAGCCAGTCTCTTAGTTCCAACTAGGAACGCATGATCAATTTTAGTCAAGATAACCATTATTATCAATGGTGACAAGGCATGAAAGTCAATTAGTATTAAATGGGGTCGAGTCTCTAACTCTCAGGGTTAAGTTCCAGCCTTACTGGGTATCCATAACCCAGTCAAGACACAAGGCACGTTCTACACAACCATATGTATCAAGAATATTAACATGCTAAGATTATAGAGTTCATAAAAAAAGGCGTAAGGATATAATAGAAGAATTATCATGCCACCATTAAATTAATAAATTATAGAACAAATAGAAACACCCAGGTCAGGAAGTCACGCCAACAAGTCTATGCTAAGGCCAACAAGTCACGCCAAGTCTAGTAGGTAGAAGTGAGCGTATAAACAGCGTGAGCGTGAAAAGTGGTTCACATTGGCATGTACAGCGTGAGCGTGAAGGGAAATTCACGCACGCACAGCGTGAGCGTGAAAAGTGAGCGTGGAAAATGAGCGTGGAAAATGACCGTGGAAAATGATAAGAAATTCACGCACGCACGTAAAGACGTGTGCGTAACTAAAATGTCACGCTGGTACGTAAAGACGTGAGCGTGACTAAAAATTCACGCACGCACGTAAGAACGTGTGCGTGACTAAAAATTGACGTACTCATGTAAGAACGTGTGCGTGACTAAAAATTCACGCACGCACGTAAGAACGTGTGCATGACTAAAAATTCACGCACTCATGTAAGAACGTGTGCGTGACTGAAAATTCACGCATACACGTAAAGACGTGTGCGTGACTGAAAATTCACGCAGACACGTAAAGACGTGTGCGTGACTGAAAATTCACGCAGACACGTAAAGACGTGTGTGTGACTGAAAATTCACGGAGACACGTAAAGACATGTGCGTGACTAAAATTCATGTTGGCACGTAAGAACGTGTGCGTGACTGAAAATTCACGCAGACACGTAAAGACGTGTGCGTGACTGAACCTTCGTTCCAAGCCAGAAATGAAGTTCCCATGGTTCAGAACCCATGGACAACCGAGAATACACGCCAGGTTGGGAGATCAAAACCCATGAACAACCGAGAATACAACAACTTAGATCTAGAAGAAACAAGCCAAAGAAATCAAAAATGCTAAGTACTAAACTCTCTCAGGATCATGAGAGGAAACAAATGAACCATAAAAATGGTTCTCCAAGTGGGAAGCAAGAAGCAAGATGTACTTGCCTGCTGTTGGTTGGTGGAGAGAGTGATGAGGAAGAAAAAGAAGAAGTAATGGTGAAGGAGAGTTATGAGGAGAGAGAAGGGGATGGGGGCTTTAAATAGGAAGGGTGGTGGTAGGTGGGGGTTTGTGGGGTTCGGTTCATGTGAACCGCCATGAACCCAAAAATAACCAGCCATGGCCGAACCACAATAAGACTAAAGCAGAGAAGTTAAAAGCAGAAAAATAAAATACAGAAATAAAATACAGGAATAAAATTGCAGGTAATAAAATGCAGATAATTAATTAACATAAAATTAAAGGAATTTAAATACAGGATAATACATGATAAATACTAAATAAATATATATGAGTTGTACATGTATAAAAATATGCATTCTGGGAATGGGGAGTGACATCTCTACCCACCTTAGAAAAATTCCGTCCTCGGAATTTCAAATCCAAGCAGGTAGAAATATCGGAGCTAAACCAATACAAGCAATTCTAGTGAGCAAGCAATCATTTTTACCATATCGAAAGTAAGTACTATATATGTAAATTCATCATTCTACGATATCAAGTAGCTCTACCCATAAGGTGATAAGCATGAAGAATCAGGACAATCAAGGTATACAGAAAGAGATATACCTTGTGAGTCAAATAGGTGTGGATACCGTGATCGGATATCATCCTCACGTTCCCACGTTGACTCTCCCAAGGAGTGATGACCCCAAGCAACACGGACAAGACTAATTGTTCGGTTCTTAAGTATCTTCTCTCTTCGGTCCAAAATGGACACAGGCTGTTCCTCGTAAGACAGGTTGGTACCAACAACCAGCTCAGAATGATCGAAGATATGGCTTGGGTCCGATACATACCTACGTAATTGAGATACATGAAACACGTCATGCACCTCTCGTAACGAAAGTGGGAGGGATAAACGATAAGCAACATCGCCTATCCGATCAAGGATAACAAATGGGCCCACGTACCGCGGACTCAATTTCCCACGAACGCCAAATCTAATAACCCCACGAGTAGGTGAGATCCGCAAGAATACGTGGTCCCCAACAGAGAACTCTAACGGCCTACGATGCTGGTCCGCACAATGACGATGCCGGTCCTGCGCAACTCGAAGTCGCTCTCTAATGCCCTTAACCACTTCAACCGTCTGAACAATCATTTCTGGGCCTAACATCTTCCTCTCTCCGATATCATCCCATACAAGCGGTGACCTGCACTTCTTACCATATAGTGCTTCGAATGGCGCCATCTGGATACTGGCTTGATAACTATTGTTGTATGAGAACTCGACTAAGTGCAGGTGACTCTCCCAAGACCCTCCAAACTCTAGAGTGCATGATCGTAACATGTCTTCTAAAGTCTGAATCGTTCTTTCTGATTGCCCGTCCGTCTGGAGATGGTAAGCCGTGCTAAATCTTAACTTGGTACCCAGACTATGATGTAAGCTCTTCCAAAAATGTGATGTAAAACGGGTATCTCGGTCCGACATAATACTGACAGGGACTCCATGCTGCCTGACTATCTGTTGCATATACAACTCTGCCAACTTTTCTGTAGATTGCCCTACTTTGAAAGGGAAAAAATATGCTACCTTCGTAAGTCGGTCTACTATTACCCAAATAGCGTCCTTACCACTTGGTGATCTCGGTAAACCGGTCACAAAGCCCATTGTAATATGCTCCCATTTCCATTCTGGAATAGGAAGCGGTTGCAATAACCCAGCTGGCCTCTGCTGTTCTGCCTTCACTTGCTGACATACCAAGCAACGGGAAACAAATCTAGCTATCTCCCTCTTCATCCCGTTCCACCAGAAATGCTGCTTGATATCTTGGTACATCTTGGTCCCTCCAGGATGAATAGAATACTGAAAACTGTGAGCTTCTGCCATAACCTCCTGTCTGATATCTCCACTAGGCACACATAGAAGTGATCCAAACCTAAGTGTACCATCTTCATGAATTCTCATCTCCTTCCTGAGTCCTGACTCACACTCTGCCCTAAGCTTCTGAATCCTTGGGTCTTGTGCCTGAGCTGCCTTGATCCTGCCTACCAAGTCGGATTAAACTTGCAGACTTGTTAGAAATCCTACATCACTAGGAAGTATAACTTCGATGCCCATCTCCTAAAGATCTTCTAAGATATGCCTCTGTGTTGTCAACATAAATGCGCCGCCTCTCCTGCTGAGAGCGTCTGCTACTACATTAGCCTTGCCTGGATGATACTGAAGCTCCACGTCATAATCCTTAATCAACTCCAACCATCTTCTCTGCCTCATGTTTAGTTCCTGCTGAGTAAAGATGTACTTCAGACATTTATGGTCTGTGTACATGTCCACTCGGTCACCATATAAGTAATGCCTCCATAGCTTCAGAGCAAACACTACTGTCGCTAACTCCAAATCATGAGTTGGGTAATTCTTTTCGTGGTCCCGAAGCTGCCTAGATGCATATGCTATCACCTTTCCATGTTGCATAAGGACACATCCAAGTCCTTTACCTAACGCATCACAATATACTGTAAAACCTCCGGGTCCAACTGGCAATGTAAGAATAGGTGCTGATATCAATTTCTGCTTCAAAGTCTCAAATGATGCCTGACATTCTGCCGACCAAACGAATGGTACATCCTTCCGGGTCAAGCGGGTCATGGGTGCTGAAAGTCTTGCAAAGTCTGACACAAACCTTCTGTAATATCCTGCCAATCCCAAGAAACTTCGCACATCTGCTACGGTCTTGGGTACTGGCCAACTTTCTACTGCCTCTATCTTCTTGGGATCTACTGCTACTCCAGTTCCTGATATGATGTGTCCCAAAAATGAAATATGATCCGACCAAAACTCACACTTGCTGAGCTTGGCATACAACTGGTTCTCTCTCAGAACCTGTAACACTTTCCTGAGGTGGTCTGCATGCTCCTCTTCACTAGCAGAGTATACGAGAATGTCGTCAAGAAACACAACGACAAACTGGTCTAAGTATGGCATAAAGATGCGATTCATCAAATCCATGAATATTGCTGGAGCATTAGTCAAACCAAACGGCATTACTAAGAATTTATAATGTCCATACTTCGATCTGAATGCTGTCTTGGGAATATCCTCCTTCCGAACCCTCACCTGATGGTACCCTGAACGAAGATCTATCTTGGAGAAAACTCTAGCTTTGCTCAACTGATCAAATAAGTCGTCAATCCTGGGTAATGGGTACTTGTTCTTCATTGTTGCCGCGTTAAGCTTCCTATAGTCAATGCACAATCTGGATGACCCATCCTTCTTCCCCACAAGTACCACTGGTGCTGCCCATGGTGACACGCTAGCTTGGATGAACTTCTTCTCCTTCAGTTCCTCTATGTGCTGATATACCTTAGCCTGCTCTGAATCCGCTATTCTGTAAACTCGATCTGATATCGATTTAGTTCCTGGTGCCAATTCTATACTGAACTCAATATCCCTAACTGGTGGTAGACCTGGGAGTTCTTCAGGAAATACGTCTAGAAACTCTCCAACTACCTTCGGAATCTGAACTTCTTCCATCGCCGTTACTACTCCCTGCTCTTATTGAGTTGCCCCTGATCTGACTAAGGTGAACTGCTTCATGCCTGGAATATCAAAAGATACACTCCCTCTACGACAATCTATTGTCGCATGACTGTCTTTCAGCCAGTCCATGCCTAAGATAACGTCGAAATTTCTAACAGGAAATTCTATCAACCGGGCGGGTAAGGAATGCCCGCAAACTACAACGCTACATGCTAAAATAACTCTACTAACTCCTACGAGCCCATTACCAGTGAGTATATTCAACCTCTCTGGCAATGCCTCGAACTCCATTCCTAGTCGTATCGCAAATTGTACAGATATAAATGAATGGGATGCTCCCGAATCAAACAATACTATTGCGGGATATGAGGCGACGAGAATGTTACATGCCACAATATCTCCCAATGCCAATGCCTCCTCCAAGGACAGAGTGAATGCTTGCCCTCGACCTCCTTGCTGGTTTCCATGCTGCGGCCTAGCCTGATGTTGTTGCTGGCCCCTTCCTTGATGATGCTGGGGTGGTCTATGCTGGTGTTGCTGCATCGGCGGCCCCTGCTGCCGAAACATCTGAGCCTGCGACATTAACGGACGCTGTGCCAACGACCTTACTGCCACCGCTGGTCCTCGATACTGGCCTGCCCCTGGTGCTGGCAGAGCAGGAAACTGCTGCCCTGGTCCTCCTGACCTCGAATTCATGGGACATGTGGTAACCCGATGGTCTGGACTTCCACATATCAGACACAGTCCATTCAATGTCCGACACACATCTCTAGTATGTCCCATCTTCCCACAATAAGTGCAGCCCGCCGGGGGTTGCTGGTTCTTCCTCTGTTGCTGTTGCTGCTGCCTGGGTGGTGCTGGTCTTCGTATCGCCACATCGTGGATATGAATGCCAGTGGATGGTGCTGTTGTTCGGGGCGCTGCTCCCCCTCCTCCTTCAATCTGACTGTGGGATCTCTTCTGACCCCCAGTCCTTGTCGCAAGCCTCTGAATGGTGATCTCATGCCTTCGAGTTGCCGTCAATACTTCGTCAAAAGTTTGGTAATTGTGCCCCTCTATCAATTGCAGGAGTTCAAGATGAAACCCTTGCTGAAACCTCATGGCCCTCTGGCTCTCTGTTGCTACCATCTCTGGGGCGAATCTACTCAATCTGCAGAACTCCGCTGCATAGGCATCTACAGTCCTGCCGGCCTGCCTGAGGTTGATAAACTTCTGTTGTAGCTCAAACCGTGCCACAACTCCATAGTACTTGGTCTTGAATCTTGCAGTGAAATCGTCCCAAGCCACAGGACATCTGATGCCCACTTCCTCTGATTCCCACCAATCACGTACGAGATCCTGAAGTAACAACTTCACTAGATCCACACGTTCTTCCGCCGGTACCTTAGCTGCTGTCAGAATAGCCTCAATATCCTTAAGCCATGCATCTGCTGAGATGGCATCCTCCGTACCCTCGAAACGGCGGGGGTTGTACTTGCAAAACCTGGCTGATGCTCCTGAATCAGTCCTCATTCCTCTTTCCAAAGCCGTCTGCAATCCTTGGTTGAGCAACACATTCTGCTCTTGTAGCTGAGTGTGCATGCGTTGCTGGGCCAACATCTGATGTTGCTGAGTAGCCATCATTCCTCTCATGATCTCCAGAAGGGCTGGTATGTCCACTTGGGTAGGTGGAACTGTTGGTGGTAGTGGAACATCCGGGTACTGCGATCCAGCTGCAGCTTCCACTATCACTTCTTCTTGAATAGCCTCTTGAGTTAGTATCGGCCCTTATTGCTGACCAACCTGGTCAGGTTGCCCGTGTTGCTTCTGTTGTTGTCCAGCTCTGACCGATGCGGACGAAGTGCCCCTAAGAAAAGGGACAAGAGAACAATCAAACAACCGGACATGAAGGATCAATGAAGTCAAAGGATACCGGAATGTCAAGCAAGGATTGAGAATAACGAATCATGAGATCAAGGGGGAACACGTGTGATTGAGACATCCTATAAATCAAAACACCCCACAAGTCTGAAATCAGACCTGCATGGGCCACCACTAAAACCTTGTTACGCCCCAGAACCAGAATACTGGAGAGCGGGGGAATGACTCAGCCAGCTACGTATTACGGGTAGATGAATACCGTATAATACGATCAATGCTGTCTAACCAGACGAGGGGGTGCACACTACATGAAAGTCTTACTATGGTCACTTCACATCTATTGTCTCAATCGTTCAAACAAGAAACAGAAATAGAGAACATGTAAGATAAAACGGTAAGGCGTCCCAAACGCTTAGTCAAAATGTTCTTGAGATCTGGCTTTACAAAATATAGCCAGATGGTATAGTAACATATACACAATTGTTATCTGCTGCAGTCTGACTTAATTACAATTATCTAAAAGTAAGTGCAAGACAATCCGATTAACATGTCGGTGCCAAACGGCTAAGTATGAAGTAAATAACAAAACGAGCGGTGGAGTAAGGAACCCACTCGAGTCCTCCTACGATCATTCCCCTAGTATTGACCATCTTGGAGGTGGAAGTAAGCTGAGTCCTCGGGAACCGGCTCTAAATTTGGCCATGCAAAACCAGAGAGGTTAGACCTCTAATAGTAAATACCACAAGGAAGCACGATATAAAGGATTAAACCAGTAAGTAAGAGAATATAATAATAGATCTCTGCTTTCCACTAGGATTCACATAACATCACGACACTTCGAACCAACCTCCCAACCAAACAAGGACAGAAGTTGGCCCGTCATGTCCTGACATTCTGATCATCTCAGTTAGGCAACAGAGTAGGTACAGTACACAAACAAATTATCTTGAACGGCCAATCAACTCCTACGGCTTGCTATTGTGAGTCCCAAGTTATCCTGGAATTATGCAAATAGGGATTCCTCAGTTCTTACTATGTACAAGCAAGGCTAGTCTATCCAGTCAATCAATTGTGCCAATCATGAATTAGACGAGTCCCAGCGGGACGCCCGTCATCAATATACAATATACAATAATAATATAAGCAGATACCGCTCCCTGCCCGTGTGGCAGGTTTACAGTATCTGTGGGAACCAGCCGGCCTGTCGGGCACTACTAGTCCCAAGAGGGCTGTCATGTAAGAACTCGGGGATCCATTCTCTCCATGCAATCATTATTTTATTTAACTTAATAGTCTCTACGTTGAGTGAAATCCTATGCCGTGGATCATGGTCATTCAAATGAGTACTTTCGTACGGGGTACGATATGTGCAACTCTACAACGATACCCGTGCGGCTAGGTTGTAGGTCTTACATAGCGTAATGCAACAATCAAATCTAATCATAGAGTAATCATGCATTGACCATAAAGTACACATGCTGCTTTTGTAAAATAAATAAATAAATTGAAGCCTGCACATGCCTGTATGTCAATATTCGGGATCAGCCAGTCGATTACAATAGTTCATTATATGAACATGTCTCATTCATTTAATTCAATAAGACGACTAGCCAGTCTCTTAGTTCAACTAGGAACGCATGATCAATTTTAGTCAAGATAACCATTATTATCAATGGTGACAAGGCATGAAAGTCAATTAGTATTAAATGGGGTCGAGTCTATAACTCTCAGGGTTAAGTTTCAGCCTTACTCGGTATCCATAACCCAGTCAAGACACAAGGCACGTTCTACACAACCATATGTATCAAGAATATTAACATGCTAAGATTATCGAGTTCATAAAAAAAGGCGTAAGGATATAATAGAAGAATTATCATGCCACCATTAAATAAATAAATTATAGAACAAATAGAAACACCCAGGTCAGGAAGTCACGCCAACAAGTCTATGCTAAGGCCAACAAGTCACGCCAAGTCTAGTAGGTAGGAGTGAGCGTATAAACAGCGTGAGCGTGAAAAGTGGTTCACGTTGGCACGCACAGCGTGAGCGTGAAGGGAAATTCACGCACGCACAGCGTGAGCATGAAAAGTGAGCGTAGAAAATGAGCGTTGAAAATGAGCGTGGAAAATGATAAAAAATTCATGCACGCACGTAAAGACGTGTGCGTAACTAAAATGTCACGCTGGTACGTAAAGACGTGAGCATGACTAAAAATTCACGCACACATGTAAGAACGTGTATGTGACTAAAAATTCACGCACTCATGTAAGAACGTGTGCGTGACTAAAAATTCACACACGCACGTAAGAACGTGTGCGTGACTAAAAATTCACGCACTCATGTAAGAACGTGTGCGTGACTGAAAATTCACGCAGACACGTAAAGACGTGTGCGTGACTAAAAATTCACGCAGACACGTAAAGACGTGTGCGTGACTGAAAATTCACGTAGACACGTAAAGACGTGTGCGTGACTGAAAATTCATGCAGACACGTAAAGACGTGTGCGTGACTAAAATTCACGCTGGCACGTAAGAACGTGTGCGTGACTGAAAATTCACGCAGACACGTAAAGACGTGTTCGTGATTGAACCTTCGTTCCAAGCCAGAAATGAAGTTCCCATGGTTCAGAATCCATGGACAACCGAGAATACACGCCAGGTTGGGAGATCAAAACCCATGAACAACCGAGAATACAACAACTTAGATCTAGAAGAAACAAGCCAAAGAAATCAAAAATGCTAAGTACTAAACTCTCTCAGGATCATGAGAGGAAGACAAATGAACCATAAAAATGGTTCTCCAAGTGGTAAGCAAGTAGCAAGATGTACTTGCCTGCTGTTGGTTGGTGGAGAGAGTGATGAGGAAGAAGAAGAAGTAATGGTGAAGGAGAGTTATGAGGAGAGAGAAGGGGATGGGGGCTTTAAATAGGAAGGGTGGTGGTAGGTGGGGGTTTGTGGGGTTCGGTTCATGTGAACCGCCATGAACCCAAAAATAACCAGCCATGGCCGAACCACAATAAGACTAAAGCAGAGAAGTTAAAAGCAGAAAAATAAAATACAGAAATAAAATGCAGGAATAAAATTGCAGGTAATAAAATGCAGATAATTAATTAACATAAAATTAAAGGAATTTAAATACAGGATAATACATGATAAATACTAAATAAATATATATGAGTTGTACATGTATAAAAATACGCATTCTGGGAACGGGGAGTGACAGAAAGCGTCAGGCAGTTGGAGTACGCTAGCGTCATCGGAAGCTTGATGTACGCTACTACTACCACAAGGCCTGACATAGCTTTTACAGTGGGAATGCTGAGTCGGTTCACTAGCAATCCAGGCATTGTGCACTGGAAAGCTGTGAAGCGTGTTATGAGATATCTCAAGAAAACTCAGACATATGCACTTTTCTACAGCGAAGATCCGTCAGTAGTGGAAGGCTTCAATGATGCTAGCTGGTGTTTAGATATGGAGAGCGAGTATTCCATAGGTGGATTCGTATTCGCCATGGGCGGAGCTGCTATATCGTGGAAGTCGAAGAAGCAGACTATGTTATCTCATTCCTCCATGGAATCTGAATTCTTTGCATTGGATGCTGCTGTAGATGAAGCAGGGTGGCTTCGGAAGCTCATGTATGATCTTCCGGTGGTTAGGGCTCAGATACCGGCGATATCGATATACTGTGACAACCAGGCGGCAGCAGCAGTGGCATCAAATGAACTCTTCAACGGGAAGAAGAGAACGGTGCGGTTGAAGCACAGAGCAGTACACGATCTTATCAAGAGAGGTGTTATTGCAGTGATTGATGTTCGGAGTCAGGAGAACCTGACGGATCCGTTCACCAAGGGCCTCAAGCGCCAGCTGGTCGATGACACAGCTTGTAAAATGGGCTTGAAGGCATTCTGATATTGTGTTATTACATTCCTACCATAAAGTTTTATGCTATTAGTTCAAAGAGAAATCTACTAGGCATCTAGCTTTTGGTTCAAGGGAGGACTATTAACTAGAAGAATATCAGGAACGATAGGTACTTGTCCTATGTGACATGGAGAGGTTACGGACCTACAACCACTGTTGTCTACTGTTGTTTTCTACGGAAAACGGATCCTGTGGGAAGGTTGGCTTAAATGCCTTAATGAGTTCTCAGGCAGAGTGAATGCCTGGAGTGCTTTACAGGAAGCACGGTAGAGCAGCACTACAAGGAGTGTAACTTCATGCTACAGTGGGGTGACTCCACCATGAAGTTCCCAGGTAGGGGTAATGCCTCGGCTTTGCAAGCCAAGTCACAGCGGAGTAGCACCGCAAATAGGCAGGTAGCCTAATGCTGTATGATAATCGTAATAAAGAGAGGTAGACAGCACTACAAAGAGGACGATATCCTCATGTTACAGTGGCATGACACCACGAAGAGGTACCAGGTAGGGTAAAGCCTCGACTTTGCGAGCCATGTCATAGCGGCGTAACACCGTACGGAAGCGCAAGGCTTCATGCTGGATAGTTTGTCACTAAAAAAAGGCCTGTGGCCTCATGCTACAGTAGTATGACACTACGATGAGGTACCCAGGTGGAGTAAAGCCTCGGCTTTAAGCCATGTCATAGCGACGTAGCACCGCAAAGAAGCGCAATGCTTCATGCCATGACTCTTTATAAAGGACTCACCTATAGTGTATGGACAGAGATATCAGGCCGTCTCTTGATGGTAAACTTGTAGACGCCCAAAAATTATACACTGAAACCAGGCTGGCACAAGGCCTTCAATGTGCAGCCAGAAGCACAGTTGATGTCATTATGTGAGTAGGAAGAATTGCAGTTATGGTGCAGAATTCAAGGCTTAGTCCATTCTTGTATCATGCTGTTATTTAACCTATGCGGGAAGATTCAAGTCGTAGCGACATCTCTCCTAATGCATGATGGGCAGTCACTGTGGGGAACGCTCAACCCATATATTGAGATATGTGGGGGATTGTTGGTGTTTTTGCCTTTGGACTAGAAAAGATAGTCTCACATCGGCTACACCAAATGGTGAGTATCTCAATATAATACATTGCTTGTGTTGAGGTGTGCACATGAGGTGTAGTGGGGCACAAGTTTGTGCCATGTGGGAGTATTTTCCTAGAAGGAAAAAGGATTAACTCCAACAAGGATGCAAGTTGATTTTTGTTGTGCGGACTCGAACTCGGACGCGGACTCTAGGATTGTCTCGTGCATGCACGGGAGTGTTCGGGGGGTAGGCGTGGACTGGCACACTTCTATGCTGATTGTGGGATGATCTAAAATATTAAACTCTATTTTTGAGTATTGGTATTTTAGTCCCACATCGGATATGAGAAGAGGTGAAGTCTCAACTCCACTCTATAAATAGAGCCCCTTGACCTCCTTTGAAAGATGCACCAAGAAGAGAGTTGAGGGAGTCTGTTAAGTCCAGGAAGCCCGTTCAAGTCTCAAATATTGACTTACGAGCGTTCCAGAAGTTCTCGTGAACTTGCTGGTTCCTGGAAGCTGTTCGTGCTCGTGTGGGGCGAATAAAGCTTTGAGCAACGGTGGTTCATTCACCCCAGCATCTCATTCTCGCCTGTCATCGCTGTTGTTGCCTTTTACAGTAACTTCTTTTTAGAAGCTCTACTGCCGATAGTTGCTTACACAAAGTCTCTTTAGATTTTTTGTGTATTACGTAGAATCTTTTTAGATCCTCGCAATTCAGAATCCTCCAGGATCTCTGTTGCACATCTTCTTTAAGGTGCTGCATTTGAAACGTTGTGTGTACAATTGTTTCAGTTTCAGAATTTTCCATCGAAAATTGTGCCTCGGCACTAACAAAGATTACATTTGAAAAGAAAAAGAAAAAAGAGCTTACTTTGTTGTTTGTTCTAACTTCTTAATACAAATGGGCCCAACCTTACAGCCTAGCTAATAAATTATAGGCTGGCCTAAATCAGAGCTACAGTTAGGCAAAATCCCAAACCATCCGTTTAGCCTCTCCAGTTTCTCCCACTTCCTTCCCACTTCTCCAAAAATGTCAGTCTAGATGTCAGTAACGACACCTCTAGCGTAGCCATGACAGAGCATCGATGTCCGAGTCCAAGCAGGAAACTTCTTCCGTAGTCTTGTTAGTGCCTAACACTAACAAACCCTTTCCTTAGAGCATCATTAGTAGTTGGGACTCTCCAATGCAATTTGGAGCCCAAAATTTCAAAAAAAGGGTAAATGTAGAATGTGTTGGGTTTGTATGAGAATAGTAGGAAATGATAAAGTGAGCTCTGGTCCCAAAAATTGTGTGGTCAAAAATTAATGTAGGAAAAAAATAATATAAAGTTTAGAATCTAGAAAGTTGGGCTCCAAATTGGAACTTACTATTCTACAAAACGAGTTTCTACAATCTAGAATTTAGAAATTGGGAGGCCCAGCCCTTAGCACCCACACTACCAGAATAAGTCATTTTAGCGACGCCTAAAGACGTCGCTAAAACAACAATTTTCGTCGCTAAAAATATTTAGCGACGCAATTACCGACGTTTCGGACTGGTCGCCGAAATGTAAGTCGCTGATCTTCTAAACGTCGCCAAACGTCGCAAAGTGTCCAAAACCTCACGACCACACTGTATCAGTGAACACATGGTCGTAATGTGTCTCCGTGTCCATTTTGGACACGAAAAATACCTCAGTTAGGGTTAGGGTTTACCTTCAGTCTCCTCGCGGTGGTGGAGGAGGAGGAGGAGGAGGATCTCGCGTTGGAGAAGAAGAAGGGGCTCGCGGTGGAGGAGGAGGAGGAGAACGGGCTCGCCGGAGGGAGGAGAAGGGGCTCGCGGTGGAGGAGGAGGATGAGCAGCGCCGGAGGGAAGGGGGTGGCTGTCGTCGAGGTCGGGGAAGAGGGGCGGGAACAAAAAATTTGGAGAGAGGAAGAAATTAAAAGTCGAACCGAGGAAACCTTTTTTATAAGAAATTAGCGACGTCCGAAAATACGTCGCCAAGCGTCGGTAATCGTTTAATATTCGGCGAGTTAATAATCGTTGCGACGCTAAACGTCGCTGAACTAATAAAACTAGCGACGTTTTCCGACAAGTCAACGACGTTGGTTTTTATTACACTAAATGTAGTCGCAATATGTCGCTGTTTGTCGCTACCAGCGACGTATTGTGACGCATATTTTAGGAGTCGCTAAATCCAAAAATATTAGCGACGTTATAAGTCGGCATAGCTAATTTCGTCGCTGATATGACTTATTTTGGTAGTGCCATGGATGGGTTGGGACCGAAATTATAGAAATTGAGACTAGAGATAAGACTTATTATTATACAAAATGAGCTCCTATATTCTAAATCTAGAATCTAGAAAATGGGATGGACCTTACTAATGATGCTCTTACCGCTTTATTCTATCACTTCAAATAAAACGGTGTATGCAATCATCATTATACCATTGTAAACAGGAAAGATAGAAAAATATCTGATTCATCGTTTTGATCAGAACTTGGAAGTTGGGAAATCCAACTTATAATTCAAATGAGCAATACATCAGAAGGAATTACAGACCTGGTGGTATAGTACAACATTGCAGGCATTGCCCTAAAACAATATTGAAGCTTTTCAGCTCCCATTTATCCTTTTCTTTTCCGTTTGGCAGCTGCTTTCTTTCTCCCCTTTCGAAACCCAGCACCAGAATCCTGTCACGTATCCCATTGCAATCAGAAATCATCAAATAACGGCTTGAACTTCCATAGGTCCAGTTGATGAGGATCTACAGTTTCTTACACTAATATAACTATATTGGCAAATGCGTCATAATATATAAAGAAGATTCTACTGTGAACATTATGGTAACATGTTTTACTATTTTGTTATTTGCACATATATCAAGCATAAAAAAAGGCACTCCCTAGAATGATAGACAATAAGTATGTGAATTAAATGAAAAATGGTAAATAAATTCAAGGAAGAAAAACAGAAATTGGCGGGGATTCACTTAATTTCATTGTAAGCACATATAGAATAGGATGTACATCAATCAAGACCTGAGAATCGCCAAAGCCCAACCTGACCAGTCCCAATTAATGGGTTTGGTCAGGTCAGCCGGGTTTCACCCGAGAGTGGCATTTATTGTGGTTGGTAACTTTTTCTTCAACTTAAATACCTCCGTATTTCTTGCTTTGTTTTCTGATCAATAGGTCAACCTTGGTTTTATAGTTCTTTCATCCTTTTTCAACTTCTCTAAATCATTGATAAACATATATTAGTGTAGGAAATAATAATGCCTTGTTCTCATTGATGGGGGCTGTTTACAATATATATAGTGTCTACACGATTGGGCTTGGGCTTATGGGCCATATTTACATTAGTTACAAATATAATCTAACACCCCCCCTCAAGTTGGAGCATGCAAGTCACAAATGTCCAACTTGAGAAGGAAAGAATCAAACACATACTTTCCAAGGGGCTTGGTGAAGATGTCAGCCAGTTGAGAAGAAGTAGGAATATGCGAGGCTATTACGGTGCCATCTCTAATAGTATCGCGAACAAAATGCAAATCCACCTCAATATGCTTACTGCGCTCATGAAATACCGGGGTCTGAGCCAGGTGCAGGGCTGACTGACTGTCACAATACACCGACATAGCAGACTCCTGGCGAACGCCCAAATATACCAATAACTCCTTCAACCATTTCAACTCACAAACAAGCGCAGCAAGTGATCGGTATTCAGCTTCAGCGGAAGATCGGAAAACAGTTGGTTGCTTCTTGGTCTTCCAAGAAATAGGAGACCCCCCCCAGAAACACCAACCAGCCTGTAACAGAGCGGCGAGTCAAAGGACAACTGGCCCAGTCGGAATCACAACAACCAGAAAGACGGAGATCACAATCAGCTTTCAAAAGAATACCCTATCCCGCTGCATGGAGATATCTGACAACTCTCAAAGCAGCATGCCAGTGATCTTGTCGAGGTCCTGTAAGAATTGAGACAAGATATGCACAGCATAGGCTAAGTCAGGACGAGTAAATGATAGATAAATCAACCTCCCAACCAGCTTCCGATAAGACTCTACATCCGCCATCTTTGGACTAGTCGATTCTGCCAGCTTGTGATTGGGCTCCATAGGAAAGCCAGCAGGTCGAGACCTGTAACGTCCCAGTCCCAAAATATATATAGGACCAGGATACGGTACATGCCAGCAACACTTCACCAATGGGTCAAATCTCAAAATAAGCCCATTAGCGAAATGCTTAAGCTGTAAATCATGATAATCAACCCAGCAATACAACACAATACAAGTCACAGGTCACAGCTAATCTCATCCACACAAAAATAAGACACGAGATATCAAGTCCAATAAAATGATACTAATAAAAAAATCTGTCCAATATGAAATATGAAAGTAACTATGCGGGTAAGACATCTCGAAACCACAGTAAAAGAAATAAATAATCCACTACATGTCCACTGAAAAGAAAGAAAATAAAATAGCAAGTCTATGAATGAAGAGACATGTCTCAAGAGAAGTCTTCAGCCACTATATCGTCCTCCTGCGAAGGTGCATCACCATTCTCGACTCCAGGACCGTATACCTCCGGGTAGTCCTCGTCTCTAACTAAGCCTGGATAGATCACCAGGTCCTCAGAGGACTAGCAAGACACATAATATACATGCCTACTTTGACAGTTTTAACATGCAAGGAAGGATATGAAATAGTACAAGAAATAAAGACTGCAGAGTAGTATAAGAATAAAATATAAGGAAATGGCATGTCGTCGAGAATCGTGCTGATAAACATGACTAAGAATAAATCGGAGTAAACCGCAGCTCAATGGGGACTCACGGTCCTATAGATCACAGCTCAGTGGGGGCACACAACCTATAGTAGGTCTCTATCGCAGCTCAGTGGGGGCTCACAACAGCGAGTAGTCAAGTATAGTCATCGTCTATCACAAGGTCGTTGCCTAGAACTACGAGTCAAGTCAAGTCAAGATGTCAACAAGTCAAGTCCATCTCAATTATGTCAAAGGGACACGACAGAGGCAAAGCAATACTATCGTTAGACATGAACACGATAGAAGAATATGGCGAGTAACATGAGAAAAGAAAAAGTAATAATCTACGTGCACGTAAAACTAGAAAGTATCCATGATATGAAGCGAAAGAGAAATATGTACCAAGTGAGACACAAAAGAATAGCAGTATAGAATAGCATGTAACTACTGTAAAGTTTGGCAAGGTGTACTTGCCTAGTGGTAGCAAAAGTCCTGCAATTAAAGAGCCACAAAACCTGAACTCCTGCAAACATCTCCGAATGCTGAAACAAACATTTTCAACAATCCCAGAATGAGCAAAATAGCTAGAATAGCCTACCCATAAGTCCAATTCTGGACAAAGGGGTAAAACTGTAATTTTAGGTCAAAACGGTATCTGCCGTTGGATCCATTTTGTACTGAAAAGCGTGCCAAAGTCAATGGTCTCTAAAGTTATCAAACTACATGTCTACGAATTTTTTTTAATGATACGAACCCAACGGTATGTCCAATTTTGGATTCTGATGAGCCGTGCACAAAATCGTCCGTTGAATCGGACCGTGGGGCCCGCAAAACGGTGATCCAATCAACTGTCTCGAAATCGGACCAAACTTAGCATACAGGACCAGAAAAATGATACGGACCTGTTGGCACAAGTTTTGTCTCGATCTGACGAACGTACACAAAGTAATTGGAGAATTTCGAAAAAGGCCGATACAGTGATATTCGACGGATACGCATCAAATTCGTCGCGCACACGTGACCAATTTGAATTCCGTCAAAGCCCACACGTTCATGAAGTCGATACGCACCATTCGGTACTTTCGGTTCGCGACCACGTCGCCCGGATTGGCGGGACGCACGTTGGATCGGAAGAATTTTTAAAGTTTTGAAAACTATTTTTAAAGATAAAATCTTAATTTTGAAAACTGTTTTCTCTTCACATAATAAATGAAAATCAAAAATACAAATTAGGTTAGGAAGCCCTATATGTTGTCTTCAAGTGTCTTTAATTAGTTTTCTTAAACTGTCGTTGGTTTGACGATAATTCGCCTCCCAACAAGGATGTTTGGACCGACTTACGTCCTATTTTGGACAGGTTTTTCGATAAAGTTTCCATCGATTTTCTGGACGGGGTGCTTGTCTTTTACAAAACCTATCTACTGGGATCGAAACTTGGTTATATTGGCTTTCTAAAACAATTTACAGATTGAAAAACGATCAATCATAGACGGAGATACGTACCTACGAAGTTGACTCCCCGGTACACTGTTGCTGCGGCTTTGTCCTGCTTCCGCGCGCGGGCAGCTGTTGCTCTGTCCCTGTTTGCCTACTGTGCACGTCGGCCGACGGCAGTGCTCCGACGTGCAGGCAGTTGGGGCGCTTGTGCAGGTAGCTGGGGGAGTCGCACGGAGGTCGGGTGGATGTCACAAAGGTTGGGTTTTGGGAATTCTCGAAATCGACTCTCGGTTATATAGTGGTCGGCTGATATATATATATATATATATATATATATATATATATATATATATATATATATATATATATATATATGGATTTCTTTTGAATCCAATCTTAATTCAAATCGATTGGGTTTTGGCTTATCTATTGGAGAATAGGTAGGAAAAATTTCGGATTAAATCGGCCAAGATTTGATCGATGTGGATCAAAGAAAATAACAAAAAAAATTTAAATGCTAACTTCGATTTTGAACAGGGCTCGGGGTGGAGGATGCGTGAACAGTGCATTGCACTGTTCACTAATTAATTCTTTCTTTTTTTTCTTTCCTTTCTATTATACCTAATATACATATATATATATTGATATGTACATGTCTAAATACACCCAATAAAATCTCAAAAAAATCCCAATATTACCTATCCATATATTTAATTTATTTAAATATCTATACATATGTATAACAACTCAATTGGCTATAAAATCAATTAATAATATCTAATAATAATAATGATGATTATTTAATCACAAAAATCACTTTAATAATAATAAAATAATAAAAATCATCCAGTGGTTATTTTTAGTAAACTTATACTACACACCTTATTCGGGTCCAGAAAATTGTACAAATATTTTTTTTTTTGGTCACACACCTATCTAATAATATATTTATACCAATATTGTACAGTATAATAAATAATTAGAAATATAATATCAAATTCTAAAAATAATTTAAGAATTATATGCACACACATAAAATATGCCTACATGATCGTCTTTGGTCCACTGCGGGCCTACATGGGCTTGAAATTGGTTTGAGTCCGGTTCGGGCTAATTAGGTATAACCGGGTCATCTAAAAATCAATATATTAAATAATACTAACAAAATTATTTAAATGAGTCTTTTCACAACTTGGCCTGGTTTTCCTAGTTCGGGCATCACTATGGCTAGACCTCCCTTAGCATGGCTAATACACTAGTCAAGGCTCACCGCTACATTATCTGTGCCATAATTCCTAGGCGTCTTGTGCTCCAAAACTCAACAATGGCTAAGGTCATATTTAATAATAATTTAATTAAAAAAATACTCATAAATTCCATAAAATCCTATTCAAGGCAATTAAATAATAAAAAAATATTTTTAAAAATTCAGGAATTTTATATCCTACCCACCTTAAAAGAATTTCGTCCTCGAAATTAAAATAACTCACTATAGTAGAAGAAAAATATGTCTATGGCTCTAAGATGTCTAAGGTGTGCTATGTTTCTATTGTTATTCCTAAGCAAACATGTAACAAGCAAGCATAACTAATACTCTACTCTCTATCATTATCATAAAAGCCTTAAGTTGTCACCTTCTCTTGCTCCTTGTGTTGTCGCACCGTCTTCAATCCTCATAGCAAAGGCCTGTCCTTGTCGTGGTGCTTCCGCCTGTTGTCTTGCCCGCTCGAACTGCGTTGCCTGGTTGGGAAGTGGTCCTCGTGGATATCCTCCTTGAGCTGGTACTATTGGTGTTGGTGGTGCTGGTGGGCCTCTTGTTGGGCAATCCCGAAGTTGATGCTGATTGGAACCACAGTTTAAACATAGGCCCAACCTTCTGCAACAATCATTTTGGACATGTCCTCTTCTTTTACAATATTGACAAACGGGAAGCTCCGAAATTGGGTATGGGGCAGTTCTTGTTCGTTGGCGTATGGTGTGTCTCTCTGGTCCTCCTGGTGATGTTTTATCCAATGGTGTCGCTAGTTGTGGTCGCTTCTCGTTGGTCCCCTTCCGATGGATTCGCTCTAAACGTCGTGCTGCGGTAAGAACTCCGGAGTAAGTGGTAGGTGCAGCTGCTCCAATAAGCTTCTGTAGTCTATAGTTTATCCCTTCGTAGAATTTCTCAGCCTTCTCTTCTTCAGTCTGGATCAAAGTAGGTGCAAAGCGGCTCAGTCGTAGAAACTCGATGTTGTATTCTTCCATGGTCCTGCTGCCTTGCTCGAGGTACAAGAATTGTCTTCGAAGCTCTGCTTTGAAAGTGGCAGGGATAAACATCTCTTGGAAGAGTTTGGAGAACTCCTCCCTTGTGACCTTATCCTGCCCAAGTCTTTTCTCCTCCGTTAGCCACCAGTGGTGCGCATTCTCGGTCAGCTGCATCCTGATAGCAATCATCCAACGATCTCTCGGTAACTCGGCTGCCTCCAATTGCTGCCCAATGTTGGTGAGCCATTCATGAACTTCGGTGGGCTCCTCCTTGCCCGAGAACTTGTCTGGCTTCAACTGGCGAAAGTTTGCGATGGTTCCCGTCGTCGTCTGGGGAACTGGTGGAGTGGCTCTCTCTAGTGCTGACACGAGGCGATCCTCGATGTGCTCCGTCTGTCTCTGCTGGGCCTCCAACTGAACTTGTTGTTGTGCTTGCATCATCACATAGATGGTCTGGAAAAGCTGCTGGGGATACATCGTCTGTCCAAGCTAGGGAAACATCGTTGGTGGCATCGGTGGCAGTGCTGGCATGGATGGGATATCGTCTCTCCTGCCCCTCGGTGGGTGCAAAGCTGCTGGATCGTCTGACTGGGTAGAATAACCTCCAACCGGTGGCGGGGTCGTGTCGACATGAGTCACTATAGCGCCTTGCAGGGTGACGACGGTGTTCTCGTCACTGGCTTGCGGGTCCATTTCACTGCAATCAAACGAAACTTATAAGCTCAAAGGAAAATTGATATCAAGCAGGATGCATGTCAAGGAAATAATTTCGAAGTTGAAATATAGAGTTCAAGGACGTGAAACAATATAAATTTGTGGATGAGATCCTAAGGGTCTTTCTATCCTATTCGCAGGCTCACGTTGGTACAGTAACGTAACCGAAGTGATTAACGTAGACCTGCATGGGCCACCACAAGACCCCATCAAGCCGCATTTCTGAAATGATGTCCAAAGCATACTTCATTTGACATAAGGAAATTCATTCTGTACTCCGAGCCACCTCTATGCCAAGAAAGTATTTCAACACACCAAGGTCCTTCATGTGAAAGCAAGAACTAAGGTACTTTTTGAAAGCATCTAAAGCACCTGAGTCATTACCAGACACAATCATATCATCCACATAGATCAAAACATGCAACTCTACCTTCCCTTTAAAAAGAGAGAAAAGGGAATAATCAGAATGAGATTGAATAAATCCATAGGATATCAGAGAAGTAGAATACATTGGGGATATAATGTGGGTTGTTAATAAGAGTTCTCCCTTGATCATTTGTTCTATCCCTCTTCATTGTATTAGATACATATGATACCTGTTAGCTTAGCAAACCAACAACGTGGTGCCTGTTTCAATCTATATAGAGACTTACGCAGGCGACACACTTTGTTGGGTTCACTATGCGAAAAACCTAGCGACAACTTCATATACACTTCTTCTGTCAGATCTCCATGAAGAAAAGCATTGTGCACATCCATCTGGTGCAAAGTCCATCCTCTCACAGCTGCAACAGCCAAGAACGCCCTAACTGTAGGCATCTTAGCTACCGGGGTAAATGTCTCTGAATAGTCGATCCCCTCAACCTGATGATTACCGAACACAACCAACTGTGCCTTTAAGCGCTCAACACTGTCGTCGGAGTTGTACTTTATTTTTTACACCCATCTACTTCCCAATGCTTTCTTCCCAGGAGGTAAATCGACAAGACTCCATGTCTTATTATCTTCCAGAGCCTGTATTTCAGTTTGCATAGCTGCGCGCCAGCCTGAATCTCGTGAGGCCTGGCGATATGAAGTAGGCTTAACACCTACAGTGATAGCTGTAAGAAAATCTCTGTGTCTAACAGTAAATATGTCATAACTTAAAAATTGTGTTAGAGGATACGAAGTACCTGAGGAAGTGACGGGAACAGATGGACTATGGTGAAGAGGGAGACTTTTACTTCGAACAGCATTCATCACAAAATCCTATAATCGTACTGGCTGTGATTTCTTTCTCATTCCTCTTCCCAATACTACCTAGTCGGGCACCTCTGGCAACACTGTATCCCCTGTATCATCAGTAGTATTCGCAATACCCCAAACGGACTTTGCTGTCAATACTTCTGTAGCTATCTGGGCATCCTCGCCACTCGGTGCCGAGCCGCCAGCAACCACTCCGGCCTCAGTAACTGTAACCGGTACAATGCCAAAAACTTCTATATCGTCTTTCAGCACCTCAACAGATGTATGACGTGTCGCAGAAGATATCTCGCTAGCAGAGCCGCACCCAGGAAATTTTTTTTATAAAAAATAACATCACGGGACACAAAAAATTCACCAGTCTCCAAATCATACAGTTTCCATCCCTTTTTATCAAGTGGATACCCAACAAAGATACATTTTCTACTCCTGCTAGCAAATTTATCATGTCGGGATTTCAAATCATACGCATAGCACAGACAACCAAAAATACGTAGATGATCATACGAAGGAGCCGAACCATATAAAACTTCATAAGGAGACTTAAAATGCAAGATACTAGAAGGTGTTCTATTTATCAAATAACATGCACCCAGAACACATTCCCCCCAAAAATCTACAGAAAGAGAACCCTGAAATCTCAATGCCCTGGCTACATTTAAAATATGTCGATGTTTTCTTTCCACCCTTTCATTTTGTTGAGGTGTCCCAACACAGGATGTTTGGAACAATATACCTTGAGATAAAAAATAATATCGTAAACAATTAAATTCAGTGCCATTGTCACTCCGCACATGACGTATATCAGCCCCAAACCGACGCTTCACCAAAGAAATGAATTTAAGAAATATAGAATAAATGACACACTTATCCTTCAATAAAATAACCCATTAGAACAAGGCATTATTAAAAATATCGTGCCCCATTAGCCCATAAGCCCAATATATAGAAAAATCATCCATAAGCCCATTAGAACAAGGCATTAGAACAAGACATTATTCTAGAAAAATCATCCACCAAAGTCAAAAAATATCATGCCCCATTAGATGACGGAACACGATATGGTCTCCACAGATCACAGTGTATAAGTTCAAAGCATCTCAAAGCACGACTACTACTATCAGAAAAATCATCACGAGTCTGTTTAGCTTGATGACAAATATCACAAGTCTTATGAGAAAACACACTACTACCAGAGAAAAAAGGTAAAGTCTGCATTACTTTATCTGAAGGATGCCCCAGTCTACTATGCCAAACCTCGGAATCACTCTCTCTGCATGCCAGGATCACCGAAACCAAAGATGCCGGAACCTCCTCCAAGAAGTAAAGTCCACCCCTTTGTTCACCTGCTCCAATCACCATCCTCGTACTTCGGTCCTGAATAAAACACAAATCAGGAGTAAATAACATATCACAATTTATGGCACCAATCAATTGTGAGACAGAGATCAAATTGCAAGTCAATGTCGGAACATAAAGAACATCCGTCAATACCAATGAAGCAGTCAAAAATACTTTGCCTCTCAGAACAGCCGTAATAGTGCTCCCATCAGGCAAAATCACAGGACAGACGGGGCCCTCAAAGCAATCAACTAAACAGTCACGAGAACTTGTCGCATGAAGAGTAGCCCTAGTATCGAATATCCAAGTGATAGAAGAATTCTTACCTATCAGATTATCAGAGTTTGAAGAACCAGGGTTGGAAAAATTGTCGTTACCCAGCAAGCTCATCAGTTTCTGCCATTGTTCACCTGAGAGTGGTGAAGGATACCCTCCATGCATCATATCCGCCGAACTTCCAGCAAGACCAGCAGGGACACCATGACCAGCAGGCAGCGGCGACATGATGAACAACCCCTGCGCCACCAGCACCGCGTCCCCCACCACGTCTCTGCTGTGGTATCGGGCCTCTACCACCACCAGCACCACGCCTCACGTCGAGGACGAGTCTCCCACCACTCTGGATAGCCAATCTTGGCAAAGTAAGTTGCAACATCATGACCTGTTTTCTTGCAATGAGTACAGATCATACCTTATTTGTACCTGGAATCTGAGGTTCTACTATTAGAAGTAGTAGAAAGACGAGGTAAAGTCTTGATAGCCAGCGCCAACACCTCCTCAGCAGCGGATTGGACATAAGATTTTCGCATATCCTCCTCCTCACGGACTGCCTGGTACGCCCGATCTAAACTTGGCTGAGGATCCTGAGCCAGAAGATTAGATCGAGTATGGCCATACAACTCAGCATGCAACCCATACATAAAGTCCTGAAAGTGGTCTTCATGCCTCATAGCCTGCAGCTTTACAGCAAGTTTACCACAGGTACAAGTAGGCAATGGGAAATAAGCAGCTTGTTCATCCCATAAAGACTGCAAATTTCCAAAGTAGGTTTCCACAGACATCGAAGCCGTTTGTTTACACTCAACCAAAGCCACCTTAATTTGTTGCTTCCGAGTGCCATTGCTAACAACAAATCTTTTTTTCCAACAAGTTCCACAATGGATAAACCTCCTCAAAGTACGGCTATCACTCCCCGACCCTGAAATACGTATTTTAATACGTAAACCGATAAATTATATTGACCTTGTATTTATACGATATTTATTATGCTATATTTCTTCATGCGTTTCCCAAAAATATTCGACAAAATATTATTTCGTAATTTATTTTTTGCATTTGGGCCTACAGTTTTGGCTCATTTGGGTAACATATTCTTGGTTCACCTATGGTTCATCATGAACCCTTTGGTTCATCATGAACCCATGGGTTCAAGATTCTATATAATAACTCATCTCATTCTCTCTCCTCTCATTTATTTCCTCTCATTTATTTTCCTCCACCAACCAAGGCAAGTGCCAACTTGCTCAAGAGATGGATCAATAAATTTTGTTAATGTTTTCTTACAAAAATTATTTGTCAAAAATGTTCTTCTCCTCATTCTATACTAGTTTAGAACTTGAAATTTTCCATTTTGAAGCTTTAATTTTTGTAGATCTATGTTTTAATCATTTTCGGATTTTCTTGGTTTTGATCTAGCAAACTTCATTATTTTCAAGTTTTGAGTGTTCCATGTTGTAGAGAATTTTGTTCTACCCCATTTTGACCTATAGAAGTCCCAATTTGGGTTTAGGATGAAGATTTTAGGGTCCTTAGAAGTTCTAGGGCTCATGGTGTTCTTGCTCTCAGCCAAGAGGAAGAAGATGACCCTGTAGCAGTTGGCGCGCTCAGCCCTGGCCCAGCGCTTTTTAGCGAAGGGCGCAGCTCTCTCGTGGCCCAGTGCCTTTTGGCGCTAAGCGCTTGATCCCTGCGCGCTTGATCCCTGCGCGCTTGATCCCTACGCGCTCTGATCCCTGCGCGCTTGATCCCTGCACGCTCTGATCCCTGCACGCTTGATCCCTGCGCGCTTGGATCCCTGCGCGCTCGGATCCCTGCGCGCTTGATCCCTGCGCGCTCTGATCCCTGCGCGCTTGATCCCTGCGCGCTTGATCCCTGCGCGCTCTGATCCCTGCGCGCTTGATCCCTGCGCGCTTGATCCCCTTCGCGCATTTGACCCCAGCGCTCTCTGACCTGGACTCCCCTATATTTTATATTTTTATATATATATATATACATATGATATTGCTTATATATATATATAAATGTTTGTGTGTGCTATATATCCTTACGCCTTTTGTCCTGAGCATGATATGAGCACTAATGTGACCCCGGTGAACAAAGTGTTCCTACCTGATACATGTACCTGAATGTCCCAGTTCTCGTTCATGCTCGACAAATGACTCGTAACTCCACGTGGCGTATTTGCAATAATGCATTACACTAAGGAGAGTAGAACATGTTGACATATCGATTGACGTGGACCCTCTCTTGGGGTACCCGTACTTGAGTACGACTTTTAGGAGGATAATCATGCAGGCCACAGCATGTGAGTCCAAGATTTTACCTAGGGTTAAACTAGGCAACTAAATATACTAGATGCATGAGGAGGGCAGAATTTCGAGATCGTGTCATACCAGCCGCCTTGAGATATTATCTCGACGCACCGGCTGGTCTCCACGGATACTGTGTCATCTGCAACGAGTGGATGACTGTATCCGATTAATTCCTGCTATATATTATATGTCTTGGCAAGGTGGCCTTACGAGGGACCTGTGCTCAATGATATCTGTCTACGTGAACCCCTGGGTTGGCTAGCCTTGCTGGAAAGATACGATCTGAGGATTTCTAATAACATGACACGAGGATAACCTCGTCCCACTAGAAACTCGTAGACTTGATTGGCCGTGGAAAACCACTTGCTTGTATCTTATTACCTCCCATGAATAACTGAGGGAAGCGGACTGTCATGGTACGTGATCCAACCCATGTTCTTGTTTGATTGTTGGGTTGGTTATCGTGCTATGACAGGCTGTGGACCGAGGTTACGAACGGAAGACTTATTCTGGTTGTGAAGTGCTACTTCTGTGAATGACTGAGGAACATGGTCTATCATGGTACATGATCCAACCCATGTTCTTGTTTGATTATTGGGTTGGTTATTGTGCTGCGGTAGGCTATCGACCGAAGTCACGATCAGGAGATTTTATTGTTTATACCTTTTAACTTATGTAAAAGTTATAGAGTACGATACGTCCTGACTCCATGCGGCACATTTTGTCCTTGTTTGGTTGTAAGGGTGCCATATGGGTTCGAGGATGTTGCGCTACCCTATAATAGTAGCATAAGTATTACTATTATCAATCATTCTATTAACTGGGTTTTTAATCTTAACTCTTGTGCCTCTTTGATGGTACTTGCTATTCGGGACTGACCCCGCTGGTTTTGTTGGCCAGATCTCGTAGCAGAGCCGGAGGACACGTTCTTCCTCCCTGACATCCATGGTACATACTAGAAGCATGGCGGTTCGGGGACTCGAGTGGGTTTCTTCTCCACCACTCCTGCTTATACTTTGTGCGGCGTTTAGCCACCGGCACCTGTTAGCCGGATTACTTGATATTTTGTGTCAGTACAGAATTGTAAATAAACAGACTGCAGCTGTGTATAATTTTGTACTCCTGACTCTCTGAGATAGCTAAATTATAAAGCTAGTCTCTTATGATCATTTTGATGAAGCGTCGGGGACGCCTTACTGCTTTATCTTTAATGTTCATTTAATTGCTGATGTGACTTGGTTGATTAAGACATAGAACTCTGTGGGACCATAGGAGACTTGATTGTAACATGTACCCCCCTAGTCTCTCGACAGCCACGATCGCTGTATGACGTTATGTACCTCATATGGAGTAGCTGGCCTAGTCCGTCTCCGTATTTCGGTACTGGGGCGTGACATGGTTTTAGTGGTGGCCCATGCAGGTCTGTTTTTCAGACTTGTGGGGTATTGTAAATTATTAGGAGTCTCAATCAAAACTTGTTTCCCTTGAAATTCTGTTTCGAATTCTCTGTCCTTGCCTTGATCTCTAACCTGACTTACATCTTCGAAATCTTCCTCGTTCGGACTTGATAATCTCATATCTTTCTCTATAAGGGTGCTTCATTCTCAGTAGCGGGTGAGGCCCATGAGGAAGAGCAGCCAGAGCACGGCTCGACTGGGCACCAACAGGGGAGAGAACCTTTCCCAGGACAGACACGAGCAGAAGTGGAACCAGAGGCAGTGGAGCCGCAGGTTATTGAAACTCCTGTAGCACCAGCAGCGACGGCAGTACCAGATGCCGTAGCACTCCTGGAGATCATTCGAGGGATTCTTGTCACTCACCAACAGCAACAGATACAGCAGCAGGAGCAGAACGTGTTGCTGAACCAAGGGATTCAGTTAGCTCTTGAGAGGAGTGCCGGGGCTGACTCGGGAGCGTCAGGAAGGTTCCGTCGCTTGAACCCGAGGTATTTTGACGGCACGGAGGATGCCATCACTGCGGATGCATGGATTCAAGACATCGAAGCCATTCTTGTGGCAGCCAAGGTTCCAGATGATGAGAAGGTTGATCAGGTCAAATTAGTACTTCAGGATCTTGCCCGCGACTGGTGGGCATCAGAAGAAGTTGGTATAAGACGCCTTGTTCGTTGGACCACCTTCAGTGAAAGATTAAAGGCCAAGTATTTTGACGTAGTAGCTCGATATGAGCTCCAGCAGAAGTTTATTAGTCTCAAGCAAGCAGGCAAGACCGTAGATGGGTATGCAGCAGAGTTCTGCAGATTGTGCCGTTTCGCACCAGCAATGGTGGCAACGGAGCCAGAGAAAGCTATGAGGTTCCAGCAGGGACTTTATTTGGAACTATTACAGCTTGTGGAGGGACACGACTACCAGACGTTTGACGCTGTTTTGACGGCCGCTCGGAGGCACGAGCTTACCCAGCAGAGGTTGGCTTCGAGACAGAGGGTCAGAAGAGATCTCATTCCCAGGTTGGAGGAGGAGTAATACAGCGAACATCGGCACCAGCACCCGGTGTACGTATTCATGATGTAGGAGCGCCGTGGAGGACGGCCGTGTCAACTAATACAGCGCCAGTTCGGCATCGGCAGCCGAGGAACCAGCAGCAGCGTCAGGGAGCACCCCAGGGCTGTACATTCTATGGGAAGGCAGGGCACACGAGGGAGGTGTGTCGGTCAGCGAATGGCTAATGCTTGAGGTGTGGTATTTCAGACCACCGTATTTCCACTTGTCCTATGATACAGAGGCCAGGAGGGCCAGCTCAGCAGTTTCCAGCATTGCCAGCTCCGGTGGCAACCCCGAGTGGAGGGCCAGTATTAGCAGTGAGGCCCCTAGCCCAGCGTCTACCAACGCAGGCTCAGATGTTTCGCCAAGCACAGGAAGCCGGAGGCCCTCAGGGACAGCAACAATATGGTCGAGGAAGGCCGCAACAAGAGGCTCCGCGGGGCCGGGGCCAGGCTCTCACATTATCCTTGGGAGAGGCTCTAGTGTCTAGTGACGTGGTGGCAGGTAAAATTCTCGTCACCTCATTTCCCGCTGTAGCATTATTTGATTCAGGCGCTACTCATTCATTCATCTCTGTACAATATACTACACGGATTGGACTAGTGTTTGAGGCATTGCCGGAGAGGATGGATATACTCACCGGCAATGGGCTCGTAGCAGTTAGCAGAGTGCGCTTTTCATGTCCGGTAGAGGTGTGTGGTCATTTACTGCCCGCATCATTGATTAAATTCCCTATGGGGAATTTTGATGTTGTTCTTGGCATGGACTGGTTGAGAGACAGTCATGCGACAATTGATTGTAGAGGAGGTAGGGTCATATTCAGCGTTCCTGGGATGGAACAGTTCATCTTTACTCGAACCTTGAAGAATCAGGCCAGAGGCGTCATCTCAGCAGCAGTGTCAGAGCCAGGACAGATTCCGAGAGTGGTCGAAGATTTTCTCGACGTCTTCCCTGATGAGCTTCCAGGGATACCCCCAGTCAGAGAGGTAGAATTTAGCATTGAGTTGAACCCTGGAACGAGGCCTATTACAGACAGAGTTTACAGAATATCGCCGTCTGAACAGGACAAGTTGTATCAACATGAGGAAGAGTTAAAGTCTAAGGGATTCATCCGAGACAGTAAATCGCCCTGGGCCGCGCCAGTGATTCTAGTTCCTAAGAAGGATGGGTCGACGAGGATGTGCATCGACTACCGCAAGCTGAATGCAGTAACAGTGAAGAATAAGTACCCACTACCAAGGATTGATGACCTGTTTGACCAGTTGAGCAAGGCCAGCATCTTTTCCAAGATCGATCTTCGGTCAGGATACTATCAAGTAAGAGTTCGGGAGCAAGACATACCGAAGACAGCATTCAGATCTAGATATGGGCATTATGAGTTTTTAGTAATGCCCTTTGGACTAACCAATGCCCCCGCAGTATTCATGAATTTAATGAACCGCATCTTTCTGCCGTATTTGGATAAATTTGTGGTGGTGTTCATAGATGACATTCTTATCTATTCCAGCAGTAAAGAGGAGCATGAGAAACATCTTAGGACTGTCTTGCAGATATTGAAGGAGCATCAACTTTATGCGAAGCTCGACAAGTGTGAATTCTGGTTAGACCACATTTCGTTCCTGGGACATGTAATTTCTGGGGCAGGAGTGTCAGTGGATCCGAAGAAGATTGAGGCCATAGAGCATTGGCCGGGCCCGAGAACGGTTACAGAAGTACGAAGTTTCTTAGGACTAGCTGGTTACTACTGAAGGTTCGTGGCGGACTTTACCAAGATCTCTGCGCCCTTAACGCGTTTGACGCACAAGGACGTAGAGTTTGTTTGGTTAGCTAGCTTTCAGGCATCATTTGAAGAATTGAAGAAGAGATTGATCTCAGCCCCGATCTTGACGCTTCCAGTAGGAGCGGAAGGCTTTACAGTATATTGTGACGCATCAGGGAAGGGTCTTGGATGTGTATTGATGCAGCACGGAAAGGTGATAGCATATGCATCTCGACAGCTTCGAGACCATGAGAAGAATTACTCGACTCACGATTTGGAGTTAGCAGCTGTAGTGTTTTCACTCAAGTTGTGGAGGCATTATTTATACGGGGATCGGGTAGAGATCTATACTGATCATAAGAGTTTGAAATACGTATTCACGCAGCGAGATTTGAACATGAGGCAAAGGAGATGGTTAGAACTGCTGAAGGATTTTGATTTAGATCTTCAGTATCATCCAGGCAAGGCGAATATAGTTGTAGATGCACTGAGTTGGAGAGACAGTACCTTTATCTTGACCTCGCAGAAGCATATTTTAGAAGACCTTCAGAGTATAGGAATCGAAGTAGTTTTGCCAAGGGATATAGGAAGAATGACCAGTATGCAGATTCAGTCAACCTTAGTAGAGAGGATAAGGGCAGCACAAGCAGGAGATCCACAGATTCAGAAATTACGGTCGGAGTGTGAATCAGGCCGTAGGAAGGAGTTAGTGATTCATGAAGATGGTACGCTCAGGTTTGGAAAGAGACTCTGTGTACCGAGTGGAGACCTTCGGCAAGAAGTTATGTCCGAAGCTCATAGTTCTATTTATTCCATTCATCCAGGAGGAACGAAGATGTATCGAGATATCAGGTAGTTCTTTTGGTGGAATGGCATGAAAAGAGAGATAGCGAGATTTGTATCCGAGTGTCTGGTATGTCAGCAGGTGAAAGCCGAGCAGCAGAGACCAGCAGGGTTGCTACAGCCGCTCCCAATCCCAGAATGGAAATGGGAGCACATCACGATGGATTTTGTGACCGGTTTTCCTAGATCCTCGACTGGTAAGAATGCAGTCTGGGTAATAGTAGATCGACTCACGAAGGTCGCTCATTTCCTTCCCTTCCGAGTTGGACAGACTACTGAGCAGTTAGCAGAAATGTACATGAAGCAGATAGTAAGGCAGCACGGTGTTCCAGTTAGTATAGTATCAGATCGGGATATACGGTTTACTTCCCATTTTTGGCGGAGCTTACACCAAAGTTTGGGAACCAAGTTAAGATTCAGTACTGCTTATCATCCACAAACTGACGGACAATCAGAAAGAACCATTCAGACGTTAGAAGATATGCTACGGGCGTGTACCTTAGATTTTGGCGGATCTTGGGAGGATCACCTTCATCTAGTGGAGTTCTCCTATAACAACAGCTATCAGGCTAGCATTCAGATGGCCCCGTTCGAAGCATTGTACGGAAGGAAGTGCAGGTCCCCTTTGGCATAGGACGATGCCGGAGAATGGAAGTTGTTGGGGCCAGAGATGATCACGCAGACAGTGGAGATAGTTAAGTTGGTCAGAGAGCGCCTTCAAGTTGCACAAGACCGACATCGTCATTGGGTAGATCAGCATCGTAGGCCTCTAGAGTTCAGAGTTGGCGACCAAGTGTTTCTGCGGATTTCGCCTACTCGGGGTATCATCAGATTTGGAACCCGAGGAAAGCTTAGTCCAAGATACGTTGGTCCTTTTAAGATTCTCGCTCGGGTAGGCGATGTGGCTTATCGACTTGCCCTTCCGTCTTCGTTAACTGGCATACATGATGTGTTTCATGTGTCCCAATTACGTGGGTATGTCCCGGATCCGAGTCATGTCCTCGATCATTCTGAGTTAGTCATTGGTACCGACCTAACTTACGAGGAACAACCCGTGTCTATTTTGGACCGACGAGAGAAGGTACTCAAGAATCGGACGATAAGCCTTGTCCGTGTTTCTTGGAACCATCACTCTTTGGGAGAGTCAACCTGGGAGCGTGAGGACGAGATCAGATCTCGGTATCCGCATTTGTTTGACCAATGTGGTATATTTTTACGCCTTATTGACACGATTTCATGCTTATCTGCACCTGCTTGTTTTGTACTTTGTGATGTATGATAATAACTGCTATGATAGTTAACTTGTATATGATTGTGCCTTGCTTGTAGGGGTGAGCATCGGTTCGGTTCGGTGCAGACCGAACCGTTACAGGTTAAACCGAACCAAAACCGAACCGACATATTGTAAAACCGAACCGAACCTAATTTCAGGAGAACCGAACCGAACCTAAACCGAACCTAATCGGTTCGGTTGATCGGTTTATTCGGTTTGGGCCTTGGTTATGGGCCTTGGTTATGGGCCGACCTATTTCAAAAAATTGTTTGTCTGATTTCTGAATAATTCTCAGAAACATTGTAATATCAATGATTCCAGTGCTGCATACAACATTTTCTGAATATACAGCAGTAATAATTCTCAGAAACAGCAATATCAAATTTATAAATTCAATTGAAACCAGAGAAACAGTGCTGCAAGTCTGATTTCTGAACCAACATATCAATTACAAGTTTACAACCAACCAAAATATCAAATAACTCACCCTTACATAGTAATAAAAGTATCAATAATACTAACAAAGGTTACAAAGCATCAATGATAAATGATTCCGGACGTTGTGAAGCATATACAACTTAATTACAACCAAAAAAAGTTATATTACAAATTTCAGAATCTAACAAAAAAAAAAACTCCATTTTTGCAACGACTCCATTCTCATGTAACCCGGTTCCAAGTTCCAACAACACCTACATTTTGCAAAGAAAAGAAGGAAAAAAACGTATAATATGGCTCAGATGGCTATTTTTGCACCATAGTATGATGCCATGTAGTATCAGTTACTCCATTCTCAAGCCGTAATCATCATTGCCATTTTCTCGTTTAATATGTTAGTAAACTGTCCAAGAAAAGATAATAAATGAACTAGTAAAATGTATCCAGTAGCAGCATCATACCAGGCTGCTTCAAGCACCTACAGGAACAAGAAGAGGCTGCTTCAAGCCTTCAAGCACCATTCTCATGTAACCCGGTTCCAACAGCACCTATATTTTGCACAAAAAAGAAGGAAAAAAAGTATAATATGGCTCAGATGGCTATTTTTGCACCATAGTATGATGCCATGTAGTATCAGTTACTCCATTCTCAAGCCGTAATCATCATTGCCATTTTCTAGTTTAATATGTTAGCAAACTGTCCAAGAAAAGATAATAAATGAACTAATAAAATGTATCCAGTAGCAGCATCATACCAGCATATAGGAGTATCAAAAAAAAAGTTCAATATCAGAAACCATAGAGAGCTCATAGAGCATCATACCAGCATCCATATTCCAGCATTAGAATGTAAAATAGGAGTATCACAAAAAAGATAACAGCACTAGCAGTCTAGCAGATGCCAGTATACACTAGAGAGCTCAGGTCAGGAGCATCCAGATTCCAGCAATTACAAAATAGGAATATCAGAAACCATAGAGAGCTCAGAGAGCTCAGGAGCATCCAGATTCCAGATGCCAGTATACACTAGAGAGCTCAGGAGCATCCAGATGCCAGTATACACTAGCAGTATCATACAACTATACCAGTATATAGGACTACAGGAGTATCACCAAAAAGATTATCCAGCATAATCTAAAATGTATCCAGCAGAATTCACCAGCAGGCAGCAGCAATATTACATTGATGGTTTCAAAAGTAGAACTTCAAAGAGTGAGTGACAGTAAGTAAAAAGATCCAATCCCAGGTTCCCAAATACCTACATAAGTAAAAACAAAAAGAATTATTATAAGAAATAGATTAACAAAAGCAGAATTATTATACACTGACACTGTCACTGACATGATCAACACATAATTAGATTGACAAATTAACAAAAACAGAATATGGATCAACACATAATTAGATTCCCAAAGTAAAATATGGATCAACACATAATTAGATTGTCATAGCAAGGTAAAACAGAATACACTCAAATTAATTGTCAAAGCACAGTAAAATATGGATCAACACATATGGATCAAAACTGAAATTAATTGTCATAGCAAGGTAAAACAGAATACACTCAAATTAATTGTCATAGCAAATTAATTGTCATAGCAAAGTAAAATATGGATCAACACATAATTAGATTGTCATAGCAAGGTAAAACAGAATACACTCAAATTAATTTTTAAAGCACAGTAAAATATGGATCAACACATATGGATCAAAACTGAAATTAATTGTCATAGCAAGGTAAAACAGAATACACTCAAATTAATTGTCATAGCAAATTAATTGTCATAGCAAAGTAAAATATGGATCAACACATAATTAGATTCCCAAATATGGATTCCTCTATCCTTCATCCATGTTCAGTACGTGCATCCAATTTGCTTCATCCGAGAAACATAAATTATAAACAAACGAGATAATTAGAAATAACTAAAAATGAAAATTATCTAGATCTGAGCATCTGACATGATGCATACACCAAAATAATAACCAAAAACGAAATTTAGATCTGATAGAAATTTAGATCTGAGCATCTGACATGATCCGACAGTAATCGAGCATGCATAAATTTAGATCTGATAGAAATAATAACCTAAAACGAAATAAATAACAGAGATCAATTTAGACATTAAGCATGCATACACTAAAACGAAATAAATAACAGAGATTTGAGATTAAAGTGAGATATTTAGAAAAAAATTACTTAGGGTTAGGTCAGGGCCTTACAGCGGTGAGAGAGCTAGGGTTAGGGCCTTACAGCGGTGAGAGACCTAGGGTTAGGGCCTTACAGCGGTGAGAGACCGAGAGAGAGTCTGAGAGACTGTCGCTACCGGCAGATCTGAAGGCGGTGAGGCGGAGAGAGCTCGAGAGGGGAGGAATAGGCGGTGAGAGACCGAGAGAGAGGAGAAATTTTTTCCGCTGGAGAGCCGACTCAGCCGAGAGCGCCGTTCTCTCTCTCTCCCTGTGAAAAAAATGAGAAGAAGAGTCTGGAGAGAGAGAGAACATGATGCCTTTTAAAGTAAGGGTTAGGGCTAAGGGTAAACTAGTAATTTTACCCACTATATTTCGGTTTCGGATTAAAACCGAACCCGAAACCCAATAACCGTAAACCGACCCGTTAAACCGATTTAATGGGTTTTCTGCACCGAACCCGACCCGAAATTTCGAAAAACCGAACCTAATTGCAATATCGGTTCGGTTCGGTCCGGTTTTCGGTTTTAAACCGACAAATGCTCACCCCTACTTGCTTGCCCTGATTTCACTATCCTGTCTTGGTTGGAATTCCGAGGATGGATTTTTTTCTAAGAAGGGTAGAGATGTCACTCCCCGATCCTGGAATACGTATTTTAATACGTAAACCGATAAATTGAATTGACCTTGTATTTATACGATATTTATTATGCTGTATTTCTTCATGTGTTTCTCCAAAATATTCGACAAAATATTATTTCGTAATTTATTTTCTGCATTTGGGCCTACAGTTTTGGCTCATTTGGGTAACCTATTCTTGGTTCACCCATGGTTCATCATGAACCCTTTGGTTCATCATGAACCCATGGGTTCAAGATTCTATATAATAACTCATCTCATTCTCTCTCCTCTCATTTATTTTCTCTCATTTATTTTCCTCCACCAACCAAGGCAAGTGCCAACTTGCTCAAGAGATGGATCAATAAATTTTTGTTAATGTTTTCTTACAAAAATTATTTGTCAAAAATGTTCTTCTCCTCATTCTATACTAGTTTAGAACTTAAAATTTTCCATTTTTAAGCTTTAATTTTTGTAGATCTAAGTTTTAACCATTTTCGGATTTTTTTGGTTTTGATCTAGCAAACTTCATTATTTTTAAGTTTTGAGTGTTCCATGTTGTAGAGAATTTTGTTCTACCCCATTTTGACCTATAGAAGTCCCAATTTGGGTTTAGGATGAGGATTTTAGGGTCCTTAGAAGTTCTAGGGCTCAAGGTGTTCTTGCTCTCAGCCAAGAGGAAGAAGATGACACTGTAGCAGTTGGCGCGCGCAGCCCTGGCCCAGCGCTTTTTAGCGAAGGGCGCAGCTCTCTCGTGGCCCAGCGCCTTTTGGCGCTAGGCGCTTGATCCCTGCGCGCTTGATCCCTGCGCGCTCTGATTCCTGTGCGCTCTGATCCCTGCGCGCTCTGATCCCTACGCGCTCTGATCCCTGCGCGCATGATCCCTGCGCGCTCTGATCCCTGCGCGCTTGATCCCTGCGCGCTCTGATCCCTGCGCGCTTGATCCCTGCGCGCTTGATGCCCTGCGCGCTTGATGCCCTGCGCGCTTGACCCCTGCGCGCATTTGACCCCAGCGCGCTCTGACCTGGACTCCCCTATATTTTATATTTATATATATATATATATATATATATACATATCATATTGCTTATATATATGTAAATGTTTGTGTGTGCTATATATCCTTACGCCTTTTGTCCTGAGCATGATATGAGCACTAATGTGACCCCGGTGAACAAAGTGTTCCTACCTGATACATGTACCTGAATGTTCCAGTTCTCGTTCATGCTCGACAAATGACTCGTAACTCCACGTGGCGTATTTGCAATAATGCATTACACTAAGGAGGGTAGAACATGTTGACATATCGATTGACATGGACCCTCTCTTGGGGTACCCGTACTTGAGTACGACTTTTAGGAGGATAATCATGCAGGCCACAGCATGTGAGTCCAAGATTTTACCTAGGGTTAAACTAGGCAACTAAATATACTAGATGCATGGGGAGGGCAGAATCCCGAGATCGTGTCATACCAGCCGCCTTGAGATATTGTCTCGACGCGCCGGCTGGTCTCCACGGATACTGTATCATCTACAACGAGTGGATGACTGTATCCGATTAATTCCTGCTATATATTATATGTCTTGGCAAGGTGGCCTTACGAGGGACCTGTGCTCAATGATATCTGTCTACGCGAACCCCTGGGTTGGCTAGCCTTGCTGGAAAGATACGATCTGAGAATTTCTAATAACATGACGCGAGGATAACCTCGTCCCACTAGAAACTCGTAGACTTGATTGGCCGTAGAAAACGACTTGCTTGTATCTTATTACCTCCCGTGAATAACTGAGGGAAGCGGACTGTCATGGTACGTGATCCAACCCATGTTCTTATTTGATTGTTGGGTTGGTTATCGTGCTATGACAGGCTGTGGACCGAGGTTACGAACGGAAGACTTATTCTGGTTGTGAAGTGCTACTTCTGTGAATGACTGAGGAACATGGTCTATCATGGTACATGATCCAACCCATGTTCTTGTTTGATTGTTGGGTTGGTTATTGTGCTACGGTAGGCTATCGACCGAAGTCACGATCAGGAGATTTTATTGTTTATACCTTTTAACTTATGTGAAAGTTATAGAGTACGATACGTCCCGACTCCATGCGGCACCTTTTGTCCTTGTTTGGTTGTAAGGGTGCCATATGGGTTCGAGGATGTTGCGCTACCCTATAATAGTAGCATAAGTATTACTATTATCAATCATTCTATTAACTGGATTTTTAATCTTAACTCTTGTGCCTCTTTGGCGGTACTTGCTATTCGGGACTGACCCCGCTGGTTTTGTTGGCCAGATCTCGTAGCAGAGCCGGAGGACACGATCTTCCTCCCTGACATCCATGGTACATACTAGAAGCATGGCGGTTCGGGGACTCGAGTGGGTTTCTTCTCCACCACTCCTGCTTATACTTTGTGCGGCGTTTAGCCACCGGCACCTGTTAGCCGGATTACTTGATATTTTGTCAGTACAGAATTGTAAATAAACAGACTGCAGCTGTGTATAATTTTGTACTCAAAACTCTCTGAGATAGCTAAATTATAAAGCTAGTCTCTCATGATCATTTTGATGAAGCGTCGGGGATGCCTTACTGCTTTATCTTTAATGTTCATTTAATTGCTGATGTGACTTGGTTGATTGAGACATAGAACTCTGTGGGACCATAGGAGACTTGATTGTAGCATGTACCCCCCTAGTCTCTCGACAGCCACGATCGCCGTATGACGTTACGTACCTTATATGGAGTAGCTGGCCTAGTCCGTCTCCGTATTTCGGTACTGGGGCGTGACAAGGGCAAAGATTTCTTCAGAGACGGATCAATAGTATTAAGAACCCATTGAACCAATAGCGCTTGCACACATCTCCAATCAAGCAATTTACTAGCATCATTAACAGGTTTAATTTCAGTACCATCCAGAAATCTGATCTTTCGCCTAGAGATCAGAGAGAGACATATCGACCGAGGCCACTTAGCATAGTTCGGTCCACGAAAAACAATAGGAGTAATGATATTTCCTGGTTGATCAGCAGAACTCAGAAAATATGTCGGATTAGGATAATTTGGGTTGTGTGCACCGCCACTGCCAGTCGCGATGGAGTAGCTGGACGCAGCATCATCAGCCATGGCGGATGTCGGGTGTACAAAAATTTGTACAACTCCGACGGATCGGCCGAACGAGCGGTGAATCAGCCGCTGATGGACGGGGTCGGCGGCGAATCGGCCGCGGTGCGGATGTCGGGTGTACAAAAATTTGTACAACTCCGACGGATCGGCCATACGAGCGACGAATCAGCCGCTGATGGACGGGGTCGACGGCGAATCGGCCGCGGTCGGGGCACCGGATCTGGCGCGGACGGGGTCGACGGCGGAGTGTCGCGGTCAGGCGCTGGCGCGGACGTGGGTCGGGCTGCCGCGGTCAGGCGCTGGCGCGGACGGCTTCGGCGGCGAAGTGCCGCGCGGTCAGGCGCGGGATCCGCGGAAAGGGGTCGGCCGGTACAGTCGGGCGCCGGGATCAGCGGTCAGGCGCTGGGATCCGCGGGTCGATAGGCGAGAGCCGCTGGTCAAGCCGGGAGGAGGGGCGCCGGATCGGGCGTCGGAATCCGGTGGAGGTGTATAGGTTTTGGCGGCTAGGGTTTTTCTGGAGGCTCTGATACCATGTAGGAAATAATAATGCCTTGTTCTCATTGATGGAGGCTGTTTACAATATATATAGTGTCTACACGATTGGGCTTGGGCTTATGGGCCATATTTACATTAGTTACAAATATAATCTAACAATTAGCTTAATCATTTTGATTGAGGTGCCAACCAAGATCTTGATCAGCGAAAATGCCTAGTATACTGTGCTGAACTAAGACTCAGGATCATACAGGAAGAACAACATCAACAAAAATGATTTTTATCCTAAATTCTTGTGAGGCTCCAGTATCATACACTGACGAAAAATTAAAATCTAAAACATTCGATTTAAGAATTGACATGGGACCACGAAAGGTCGAAAGACTTGAAACCGTCTATTCTCAACTAAGTATTCTCGGTGGCATGGTATGCCTCCTAGGCCTTTCCTACATCAGAGGTTTAGGTAGTGTCCTTCGACATGGATAAGATAAAACAAGGGCGGGATGGTCAGCGAAACTGTTCCCAAAATGTCGGGGTACAGAATGATTCAGGAAGGTACGACCTTAAAGGACGAGGTAAGAAACATGGAAAAGAATATCCTCTATTTCATCAACTTAGACATGGTAATTCATCATTAGTTGTATAATAGTAAGAGAACCCCACATGCAAAAACAGCATTATGTGTTGTTTACTTCGTCAACTGTTCTAATCTCCCCCCTTCTACTCCATAACCAAGTGAAGAACCCACGCCTTCCGCCAGTGTTTAGTTTTGTGAACTGTTCCCAAGTGTGAAAAAAGATCGAACCTTGTGCAAGAATCCTCCAGGTAATATTAGCCAAGTTCTTTTCATAAATACTAGAATTCCGGTGCCTCCAGCACCCTTTGATAAATTGGTTTTTTAAATTGTTTACATGTATATCATTTGATAATAACATCTTTAAATTATCGACTTACCGAGACACTTCTTTAGATATACACATGTTGGGAAAGAGCACTCTGTTTTAATCGTAACACTTTATGGTCTGTAGGGAATACTATAATCAATTAATCATGGCCGTTCTTTATCCTCTTATATTTTGTCACTAAATACAACCTTGTTTTGTTATATAGATTAAGATTGTAGGGTTAAGAACAGTTATCATCCATTCATTTCCTTATGTGGACAGTTCAAGTTCAAAACAATAGTAGTCATTCATGCATGAAATGCAGAACTGAATAAAAGTAATTTACGAGATAGCTGTAACTAATTCATATATCATAAAAATCAATTATAAAAGATACAGATGGAAATTAAGTGTGATAAGATGTCTCACCTTCCTGTACTGTTTATATGCAATATTGCCTGTCAATTTCGGACCATCCTTCGTGATATAAACCTGCCATAGACGAGATAAAAGAGAAAAATTAACACCAAAAGAAAAAAAGGTGAGGAAAAAAATAGAAGCAAGCATTTAGAAAGGAAAACATATACAAGCAAAGGTCAATAAAGCTCTAGTCAAATAAGAGATACACTTCAAGCAATACACCTCTATGGCTCTAGCACAGGAATATAATGTACTGCCCCTCTCCGCACGGTGCATTATGCGGAGTCGTTGACTCGAAGAGTAGCGTTGACCCGATTGCATATCGATGCGAATCAATATAAAAGTTACGTTGTCCCGAGCAACGCATCGAACTAAGCCGATGCGAAGAGTTGCCTTGTCCCAAAGAATGCGTCGAGTGAATCGATGCAAAGCGTCGCGTTGCCTCGAAGGATAAGTGCGTTGAGACGGCTCGAAGATTCTAAGAAATTGAATCGACCAAGGCGCAAGTCCGAATCGATACAAGTATTAATTTTAGTTGGTTTCCTGTACAGGCTATACATTTACGCTGAAATGTTAGAGGTCGATCTTTTGCCTTATTCAGTAAGGGGTCCGCGAAAGCAAATCATCGCCTTGCGACGGACTGAGGCGTTGGCACGGCAAGTCCAAATCGAACGTATAATTCAATAAGCACGAAGTGCTCGAATGGCTAAGTCAGGAGAGTTGTCCGTGCAACGAAGTTATAAAATCGAGCCGCAACGGCTCGGCGAAAAAATAAGGGCGTATCGACTCAAGGTGGGGGGACATTAACTCTCTTTCCTACTTCGTCATGCTTAAGTAAAATACATATCATTGAATACTGAGTTAACCTATCAACGCCACGAGCGTGGCTCGATAGAGAGATAAACGTAGTGCATGTCGAACACTAAGATAGAACAATTGAAATGAATCGTACAACAATTGTACGAGTCGCTACAGAACATTGAATATCGCTAAGGCGAGTGCCTCGGTGCGCAAGCCATACGAAAGTGGGATAACTGTACTCGGCGAATGCCTTAGTACACGAACCATACCGTGCCTTCGCGCACGAGTTAGAACGGCTAGAACATTGAAAGGCAATAGGCGAGCGCCCTAGCGCGCAAGCCACGGACATTGAATGCTAAGTCATATAACATCCGAAATACGGTCGAAACGTGCCTACGTGCATGAGATAATAAAAGGTGGCTTCGTTGCGAAAGAATACAGTTGTGGCATGAATGTGGCAAAACTGTCGGTTATGACATAATACCTCGAAAGGTGTTCGAGACCTTCGGGTCGTTTGGTTGACGAGCATTGAGTTGAGGCATGATGCCATTGAAATATTAAAACAAAATATGAAACATAAGAACATAGAAAGTTAACGAAAGAAATACGAGATGATAATGCGGCATGGTGCCCTTCGATATGTTCGCAGCCTTCGGGCGTTCGATGAGAATATTTGGGCGTTATGCCAATTGAAATAGAGATAAGCGAACTTGCTTGGTTGTATGGAAATAAGATGCGTTGCATGGTCAAATGGACTTAAAGATATAAAAGCCCGTGCATGGGTATTCCCTCGAACGCGGCGCGCCAGGGCGCTGGGACCGTTCGACCTAGGAGGGATTCGTTTACGGTATTTTTGGTACACTTCCTTTAGAAGGGTAGCGACCTTCTGGTGAATGTGATAAGCCACTTGCTGCGATTATTTCTGTGGCCTCTGATGTTGGTTAGCAACCGCACAGAGTTAACATCGTCTTATGTTTCGATTCGATAAATATAAGTCCATTCTAGCCCGAAAAGCTAGTGACCTTCATATAGTTAAGGGCGACGGGTTTCGAAGTGCAAGGTATACGTATCCTGTATGGATAGATCCGAATAGAGGGCAGTTATAACATGATAGGGAAAACTGATAGGCGTATTCACCTTGCGTCGGTGCAAGGGCGAGTGCGTCGACTTGGTAAGAAGTCGCGCCACGAATCAAACACGAGATTGCTTGTTTGTTTACTTATGCGAATTGAATAACATACGTGCCATGCTTTACAGTCTTCGAATATGCCATGAACTCATCCTAAGAAGAACATAGAAAGAGAACTAAATTGTATGTTTGCATGAATCAATACAATACTAAATGTCGGTTTGTTAAGTGGGTTTTTGATCAGTACAGCGAGGACGAAAGTACTAATCCCCCACTAGTTTGCTAGCAGGTTCAGGGATTGGTCTGCTCGCGGCGGAGCTTCACTTGAACGCGTTGAGGCTTGGAATGCCGAAGCGTATTGAAGCGTGCGATCGCATTGACGCTCGGACTCACGACAGGATTGATGCGGCCGAGATATAGAAGGCATGATGTATGGAACGGTGAAATCCTTTGTGGGCAAGAGAGAACCTGAGTGTTGTAGCCAATCTGGCAAATTTTGTTGGGCTATCAAAAGCCTTTGTAATCTGATTTCGAATATCAATAAAGTGAATCGTTTTGGTATACTCTGTTTTGCCTTTCGTTGTTAACATTCAACTCAAAGATAACCATTTGAGAACTTGTCATCTTGCCTTACACGAGCGCAACTCCAGGCTCATGCGGCATCATGCCCCAGCGAGGACGATGATTCGGGTGATTTCGGGTCGGGGCATGATAAATTGGTATCAGAGCTCTAGGCTCAATTTCCTCTGGACGCTTGCTTCATTTCAGTTCAAAAAGTTGCCCACCACCAATCAAAATCACTCTTAACTCTACTCGATGCCGCACTGGATGTTCCATACAATAAGTCTAGTATAAATCATGTAATTTTGCCGCGTGTTATTTTGGAAATTACATGGTGTTGCGGGAAAAGTCGTAAAAGGTTTGTTGTTGCAAGTGCAACAAGTTGCGATATGTGAATTCAAGGATATACTGCTGCGGATGCAACACGTCGTGAATTGAAAATTTGAGATATTCGTTGTTTGTAACGTTCGATATGAGAAGTGTTAGTTGCATCGATACAATGATAGTCGTGGAATATTGCTGCAGCAATTGCCACGCGTTGATTGTAAATGATGTGTTGAAAAGAAAATGAAAGTTGATATTGAATGTGTCGAACGGATCCATATATCGATTTCAAATGTGCGTTGCGATGAAAAGCGATAAGTCAATATCGAATGTGTTGAACGAATTTGAGCATTGACTTTGAATGTCAAAAATAAAATGTTGCACGATGTGCAATGCGTATCGAGAATAAATCGATGCACAAGGTGCGGTAAATATCGGAAATAAATCGTTGCACGATGTGCAATGCGTATTGAAAGTAAAGTAAAATGTTACACGTGGTGCAACACATGTCGAAAGTAAAATTATTGCACGTGGTGCAATGTGTATCAAAGTAATCGCTGCACGAAGTGCGACGAATATTGAGAATAAATTGTTGCACAAGATGCAATGGAAGAAAATGAAAGTCATAAATCGAGAAATGAAATCGATTCGGTTGCGCACCAAGCTTGTGTTGGCAAATGAATGCATTGGCCGAGTGCGTCGGATTTGTTACGGTTGTGATCAAGCACGATCACTGCGGAAATCGTGAGTCGAAAGAGATCGTTGGTTCGTAAGGAGTATGTTGCGATGGAAGTAACTGGATTTTCGGGTGGTATATGGCATGCCACTGATGCAAAGAATGGCTCGATTTCGAGTGGTATATGCAATACCACTTGTGCGGTGAATTGCATCAACGTATTGTGAGAATTACGGAAGGTTCGTCCGCAACGAACGGGATAGCACCGAGTCTCGAATGAGAATTTGTACGACGGCATATTGATGCAAGTGTTCTTCGATGATCGGTTAGAACGATAAGGCGAGACTTGTAACATTGAATGATACGTCGATTGAAAATTTATGTGTCGGTCGAATGACGGAAACTAGCGAAACGATTATGCCTTGAGGCAACAATCGGATCGACGGGATAGGAAACTCGAAACGTTGAAATCGAACAGCACGACTTGCGAGCTCGATAAAAATGTTGGACGATACAAATTATAATCGAATCGTATGACTTGCGATTTCAATAGAAATATTCGGCTAGGCGATTCTAATTGCACGACTTACGATTTCGATAGAAATGTTGGGCGATGTGAATTGCAATTGAATCACACGATGTGCGACTTCGGTAAGAAAGTTGGTTGACGCGGGTAATCGTGTCTAAGAAATAGTTGATTACGTTGCGGCAAAACTCATTCGAGTATGATTGAAAAACACGTAAAACTTAGAGGGCGAGATCGTATGACTTGAGGGTTCGATGTTGGATAATCGGTAACTCAGTTACGCGATCGAAGTATAGCGAAATGCGACAAATCGGAGAACGGATTGATGCGTATGGAAAAGTTTGTTGCGAACTTGGATGTATGCGATACGAGTTAAGTTGATGTTGAAACGGATTCAAAGTTGACCCTTACGTTATCGAAATGGATACCGCGTATCGAGATCGATACGTAAGGAAACGTAAACGATGTGAGAATACGAAATAGAGTGTGCCTCGCGCTATGAAATTTTGTAAGTAACGATGAGAGAATCAACGAACTTGGTTGATCGTAAATTTTGTGATTGATCAGGACGAGACTATAAGTCATCAACGATCGTTCGATGCGTATAGCATCTCGTGTGTCGACCGCGAAATAAGATAGACTCAAACTCGATACGAGTAGATGTTTCATAAATTGTGGAATCATCGACGATTGTGCATGACTTTACTCGGAGGATAGTTGCGCATCAGTTGCGCCGATAGAAATGGTTATGTACGGATTTGGATAGTCGCGTAGAATTCGTCGGAACGTGATTTGGCTCCGAATTAAGATATAGCATGGTTCGTAGTAAACTGTCCTTTGGTGATGATCCACAATTATCGAGCGTAGCTTCGGGGCAGCTGACCCTAGAAGACTTGACCGCCAAATCAAATTAAATATTGCAGACCGTAAGATAACCCATGCAATATCGCATATGAGATTGCATCGATAACAAATACAATGTGGTGCATGTTGACGATAAGTCTAGGCGATCGAAAATTGTTGGAACAGCTTTCGATTGAGAATGATATAGTTAGATTTGAGTATTCATCGGATGAATGCTCGAATGGTTATGTTGGTCGACGAGCAAACTTGAAATTCACCAACGAACTTGGTGATTCGGATAGGCGAGTGCGAGAATCGTGCTATGCACGAGAGAGAGCGATAAAGGAATGACTTACGAGTCATGTCGTTAGATTCAGATTCACCTTGCAATTGAGCTTGCGTGAATCGAAGCTTATGTTCGATGTTGCGAGACGAATAAGTTGAAAATTTGGCTAGTAAATTCCTACTCGTTAGGAATCGAATGTAAGGCGTATCGTAGAGACCCTCGTGTCAAGGCGATCGTTGTCTTGAGCACCGTCGCCTTGATGTAAACTTTTGAGTCGGATTGATTGTGGCCTTTGTGCAATGTCAATTTAAACTTGCGTCAGAAGGATTTAAGCATGGTGCCTAGGTAAGTAACCTAGTGGACGTAGCCCTGAATGTTGATGCATTTGCAAGTCAACAAAGGAAGTCGTATCGAGATAAGTTACATAGCAAGACTTCAGAAATAGTTGGGTGACGATTGCAAACGCAAGGTGTTGCGGAGACTCGTTGTGATCGGATGCGCGATGGCTTGACGCGACGCATAGAATTGATAGTCCCGATGAAACATACAAAGTGAGAAATGCAATTTTTGAATCGCATCGTATACCTTGACCTTTGTTGGCAGATCGCGTATGTATCAATATGCATGTGCACTAGAATTACGAGAACAAATAATAGAGCCAAGTCCGATCGAGAATACGAGATGTCAAGTTATCGAGAATAAGAGTTACGTGTTTGTGTTGTTCCGATATCTTACTACTGAGCTTGGCTGAAATGCATATATTGGTGGGACGCCTAAAATATGTGTATGATTCCAAACTAAGTTGTACGATCCAAACGATAGTGAGACGAGATCGTGGAACGATCTAATGAAACCCTTGGAAATTTAGTATTGGTTTCGGTTCGGGACGAACCTTGTTTTGAGTGGTATATTATGTAATGTCCCGCTCCGCACGGTGCATTATGCTGAGTCGTTGACTCGAAGAGTAGCGTTGACCCGATTGCGTATCGATGCGAATCGATATAAAAGTTACGTTGTCCCGAGCAACGCATCGAACTAAGCCGATACAAAGAGTTGCTTTGTCCCAAAGAATGTGTCGAGTGAATCGATGCAAAGCGTCACGTTGCCTCGAAGGATAAGTGCGTTGAGACGGCTCGAAGATTCTAAGAAATCGAATCGACCAAGGCGCAAGTCCGAATCGATGCAAGTATTGATTTTAGTTGGTTTCCTGTACAGGCTATACATTTACGTTGAAATGTTAGAGGTCGTTCTTTTGCCTTATTCAGTAAGGGATCCCAGAAAGCAAATCGTCGCCTTACGACGGACTGAGGCGTTGGCACGGCAAGTCCAAATCGAACGTATAATTCAATAAGCACGAAGTGCTCGAATGGCTAAGTCAGGAGAGTTGCCCATACAACGAAGTTATGAAATCGAGCCGCAACGGCTCGACGAAAAAACAAGGGCGTATCGACTCAAGGTGGGGGGACATTAACTCTCTTTCCTACTCCGTCATGCTTAAGTAAAATACATATTATTGAATGCTGAGTTAACCTATCAACGCCACGGGCATGGCTCGATAGAGAGATAAACGTAGTGCGTGTCGAACACTAAGATAGAACAATTGAAATGAATCATACAACAATTGTACGAGTCGCTACGGAACATTGAATATCGCTAAGGCGAGCACCTCGGTGCGCAAGCCATACGAAAGTGGGATAACTGTACTCGGCGAGTGCCTTAGTGCACGAACCATACCGTGCCTTCGCGCACGAGTTAGAACGGCTAGAACATTGAAAGACAATAGGCGAGCGCCCTAGCGCGCAAGTCACGGACATTGATTGCTAAGTCATATAACATCGGAAATACAGTCGAAACGTACCTACGTGTACGAGATAATAAAAGGTGGCTTCGTTGCGAAAGAATACAGTTGTGGCATGAATGTGGCAGAATTATCGGATATGACATAATGCCTCGAAAGGTGTTCGAGACCTTCGGGTCGTTCGGTTGACGAGCATTAAGTTGAGACATGATGCCATTGAAACATTGAAACAAAATATAAAACGTAAGAACATAGAAAGTTAACAGAAGAAATACGAGTTGATAATGCGGCATGGTGCCCTTCGATATATTCGCGGCCTTCGGGCGTTCGATGAGAACATTTGGGAGTTGTGCCAATTGAAATAGAGATAAGCGAACTTGCTTGGTTGTATGGAAATAAGATGCGTTGCATGGTCAAATGGACTTAAAGATATAAAAGCCCGTGCATGGGTATTCCCTCGAACGCGGCGCACCAGGGCGCTGGGACCGTTCGGCCTAGGAGGGATTCGTTTACGGTATTGTTGGGACACTTCATTTAGAAGGGTAGCGACCTTCTGGTGAATGTGATAAGCCACTTGCTGCGATTATTTCGGTGGCCTCTGATGTTGGTTAGCAACCGCACAGAGTTAACATCGTCTTATGTTTCGATTCGATAAATATAATTCTATTCTAGCCCGAAAAGCTAGTGACCTTCATGTAGTTAAGGGCGACGGGTTTGGAAGTGCAAGGTATACGTATCCTGCATGGATAGATCCGAATAGAGGACAGTTATAACATGACAGGGAAAACTGATAGGCATATTCACCTTGCGTCGGTGCAAGGGCGAGTGCGTCGACTTGGTAAGAAGTCGTGCCACGAATCAAACACGATATTGCTTGCCTGTTTACTTATGTGAATTGAATAACATGCGTGCCATGCTTTACAGTCTTCGAATATGCCATGAACTCATCCTAAGAAGAACATAGAAAGAGAACTAAATTGTATGTTTGCATGAATCAATACAATACTAAATGTCGGTTTGTTAAGTGGATTTTTGATCAGTACAGCGAGGACGAAAGTACTAATCCCCCACTAGTTTGCTAGCAGGTTCAGGGATTGGTCTGCTCGCGGCGGAGCTTCGCTTGAACGCGTTGATGCTTGGAATGCCGAAGCGTATTGAAGCGTGCGATCGCATTGACGCTCGGACTCGCGACAGGATTGATACGGCCAAGATATAGAAGGCATGATGTATGGAACGGTAAATCCTTTGTGGATAAGAGAGAACCTGAGTGTTGTAGCCAATCTGGCAAATTTCGTTGGGCTATCAAAAGCCTTTGTAATCTGATTTTGAATATCAATAAAGTGAATCATTTTCGTATACTCTGTTTTGCCTTTCGTTGTTAACGTTCAACTCAAAGATAACCATTTGAGAACTTGTCATCTTGCCTTGCACGAGCGCAACTCCAGGCTTGTGCGGCATCACGTCCCAGCGAGGACGATGATTCGGGTGATTCTAGGTCGGGGCGTGACATATAATAAGGAGAAAAAAATGTATTAATTGGGTGAACGGAAAAGATGCCACTTCATCTTTCTGTAAGGTCTACACTTGAGTGTACTTCAGGTGTCAACAAATATATCAATTTCTCATATACACAAGGCATATGCACATACAAGCACACAGATAGGAAACATACCAACTAAGAATTTTTTATAAGTACATTAAACATAAAGAACAATAAGCACTCATCTTTGAAACAGTAGTCAACAATACATGACCGTAATATTACCTTTCTCCTATTTTCGCTAGTAAACCACCGACTAGATCCACCACCAACTGCAGAAACCCGTCTTTTTGCAGCATCCTTCGGTAAGGAAGCACTACATCTAGGGTTCACCCAAATTTCTGTAGAATCTGAGGCCTCTTTAACACTAGAGCAAGACCTTTTCCCTCTTGTTTTTGAGCTTCCTTCGAGACCCTTCTTGTGAGTTCCACGCACTTGACGTAGACCTTTTGTAGGGACACTCGGACCTTTCATAGGATCACCCAAACCTTTTGTAGGACCAAACTGACTCCTAATCACAAGAAACTAAAGCGTTAAAAAGAAAACAGATAAGAAATAAAATAAAAGACGAGAGATATGTTATAATATGTTGTACATGTAATCGAGTTCGACTCCAAGCTGATTTTCTTTTCCATTAACTTCTCCAATTGGAACAAAAAAGGGTAACCGTTCACGGATTAGTCTCCATATCCCGGCATCATCATGGTACAAATATTTATAAGCAGGAGGCTGAGGATGAGGAAATTCCCAACTATCAACTGGTTTTTCAGAGAGAGACTTGTGCTGATAACAACCTTCATACTCATTTGCAGAATTATCTGGATCAAGTACTCCGGAACTGTTTAAACTCCTGTTGTTTTCTTTTTGCTGACCAACCTTCTGATATTCTGCTGATGTGAAATACTCTTCGCAGAACTCATCAAAGGCAGGTGTTGCGAAACTTATGTTTTCCTTAGCACTGAAGTCCTTCCATAAGTCTTCTCGAGTTTTATGCCACTTGAATGTTTTACGGTTGTTCTCCATAGCATATTGGGTACATTGTGTCCTTTTTTTGCTTGTGTCAACTCCTTTACTATCTTGGGCTCTTCCTTTGTTAGTAGAAGGATCATCCAAATCTGAGTCTAGTAAGTGGATTTTTCTAAGAGGACTAACAGTTAACCTCGGAAATGAGTTTGCTGGTGCTCGCTTCAAAACTTGCAGAAGTTGAGGCATTGGATGCATGTGTAATCTTAGCGTACTCTTCAACTTATTTGCTGCTTGACTGCTGACTACTCCACAACTATGAAGAGAAAAGTTGGAACTTTCGCAGCTAGCACGGCTTTGTAGAAATGGGGATCGATCTGCCATGGAAGAGAGAGTCATTTGATGACTATGTACATACAGCCAAAAACATATTATGGCAAACTAAGGATTTACCCTGCATGCACAGTACATTAACTTTCATCATTTGGAAAATTATTTTCATTTATTATTTTTGGATTACACTATGTTAACCAAAAGCAATTAAAGTATTAACTTTTTTATCAAAAATCATGGGAAGAACATATTTATTAATTTCTTGAAGAACAAAAAAATGTTAAAAGGAATTAGTTTAGTTTGCTAGTAGCATTTATTATGCAAATGAATACAATGTAAAGGTACAGACATCCCTAAGGGGTAATTACTAGACAAAAGTGCAACATTATAAACAGATGTTTGATCAGAATAGAAGAAACAACATGACTGGGCGGTTAAGGTATAGGCTTATAACGCATCTGCCTAAGGCTTCCAGTGATGCTTGTGATGGCCAAAGATATCCAATGAGGCTTGATAGATTATGCAATATTGATTCCTGAAAATATTGACCAAATCTATATTCTCCTCATAGGCCTCATTTGGTTCGCGGAATCATCGGGTTGGAAAAGCAAAGTGATTACTTTCCTATGTTTGGGTGCCAAAAGAATTGAGGAGGAAAGGAAAGTGATTCCCAATGGAAGGAAAATTAGAAGGAAAGTGATTCCATCCATCCGAGCAAGGAATCACTTTCCCACATTGAAGTATTCACTTTCCTTTCCAAATTCCTTGGCATTTCCAAACATCGAAAAGAAAAATCAATGGAAATTATAATTTCCCAAAGGAAATGAAATGTCAAGGAATTGATTTCCTTTCCCTTCTAACAGGCCATATGAAGCATAAATCTTATGGTTTTCAATACTCTCTGACATAGTCAAGTTGTTCTTGGACGACAATGAGTTCCAATAGATGCAAGTGTAATAGTGTAACACATAACAAGCTCCTAGAAACCAAAGATTTGGATTAGTCTTGCTCTAGGCCACCATTCATTCCGCTTTGAATTTAACAATTTCAGCAGTTCAGGGTTGGTTTGAGATTTTACAGGATGTAAACGTAATGCAGCTAAAGCTTATCTAACCCAAACTTTCCCAAAGGGCCAAATCGGAAAAATACTGATACTTCACAATTTTTTCGCATAGTACAGTGAAGAGTAATTCTTTAACAATATAATCATCAAAAGGACAAATTAGAAGAAAATGTCTAAACTATCTCACCTCACCTATGTGTAACTAATAACAGACATCCCAAGTCTGGAAGCAGAAAATTACTTGCCTATGAATATACTTCCATCAACAAACCAAATAAGCAATGCTCTAATTATATTTCATTGCAACTTGCCAAATTCCCAACTAATTTCTTCAAATTCCCAATAAGGACATCCAAAGTTCATAAGTTTCTTGCATAATCCAGTAAAAACTTATTTGCACATATTCTATACCTACAAAACAAAATGTCCAATTCCTAATAATTAGTCAACTCATATTACCCAACTCCCAGCAAATTACCTCAAAGTTATAATAAGTGGCATCCAAAGTTCGCAACTCTCTCACAAAATCCAACAGAAGAATATTCTCTTTTACTCGTATAACTCCACACACAAACCAAAATGACCAATGACCTTATTATAATTCTAGCTCATATTACGCCCATTTCCATCAAATATCCCTAAATTTCTAGGACAGCACAAGTTTGCATTTTCTTTCGCATAAATCCAGCAGAAAGTTACCCAATCATATACCTCAAGGTCCTCTGCCAACAAACAAAAATGGTCAGTGCCTTAATTATAATTTCAGCTCAATTACCTTGTACAAAATAATATCCAAAAGTCCAATTGAAATCTCGACCAAGAGCAAACAAAACCTAACTTTACCCCAGTTATTTCACATAACCCGGTGAAAAATAATTCTTCTAACCATATAACCAAATAAAATATCAAATTCAATAAAATTCCTCATCAAAGTCTGGTGAAAAACTTGAACTTCCACAGATATCTACTATGTAACAGTCCAAGTTTGGCACTTTCTGGCATAATCCAGCATAAAGGTACCCTTTTAAGCATATACCTCTACCAACAAACAAAAATAACCAATGCCCTAGTTAAAATTTTATCAAATTACCAACAGATAATTTCCAGGATTCCCAATCAAGACCCCATCCAAGAGATAGAAACAAACAAAACCCAAAACTTTTACCTGGGATCAAAGGTTAGAAACTTGAACTTCGCCAAATTTCTAATAAGGGATATCCGAAGTTCACAACTTTCTCGCATAATCCAGCAGAAATCCACTCATTTATACATATCCCTCTCTACCAGCAAACCAAAATAAGCAACACCCCAAATATAATTTTAGCTCATTGTACACAATTCCCAACAAATAACTTATAAAATCCTCGACTGTCTGCTAGAAAGATGATATTTCCTAATTTCTTCACATGATTCAGTAAAAAATAGCTCCTTTATCCATAAAAATATCAAATCGAAGCAACCCAAAGAAAAATCTGGTCCATAACTTCAATTTCCCCAAATGTCTAATAAGGAACGTCCCCATGTTTGTAACTTTCCCCGTGTATTTGTAATTTCATCTCACTTTACCCAATTCCCAACATAAATCCACAATCAAATCCCAACCGCGAGATCAAAACAAAGAAAACCCTAAGTTTACCCCGAGGGTGATGTTCCTCTTCTTGGGAGGATAGGTCCACGAACTCTTCGTCAAGAAGCAAAGGCCAAAAACCTTGAATCCTCCAAAATTTTCAATAAGGGGACGTCCAAAGTTGGCAACTTTCTCTTATAATCCATCAGAAATTCAACTCTTTTACGCTTAGTTCACCCAATTCCCAAAAAATAACATCGACCAAGAGACTGAAACGAACAAAAAAAACAACTATTTTTTTTATACCTGGCCGCCGATGTTCCTCTTGCGAGGAGAGGTCCTCGATATCGTCGTCCAGAACAATCTTCTCCTCCGGCGGCGGTGGGCCCTGCCTCAGCCGCTTGATAACGGGACGGGGAAGGGGCTCCGCTTCTTCCTCCTCTTCTTCATGCTCTTGATCTGTATCTAGGGTTTCATCGGAATCGAAACCTTCTTCTCTTCGGTTTGGTGATGGATTTGGCAATGGAGGTTGTTCTTCCTCTTCGTCGTCGAAGTCGAAGCCTAGAGAGTGTAAGCCCCCTGAATTTCCGGGATTTATTTTCGAATTTTTTAAATGAATTATTTTTCGATAATTCATTTTGATTTAATTAATTTTGATCATTAAATGTTCTTTACCATGACTTGGATTTCTAGAGCATCAGGGATGCCAGTCTCTGGAAACTTTTTTCTTGAAGTTTGTAGTAGACGAGATTATCTTCAATTTGATATATCATGTCCCACTCGAACTTGTTCTCTTGTGCTCCATTTGCTTCGCGCAACTTTCGGGTAAATTTAGACCAATTTATCGTCTGTCGTAATTCGTGATTAACTTCCAACTTAATTTCTGGGCCCGACATCGGTCCAATCCAGTCGACCCAATACATGGCCCTGGCATGTTTTGAGTCTACTATACACGTGCCACTTGCGTGCCACCAAATCGATCTCCCTTGTGCTCCTATTTCATCCATGATTTTAATTGGTTTAAATTTGTTATTTTAATTAAATCTTGGCCCCAACTCAACCAAACTTGACCCAACACCCAACCCAAATTGGTGTGACCCTACCATGTCTACCCATACATCTCACTATTGTATTTGTCTTCTTCCCTAATCAAAATATCTATTTCTCTCTCCTTGTATATATATACACATATATATACATATATATTTAAATCTCCCTCTCTCTTTTACCACACAAACACCCTATCTTTCCATGTCAGCACACACCCCCCTCTCTCTCTCTAACCGACCTTTACCTCTCTCTCTCTATCTTCTATATATAATATATACACACACCCATATATTATTAATCTCTCTCTCTCCTTAGTCACCACCACACACCAACTCCCCTCTCACATCAGCCGACCTCCCCTCCTCCTTTCTTCTTCTTTTCCACTTCTTCTTCTTCCTCCTCACTCCTTTATTTTTCCCATTCAAAACCAACACCATCACTACTCACCACTTCATCACCACCACCCGCAAACACCACCTCTCCTCAGCCTCTTCCACTCTCCTCCTCCTTCCCGCGGAGTCGACGATGGCCGTGCACGTACACCCCAGCCAGCCACCACCGCTGGGCCGCCGCCGCCGTGCCGCACCGCCACCGCCAGTGGTCGAAGCCGTCCGCAGCAGTAGCCAGCAAGCAGCTGCAGCAGCAGCGAGCAGTGCCAGCGGCAGCAGCAGGCTGCCACGGCCGTACGCCGCCGTGGGCGGCCCCCACCCTGGCCGGCGAACCCCTGGGCGAGCTCCTCCTCGTCGTCCTCCTCCTTCTCGACATGATACGTAGGCGATTTGTGCGTTTCGCACGGGTTCCCGCCGTGACGCGCGCCGGAACGGAACACAGAATTCGCTCTGGGACAACGACTTCGTGCCGATTTTCTGGACAATCCGACCGTTGGATCGACGAACTCTTTGCTACTCACAATCTCGGTATATAGCTCTTCACTTCCCTCAATTTTTGTCCTATAATTTTATCATTTGATACATCAAAACCGGCCACCAAGTTGACGTTTTAATTTGAACTATTTTTGACAGTTTTGTGGAGCCAACTTCGTCGGTTCGTATCTCCTCCATCGCAGCTCCGTCTGGCATTCTAATTTCGAATATATCGTTGAGTTTGTATCGTCATTCTGGACTCATTGGCATATGATTTGCTATGTTTTAGTGGACATTGGTTCCGATACGTATTTCGGTGCAAGTCGGATACCAATATCCGGGTCAACGGGTCATTTTGAGATCGGCTCATCGGAATCCAATTCTGGACATACCGTTGAGTTTATATTGTTATTCTGGACTCGTTAACATATAATTTGCTAATTTTTGAGAACATTGGCTCCGACATGCGTTTCCGTGCAAATCGGATTTCAATATCCGGGTCAACGGACCAATCTGAGATCGGGTCATCCAAATCCAATTTCGGATATACCGTTGAGTTTGTATCGTCATTCTGGATTCATGGGCATAATTTCTTAGGTTTAGTGCACTTTTATTTTAGCACATTTTTTGGTGCAAAGTGGGTCCGACACGGACACCGTTTTGACCCGAAATTATCTTTTTGCTCCTGTGTCCAAATTGGACTTATGGGCAGGCTATTCTAGCTATTTCGACCATTCTGGATACGTTGGTGATGGTTGTTTCACCATCTGACAACACCTATAGGTTTTCACCCTATTATTATAATCCTTCTCTTTTTATTCGTATTTTTAGATCCTTGTATCGGATTTGAGATCCATCGATTCCAGTGATTTCACAACCACTGAAATTGATTGTGTTGACCCTGTAGATGTTTATAGAGACTAGTCTTGACCCTGTTTGACCATGGTTGACTGCTTTGACTGAACGTCGAAGTAGAGTCAACATTTGACCTAGTTTAACCTAGAAGTTGACCAGAGTTGACTAGAGTTGACCAGTTGACTAAAAGTCAACTGTAAGTCAACTATTGACCCAGTGTGACCTAGTTTGACCAAGTGTGACTCAGTATGACCTAGTTTGACTTAGTTGACTGAGTCTGACCTAGATTACGTAGCTTATACTATAGAATCAATCCTAACACTGTTGAACCCTAATTAGCTTATATATATCTTATCTTTAGGTCTGTGGCATCACTCTGAGCATCGACCCCATTTGACAGCTCAGAACTGCAGGCGAGTATATTTTCTGATAGTAGTTCCTTGTCTTGATATTTTCTGTATCCGATTCAGTTATAGTGTTTTACTTGATTCTCGTCACGATGGTACATGGACTAGTATATACCAGATTTCTCTCATGAGATATCATTCTTAGATTTTCTTGGGATACTAATACTTGCTCGATCTTGTTCTTATACTTGTATTGACACCGATTCCTGAGAAGGAGTAGCTACCTTCTTAGGGAATCTCGTGCCATGACGTGCTATGTCCGGATCCGTATACTATTCGAGGAATGGGAAATTTTATAGATAGTGTGATCAATGCCCATCTTGAGTTACTACTTGTATCATAGCTATACCCTCACCTCACGATGGGTATAGCCTGACCTGTGCTACTACTTGCTCCATAGCTTGCCATCCCGGCCGGGCCGAGTCCACGTACTTGTAGCCGGTCGGCTGGAAGCCTGATCTTGACCCTTACCGCTCACATTATGCTATAATATTCGAGGCACATTTTATATTTATTGCATCGGTTACATATTACAGTTCAGCTTACTTTTTCTGTATGATTCACCTTGACATGATTTCCAGTTTATATATCATGTTTTACTTACAGTCTTGATATATCATCTTGTATTCCATTATGATTGTCTCTTACAGCATTTGTCAATACTATAAAATTGTTGTTAGTTTATGTACTCGTTCCCATCCTGACTAGATACGTTGACAATATTTTAGGAGTTGTTATACCATTATTGGACTTCATGATGTTGCTAGCTGGGGTGGATCTCACTATTTTTCTATGTGAGTTGCCTGGTAGTTATTCTTAGTTTGTCTTGTTTTTTCCTTATTTATTTTCCTGTCTTATGATTCCTTCTAGTAGTTTCTAATTGTTCTTGTGCCTTAGTTATCTTTCCTGTCTTATCTTCTTTAGATGTTGGGTTGTATTGAGTACATTTGTAGTTCATGGACCTTCTAGATATAGTGTATATTTATTGGGTACTAGACAGCGTTCTACCGCCGATACTGCAACGTAGGCTGGACATGGCCCACGTATTCGTATTCATATATCCGGGTGCGGGTCGTGATAGAGAGAAGGAAGGAGCTGTATAGCCTTCCATTGGAGGAAAGTGGGAGAGAGAGATAGGGGCTTTGGAAAATTTCTAAGTGGTCTTTTTTTTGCGCCAAATAAAAGAAATATCTGATTTTGGAATTTCTGAGCTTTTTTGCATGCAAGTCCTAGTGTTATACTTAAATAAAATTCTACCGAATTTTAAGATAGGTCCTCAAGATATACAAGTCCCTTGCATCTTTGTCAACCTTATCCTTCCCACTTTCTTATATATATATTAATATATGATAATTATATTGAAAAATAAGCATTACAAAAGTTCGGAGATGTTAGAAAGAGACTAATATTATATACTAAACATTTACAAAAGTACTCCTCGACAGATGACTCTAACCTTGAATTGAAACTTCAATGTCGTACCATTTACAAATGTACTCATCAACGGTTAAAATTTTGGAAGTTTTCATGTGATGTATGCTCCTGTGATGCATTATATCAATATCGAGTTGATATAATCTCCAACTCGCTTAATCTATATTTCTGCATCGAGCATACCCCCATAAGCCTACTCTAAAGTAGAGAAGTCTTGGTTTGGCGCAAAAAAAGTGTAAAAATATGCATATCTAGAGAAAACAAAATAAATAATAATTGCATATTTAAAGATCGTATAATAGAATGTAGGGGGGGGTGGAATGATGACTTCTTGGTTTGCTATTCTTTCTAGAATGTCAAACGAACGGTTCCTAATAGACCGAAGAAGAGGGGGTTTGAACCAAAACCGCAGCCACGTGGCATCTCCCCATTCGTCGGGGTTAGAGCCCACGTTAGCTGGACCTTCTTTTGTCAAACAAGAATACAAGATACATGTAGAAAATGTTAAAAGTTTGTGCCATTTGTTCTCCCTAAATCATACATTGGAAATGAGCAAACACCACTCTCCATGTCATGTCATGTCATGTCATGAATGAGAGAAAGAGAGAGAATGCAAATAGGAACTCAAAATAGAGACTTGGTTATGACATATGAATGAATTTTTCTATTTAGATCCTTTACTTTTTAGGAACTTATAATCAAGAAATGTGGAATCAATAAATGACATCCCTGTAATCCAACATTTCATAATTGACGAGTTTGAAAAAAATAAGGAACTCATGAGTTCCTCTAGGATTTTTGCCATGTATATTTCTGAGCATTTTGGCATCGACTGAAGAAAAACAACAGGATTTTCAGATGAATAATATGGAACACTAAATTAAGCCCCTCCATTTGGCAATAGGACGAAGCAATTAAGGAAGTAAAAAATGTTACATCCGAAGAAAATGCATTCAAATGACTCATAAATGCATGGTTCCATCATCATAGAGGAAGGAAACTGAAGTTTACTTGCCATTGAAAACTACTTCAAACAAGAATAAGAGACTACATTCCAATAATGGTCAATTGTTGAGAACCAATTAAGATGCCAATATCACTAGTTTGTCATGCAGCCTCTCAGGTTTTATTTTACAAGTTCCACAACAATAATGACCAGGAATATCTCTATAAGGCTGCAATGCACTCGATCTCGATCCTAGCATCTAACGGAAGTGCAGCTACCTGGTATGTCCTAATTATTATTCAGCTCATATTATCCAACTCCCAGCAAATGACCTCAAATTTATAATAAGTGACATCCAAAGTTCGTAACTTTCTCACGAAATCCAACAGAAGAATATACTCTATTACTCGTATAACTCAACAAAATGACCAATGACCTTTATTATAATTCCAGCTCATATTACACCCATTTCCATCAAATATCCCTAAATTTCTAGGACATCACAAGTTTGCATCTTTTTTTGCATAAATCCAGCAAAAAGTTACCCAATCATATACCTCGAGGTCCTCTGCCAACAAACAAAAATCGTCAGTGCCTTGATTATAGTTTCAGCTCAACTACCTTGTACAAAATAATACCCAAAAATCTAATTAAAATCTCGACAAAGAGCAAACAAAACCTAACTTTACCCCAACTACTTCACATAATCCGGTGAAAAATAATTCTTTTAACCATATAACCAATTGAAATATCAAATTCAATAAAATCCCTCATCAAAGTCTGGTGAAAAACTTGAACTTCCACAGATATCTACTATGTTCCAAGTTTGGTACTTTTTCGCATAATCTAGCATAAACCAATTCCCAACAGATAGTTTCCAGGATTCCCAATCAAGATCTCATCCAAGAGATAGAAACAAACAAAACCCAAATTTCTAATAAGAGACATCTGAAGTTCATAACTTTCTCGCATAATCCAGCAGAAATCCACCCATTTATACATATCTCTCTCTACCAGCAAACCAAAATAAGCAATGCCCCAAATATAACTTTAGCTCATTGTACACAATTTCTAACAAATAACTTACAAAATCCTCGACTGTCAGCTAGAAAGATGATATTTCCCAATTTCTTCACATAATTCAGTGAAAAATAGCTCCTTTATCCATAAAAATATCAAATTGAAGAAACCCAAAGAAAAACCTGGTCCAAAACTTCAATTTCCCCAAATGTCTAATAAGGAACGTCCCATGTTTCAACTTTCCCCGCGTATTTGTAATTTCAGCTCACTTTACCCAATTCCCAACCGCGAGATCAAAACAAAGAAAACCCTAATTTTACACCGAGGATGATGTTCCTCTTCTTGGGAGGATAGGTCCACGAACTCTTCATCAAGAAGCAAAGGCCAAAAACCTCGATTCCCCCAAAAAAATTCATTAAGGGGACGTCCAAAGTTGGCAACTTTCTCTTATAATCCATAAGAAATTCAACTCTTTCACGCTTAACTCACCCAATTCCCAACAAATAACATCAACCAAGAGACCGAAACGAACAACAACAACAAAACTAACTATTTTTTTATACCTGGACGCCAATGTTCCTCTTCTTGCGAGAAGGGCTCCTCGATATCGTTGTCCAGAACAATCTTCTCCTCCGCCGCTGGAGGCGGCTCCGACGGCGGTGGGCCCCGCCTCAGCAGCTTGAGAACGGCACGAGAAAGGGGCTCCGCTTCTTCCTCCTCCTCCTCCTCCTGATCTGGATCTAGGTTTCATCGGAATCGAAACCTTTTTCTCTTCGGTTTGGTGATGTAGGTTGTTGTTAGGACCGGGGCACAATTTTTCAATAGAAAACTGAGAATATGAAACAATTATAAGAACAGTGTTCCAACGCAACACTTCTAGGAAGGTTGCACAAGTATAACGAAGATCTAAGAAGATCTCGTTATTATATTACGATAATCTAAAAAGATTTTATAATCCACAGCAGCATATGATATACGAGAATCTAAGAAGATTTCGTAATCACAGCAGCGAGGAAGATGACAGGCAAAAGATGGAAGATGGCATGCTGGGGTGAATGATCACCGTTGCTCAAAGCTATATTTGTCCCACACGAATAGCTTCCAGGAACCAGCAAGTTTATCGGAGAACTTTGGAACACTTCTGCTCTTCTGACTCCTCGGATCGTACACGGACTCCCGTGCAAAAATAACGCTGGTGCAAAGCTTTTCTTCTCTCTGACAGGCTCTGTTTACTTGTGTTAAGAAACACTTGTAAACTTTCGTAACTCTCTGAATATGTTCTATATTGTATATATGCCTGTGAGAGAGAAGAGAGCTTATATAGGCCCGAGTAGCAACTGTCCGGTTAGCACAACATTCGGGACGTGGTAATAACCACTCCGAACGTGCAGTAACCGCTCAGATCAGGCACATACACGATCTGAAGCAAGTTGCGCCGCTCTAGCAACCCGTGCGCCTTGCACCTTGCGCACAGAGCCACTTGCACCACACGCCTTGCGCGCCTTGCACACCTTGCACCATACGTACAATGCGTACATTGTGTCACTTGTGCCACTTGCACAACCTGGCGCAACCTGTGCGCAACCTGCACGCAAACTGCCACAACCTGTGTACAGCCTGGCGTAACCTGTGCGCAACCTGGCGCAACCTGTGCGCAGCCTGGCGCAACCTGGCGCAACATGTGCGCAACCTGGCGCACAACCTGGCACGTACCCTGGTCGAGCAACCTAGGTCGCGCAACCTGTGCCGCGCAACGTGGCACGCAACTTGGCCGCGCAAGTGGGTCGCGCAACGAGCGCAACTAAAGCGTATTATACGCCTAGCGACGATGCTGATGTACTAAATGGAAAGTGCGCCAACAAAATGCCACATAAGCCCATGAGCCCGAGTCCGAGTCCGAGTCTGAGTCGCTAAGCCCCTACGGGGCTTAGCTCCCATGGAAATAAATTTCCCAAGAGCAAAAAGCATGAATGCTTTCAATTGTTGATTTAGCCTTTTTTCCATTAGAAAATTAACCCTACATGGCACATCCATGTGCACCTCCACACCACATGTGCATCTCTAAACTAGCATAGCTAATATATAGAGATACAACTCCTTTGGCCTAGCCGATGTGGGACTAAAATTCACAATAAAAGGCCAAATCCCAACAATCCCCCATATATCTCTATATATGGGTATAAGTGTTCCCCAAAGTAACTGTCCATCATACATTTGGAGAGATATCGCTGACGACTTTAATCTTCCCGTATGGATCAAACAACAGACTATAATACAAGAATGGACTAAGCCTTGAATTCTGCATCATAGCTGAAATTTTTTCCACTCACATAATATAGTTACATATGCTTCTGGCTACACATTAAAGGCCCTGTGTCAGCCTGGTTTCAGTGTATAATTTTGGGCGTCTACAAGTTTACCCTCAAGAGACGGCCTGATATCTCTTTGTCCATACACTATAGGTGAGTTCATTATAAAGAGACATGGCATGAAGCGCTTTGCGCTTCCCTTGCGGTACTACGCCGCTATGACATGGCTTAAAGCCGAGGCCTTACCCTATACCGGGAACCTCATCGTAGTATCATACTACTGTAGCATGAGGCGACCGCCTCTTTGTAGTGCCAAACTACCCAGCATGAAGCCTTAGGCTTCCTTGCGGTGTTACGCCACAACGACATGGTTTGCAAGGCCGAGGCTTTATCCCTAACCGGGTACCTCATCATGGTGTCGTGCCACTGTAACATGAGGAACTCCTCCTCTTTGTAGTGCTGACTACACCCCTCTTTATTTTAACATACAGCATTATGCTAACTGCCTATTTGCGGTGCTACGTCGCTGTGACTTGGCTAGCAAAGTCGAGGCATTACCCCATGCCTGGGAACCTCATGGGGGAGTTACCCCACAGTAGCATGGAGTTTCACTTCTTGTAGTACTGTTCTACCGTGCTTCATGTAAAGCACACCAGGCATTCACCCTGCCTGAGAACTCATTAAGGCATTTAAGCCAACCTTCCCACAAGATCCATTTTTCGTAGAAAACAACAGTAGACAACAGTGGTTATAGGTCCGTAACCTCTCCATGCCCAATAGAACATGTACCCACCGTTCCGAATATTCTTTCGATTAGTGGTCCTCCCTTGAACCAAAAGCTAGATGCCTAGTAGATTTCTCTTTGAACTATTAGCATAAAACTTTATGGTAGGAATACAATAATACAATATTAGAATGCCTTCAAACCTATTTTACAAGCTGTGTCATCGACCAGCTGGCGCTTGAGGCCCTTGGTGAACGGATCCGCTAGGTTCTTCTGACTCCGAACATCAATTACTGTAATAACACCCCTCTTGATGAGATCGTGTACTGTCCTGTGCTTCAACCGCACAGTTATCTTCTTCCCGTTGAAGAGATCATTTGATGCCACTGCCGCAGTCGCCTGATTGTCGCAGTATATCGGTATCGTCGGTATTTGTGCCCCAACCACTGGAAGATCATACATGAGCTCCCGAAGCCATTCTGCTTCCTCGGCTGCGGAATCAAGTACAAAGAACTCAGATTCCATGGATGACCACGAGAGCATAGTCTGTTTCTTCGATTTCTACGATATAGCAGCTCCACCCATTATGAAAATGAATCCACCTGTGGACCTCTCGCTCTCCACCTCTGAGCACCAGCAGGCATCACTGAAGCCTTCCACTACCGGCGGATCTCCGCTGTATTACAGTGCATATGTCTGAGTCTTCTTGAGATATCTCATAACCCGTTTCACAGCTTTCCAGTGTTCAACACCTGGGTTACTCGTGAAACGACTCAGCATTCCCACGGCGAAAGCTATGTCAGGCCTTGTAGCAGTAGTAGCATACATCAAACTTCCGATTACGCTTGCATACTCCAGCTGCCTGACACTTTCCCTTGAATTAAACTTCAGCTTCAGATCACACCTGTACGACGTATCGATCCCTGGAAGATCCCGATACCCATAATGAGTGATCATTTTCTCAATATAATGAGACTGTGACAGCGCTAGTCCAGTGTCTGTCTGGATGATCTTGATTCCTAAGATCACATCAGCTTCCCCCAAGTCCTTCATACTGAACTTGCTCGAGATGAATTTCTTTGTCTCCGTGACACAGCTCATATCCGTACCTAGGATAAGCATGTCGTCCACGTACAGACAAACGATCACACCTCTTCCATCAGCGAACTTCGTGTAAACACACTTGTCCATCTCGCTGACCATGTAGCCATTTGACCTTATAACTTTGTTAAATTTCTCATGCCACATCTTGGGAGCCTGTTTAAGACCGTACAAAGATTTCACCAACTTGTAGACTTTGTCTTCAAGACCCTTGACGACAAATCCCTCTGGCTATTACATGTATATCTCTTCGATCAGCTCGCCATTTAGAAAAGCCGTTTTTACATCCATCTGATGTATCACCATCTTACGTATTGCTGCAAGAGCAATCAACACTCTGATGGTGGTCATCCGGGCTACTGGAGCATACATGTCAAAGTAGTCAATCTCCTGCTTCTGAGAAAACCCCTCGGCTACCAACCTAGCCTTGAACTTATCAATAGTTCCGTCTGCTTTCATCTTCTTCTTGAAGATCCATTTGCATCCGATGGGTTTTGCTCCTTCAGGAAGATCAACCAACACCCAAGTGTTATTTGAGGTGATAGAATCAATTTTATTGTCAATCGCCTCCTTCCAGAAAATAGAGTCTCTGGTCTTCATCGCCTCATCATAGGTAAGCGGATCAGCTTCCACATGATAGGTGACAAAGTCACTTCCGAAGTCCTTCGGCCTCCTCATACGCTTAGCTAACGGCTCAGCTTGTTCTGGTTCAATCGTTGTTTCAACAACATCTTCTTTGACCACATCTTCATTGAAGACTTCAGTTTCTGGCGCACCCTCATTGTTCTCCGGTACATCCGCAAGAACAATATTCTTATGCCTTGCAAATTTGTCTTCAAAATATTCTGCGTCGCGAGATTCAACGATATGATTTGACTCAATATCTAGAAATCTCCGAGCATCACTCTTCTCGGCATACCCCAAGAAGATCGTCTCAGTAGTCCTTGTCCCAAGCTTCTGAATCTTTAGATCTGGAAGCTTGACATATGCCAGACACCTCCACACTCGAATGACATTCAAGTTAGGTCTGACCTTGAACCAGAGTTCATGAGGAGTAACGTCTGAAGTTGCATGAGGCACTCTATTTAGAATAAAAGTGGCCGTCAATGTAGCTTCTCCCAGTAGCACTTAGGAAGGCCAGCAGTCAACAACATTGAGTTAATTATTTCTGTTAACGTTCTGTTCTTTCTCTCTTCTACTCCGTTTGATTGAGGAGAGTACGGAGTCGTAGTCTCATTGACAATTCTATTTTCTTTGCAGAACGATACGAATTCATGAGACCTGTACTCCCTACCTCGATCACTTTTTATTCTTTTGAGTTGTTGTCCAGTCTGCCGCTCAGCTTCGGCTCTAAACTCCTTGAACTTCTCGAATACTTCGTCTTTAGCCTTCAGTAAGTAGACGAATGCATACTTTGAGAAATCATCGATGAAGGTTATGAATACTTCATTTCGGCCTTTGTAGAGAACTGTTTGAAGTCACAGATATCGGAGTGTACCAACTCCAGAAGACATGTACTTTGATTAACCCGAGGAAAGGGTTTTCTTGTGATCTTTGTTTGAGCACAAACTTCATATTTCTCTACCTTACCCCCATACTTGAAAATAAGTCTTAGACTAGACATTTTATTTATTCGTTTACAATGAACATGTCCTAGCCTATTATGCCACAAATCAATAGTATAAGCAGAAGGAGTGATTGCATTAATTATATTAATTACATTGGACTGATTCACAAGCTGAATTTTGAACATCCCTTTGATATAAAAAGCTTTCCCGAAATATGTTCCCTTAATAGACATCACCATCTGGCCGGCATTGATGTCCATCCTGAGGCCTGCGTTGCATAGTAGGCCTCCTGAGATCAGGTTCTTGGCGATAGCAGGTACGTGCTTCACGCCTTGAAGCGTCAGAGACTTCTCCGAAGTCAGCTTCAACACCATCGTCCCGATCCCGAGCACTTCAGCTTGTGCCTGGTTCGCCATCATAACCACTTCAAAAGTAGGTGTGTAGGTGGTGAACCACTCCTTACTGGAGCATACATGGCAGGAGGCTCCAGTGTCTACCCACCAGTCAGAGTCAGTCCTTACCGCATCAACCTGTTCAATCATAGCAACAACGTCACTGATCATAGATACCTTACTAGGCTCTTCTTGCTCTGATTGCTTGGTCTTTGCTTTGCATTCACTTTTGAAGTGGCCCATCTTGCTACACTTGAAGCAAGGCATCTGAGACTTTGGCTTCTTTTGCTTGAAAGAAGTCCCCTTCACGTTCAGATTGTTAGGGTCCTTCTTCTTATTGTGGGAAGCCGCCTGCTTTCCCCTTGGTTCCTTAGTATGAACCAGATTAGCGTTAGCCAATTGCTTGGACAGTGTGTCCACCTTTAGTTGAGCCCGCATCTGGTCCTCAACATAGATTTTCTGTAAGAGATCTTCAAGGCTGATCTCAAGCTTCTTCCTATGCATGTTTGCATAGAACTTACTCCACCCAGCGGGGAGCTTTGAGACAATTCCTCCAACAACAAACTTGTCGGGGAGGGGCATCGCCTCGTCTTCCAACTTCTGTCGCAGCTTCATAAATTCTTTTACCTGCGGCAATATAGACTTCTCATCCTCAAAGAGCCATTTGTGATATTTTTCAACCACAAATATCTTGCTCCTGTTCTTGTCTTCTTCGTACAGTTTTGCTAGAGACTCCCATATATATGTCTCTGGCAATAGTCTTCTTACTATAGAATTCTGCTAGGGAATCCTCCATAGCATTCAGGATAAGCAGCCTGCAAATGCTATTCTCCCTTCTCCACTTGGCATGAAGTTTAGTAGCCACAGTAATGGCGGCAGCAGACCCAGTATCTGGAACAGTAGGTTCCTCTTCAAGAAGCACGTGATCAATGTCTCTGAGTTGAAGAGTGAGATAAACCTTCCTCTTCCATACTTGATAATGCTCTTCATCAAACTTTTCTAACTTATAGAAGTCAGTATTGAGGAGTAAAGCATTAAAGTTTTTCATCGTAGCAATATAGCTTTGAGATTGTTAGGACCGGGGCACAATTTTTCAATAGAAAACTAAGAATATGAAACAATTGTAAGAACAATGTTCCAACGCAACACTTCTAGGAAGGTTACGCAAGTATAACGAAGATCTAAGAAGATTTCATTATTATATTACGAGAATCTAAAAAGATTTTATAATCCACAGCAGCATATGATATACGAGAATCTAAGAAGGTTTCGTAATCACAGCAGCGAAGAAGATGACAGGCGAAAGATGGAAGCTGGCATGCTGGGGTGAATGATCACCGTTGCTCAAAGCTATATTCGTCCCACACGAATAGCTTTCAGGAACCAGTAAGTTCGTCGGAGAACTTTGGAATACTTCTGCTCTTCTGACTCCTCGGATCGTACACGGACTCCCGTACAAAAACAACGCTGGTGCAAAGCTTCTCTTCTCTCTGACAGGCTCTGTTTACTTATGTTAAGAAACACTTGTAAACTTTCGTAACTCTCTGAATATGTTCTGTATTGTATATATGTCTGTGAGAGAGAAGAGACCTTATATAGGCCCGAGTAGCAACTGCCCGGTTAGCACAACATTCGAGACGTGGTAATAACCACTCCGAATGTGCAGTAACCACTCAGATCATGCACAGGCACGATCTGAAGCAAGTTGCGCCACTCTAGCAACCCATGCACCTTGCACCTTGCGTACAGAGACAAAGAAATTCATCTTGTGCAACTAAAGTGTCACGACCCACACCCTGATTAGGGGCACGAGTACGTGGTTACGTCCAGCCTACGCTGCAGCATCGGCGGTAGAACGCTGTCTAGGTCATCTATAAATACTAAAACTAAACAGATAAATATACCTGTACAGTATATACACTCCGAATGGAGGTGACATAGCAATACAGTCTCAATCACAAATGTAAAACTAAGGTAGATAGTATCGAAAGAAAAATACGAATGATGAGAACAGGAAATAAGTCCAAGATCCACACAAGTCCAGAGCTATACACAAACAACCCAGAGAATCACATAATATATAAAAACTACTATAGTCTAAAAAGTACTAGCTGGCTCGTAGGCCAGGCAAACCTAACTAAGCTACACTACTTAGGGTGAGCAAAGTCTAGTGGCTCTACTAACAAACCACAGCCCGGGTCTACTCCATCAGAGTCGACCCCATAATAGGTCGGACAATCTGCCTCAGAATCATCTGTAATATGTTAACGGTATCCTGTCAGGAAAACGAGCAAGTACAAACACCAAAAGCAGTTCTATATGAATTGACAAATACTATAAGAGACAGTATAATGAAATACAAGACAAAGATATAGGCGACTTGGGAACCATTTGAAAGCCGAGTTACAACCCTTGAACCAAACAAGGACCGAGGTTGTAACCTTTCTTTCAAACAGAACTTAGTCTCAAATCATGGTACTGTATAAAAATAGGTAGAGCATGTGAGTAATGGAATCATAGAATGGTGAGAAGTACAAAAAGTAAAGCTGAACTGGAATATAAGATACGACAATAAATGTAAAATATGATTTGAATTATTAGAGCGATATGTGATCGGCTAGGGAGTCATGGTGGGGTTATCCACTTGGCCCGGCAATCCGCAGTAACCTCAACGGAGAGTCATGCCGGCCAACCTGGATAACCTGGCATGGGATATCTGCTACACCCTACGTGAGGTGAGGGTGGCACTAGCAAAATAGTGACAGGAAGGCTTTGATCACATAACCCCTAATAATTCCCCCATCCCCGAATAGTATCATGGATCCGGACATGGCACATCATGACACGGATTCGAAAGCAGGTGATCAGCCCACTCCCAAATCGATGTCTATATAAGTACATGAACATGGATATCACATACCAACATACCAAGAAAAATCCGGAAATAATATCTCATGACAGGATCCAACGTATACTAGTCCGTGAACCGTCGTGTCGGGAATCATGTGAGACACTACAACTGAATCGGATATAGTAGATATCAAGACAATGAAAACTATCAGTGAATGTACTCGCCTGCGGTCCTGAGCTGATAAGGTGAACAGACGTTCAGAGTAATTACAGACCTAAAGATGAGATACTACAAGTCAAAACATGGTTTAATAATGAAAGGAAAACTAATCTAGTCATGATATGCAAGTCTAAGTCAAAAACTAGGTCAAACCAAGTCACACCGAGCTAAACTAGGTCACACTAGGTTATACTGAGCCAAACTGGGTCACACTAGGATAACCAAGGTCAAACAAAGTCACAGAAAGTCAATCCAACTCTGGTTAACTCTAGTCAACATTGAGTCAACCCTAGGTCAAACAAGTCAAATGTTGACTAACGGTTAATTTTCAGTCAACTGGTCAACTCTGGTTTGGTTTTGGTCAATTCTAAGTCAAGTGTTGACTTGAAGTTGACTTTCGGTCAAAAAGTCAATTCTTGGTCAACAGGGGTCAAGACTAGCCTAAAGTACCCTCATCTAGTCATTACCTACCAAGACAACCTATTTCTAATTCCATCTTAACAATCAAAACCCTTTCTTAGACTTTACCCCAAAATTCTACTTTTACCTTCTAAGATACTGATTTGTATCTTAGGATACTCACTCATCTATATCCTAACTTATACCTCTAATATAAGATGCTAACCAACTCTAACATATAACTTCTAACCATCTATTCTAACTTATAAACCTAACACAACTAACATATGTCATCTCTAACTAACAATAACATAGACTAACACAACTAATTATCTAACTTATACAAGCTATCACTATCTAACTTCGAATATATCTCTAACCTCTACATAGATTCTAACATAACCACTAACATACTAACATATCCATACATACAATATTTAAATTTCTCTCCACTCCAATACTAACACACACACAAACACATATACCAAATCCACCACCCTTCTCTTCTAACACACCTACACACATCTATATACAAACACACTACCACTCAACCAAAACACAAATCACTCAACAAACTACACTAGCCTCAAGTCAAATAGGATGGCATGATCCTTCCAACTCTCTCACCTTCACAACCCATACACACTACACTACCATCTATACAACATCAAACACACACTAACACATATCCTCTATCAATCTCACTTCTCTCCACTAACCACACACATCCTTATCTCATTCAAACACACATACTATACTAACATATATTACATAACAATAATATACATATATATACATATATGTACTATATCATACATATTCTTGACAATCTATGATACCTACATTCACATGATATCTATACTAGGCTCATAGGTTACACAAAATACCTACGTCGCATAGTCACTCTTCTACTTAAAACCAATACTGTACCAATTGGGCCTTCAAAAAATTCTAGGATTAAAGTATGTTATAGCTCTTCGTGTTAGCTTTCCGAAACTTTAAACGGATCGCATTTTCGTGTCCGGAAGCTCCCGAAATCGCGAAAACACCGAAATACGTTCATCTTTAATACAGCTGACACTCAAACAATTCTACAGAAAGTTATATAACGAATTTGGCTTATTAAAATATATATTTGGAAAGCTAACTTCGATACGCTTCTTCTAAAAAATGGGAGGTTAATTGGAGTTATGAGCTAAAAGTTATGACATTTCTAAGTTGCTCTAGCTACTAAAAACGTGGATAAAAATTATGACGAATTTGGGTTGTTTGGACAAAAAACACATGTAGGCCAAAATACTTGGATACCAACATAGCTATCTAAATAAAACATATTCTAACAATCCTAAATAAGATCAATCCACTCTCTAACCATCTAACCACACACACAAATAAATATATATATACACAAACCACACACACACACACACACACACACACACACACACACACACACACACACATATATATATATATATATATATATATATATATATATATATATATATATATATATATATATATATAAAGAGACACATCAATCTAAATATAAAATGAATATGATACAATATGATACTATAAAGAACACATTAGGAACAACTCTCTAAAAATATAAATCTGAGATTAAAACACTAATTAATCATTCCTACAATATATATATATATATATATATATATATATATATATATATATATATATATATATATATATATGCATACAAGTGTCCAAAATAGGAGTTTTTCCCACTAGGACACAACCACAACACAAAGGACACTCCTATGACCTCCAAATGGACACGAAATGGACACAAATGGAGATATAACCATGGAGGTCACTCCTATGGGTTCAAAATATTCCTATATGCATGTAGGGATAGATTAGAGGAGAGATTATACCTTCCGGGAGAGAGATTCAAAGGAAAATCCTTCTGACACGACACCGACACGTAGAGATTCCAAAAGGACACGAACGAGCTCCGAATCCTCCCAAACTTGGCTAGCACCCTCTAACCATGGAGTAGAAGAGAAATGAAGAAGATTTGGTGGAAGAAATGGTGGATTTGGAGATGAAATCAATGGAGTTGTTTTCTAGAAATTTAGGGAAGAACAAGAGAGAGAAAATGGATGGATAAAATAAAATGGAAGAGATGGTGATTCACCCCTTATCCCCCCCATAGGTGGCTGCCCAAAAAGGGTGAGGTGTTCCCATTTTGAATGTCCAAAATGCCCTCCACTAATCTATTTGATTTAAATTAGGAATGGGTTAAAGGTTGAGGTCAATTTAGTCTAGTTTTAAGTCTCTCATTAAACTAAACCTATCCATAAATAATTAGTCTAACTACTAACTAAAATTAATATCATGTGGACTAAAATTAATATCATGTGGGCCATGTCTAACTAGTGTGTGGGTCCCACTAGAGTCAAACTACCCCCCGGGTCCCCGTTTCAAGTCGGATTGAGTTAAAATTCGAACCCGACTCAAATAACCCCAAAACAATATCATAAATAATAAAATAAATTTCGACCCCAAAATAATTAAATAAATTTTAAAAATATTCAAAAATACAAAATGACAAAAATACCCCTGTTTCTGAAAACTGAGGGTGACAAATCTATCCACCTTAAAAAAATTTCGTCCTCGAAATTAAAACCAAGCAATCGCCAACGCAAAATATCAAAAAAATCAAAGAGGTCCAATGACCAAAATACCCTTGGGCCAGAAATAATACTGAAAGTATCCTAATCACATGGTTAGGCTCCAGGTCAAACAGTCCCTAGGGTTTCACTAGTAAAACATCAAAATTACAAGTCATGGCTTAAAAATTTAAAATGATTAAAATCTCCAAAATCAAAGCATGAATTAAATGACATTAATTAAATGACTAAAATTATAGTATTTTAAAATTATACTCAAATAGAAACTAGGTGCTACAAGTCTATCCACTTTAAAGGAATCATCCTCAAAAATTAAAACAAAGGAACCACAGAAAAAATTATGCAATTCGATAATCGTATGCGTCTGTCCAAAATCATGATACTCAGAATCTTCGTCATGTCAGTGAGCAAGACTACGATAATCACAGAGTCCTTGACTATGGTACATACCTCTAGAATTATGGTATTTAAAATTTTTGCATTGTCGCATGCTTGGCAGCGAAAACCTTAAATTCCTACACCCGAGAAATACGACCATAATCCGACTATATGTCTTCACTATGCCTGCTAGCATGACCCTAAAGGATTCTAAAATCTCAATATCAAGATGACCTAGCCCATACGACTTATCTCAGAAGAATATCACATCACAAGAACAAAATTTTATCCAACGATCAAGGAACAAATGGAATTGAATTTCAAGACAGTTTATAAGAAAGCAAATATGGAAATGAGATCAAAAGATTGGAACCTGCTATCTGCTCTGCTACTGCCTGAAAACAAGTCACTGTCATCCTGAAGACGAATTGAACCCAAGAGATCAATATGGCACAAGATAAGATATTATCAAAGGAGGATAATTGAATTCAAATGCAAGAAGAGTTGTCATGGTAATCAAAAGATCAGAATTTTCCTAAAATGTGATTGAGTAACTCCTTTTATATCCTATATCCTAGTCGTAGGCTCGTAATTAGTACTCTAAGTCGAGCACCATTATGATACCGCAATAATTGTGACTCTGACCTGCATGGGCCACCACAAAAATGTGTCACGACCCGCACCTTGATTAGGGGCACGAGTACGTGGTTACGTCCAGCCTACGCCGCAGTATCGGCGGTAGAACGCTGTCTAGGTCATCTATAAATACTATAACTAAACAGATAAATGTACATGTACAGCATATACACTCCGAATGGAGGTAACATAGCAATACAGTCTCAATCACAAATGTAAAACTAAGGTAGATAGTATGGAAAGAAAAATACGAATGATGAGAACAGAAAATAAGTCCAAGATCCACACAAGTCCAGAGCTATACACAAACAACCCAGAGAATCACATAATATATAAAAACTACTACAGTCTAAAAAGTACTAGCTGGCTCGTAGGCCAGGCAAACCTAACTAAGCTACACTACTCAGGGTGAGCAAAGTCTAGTGGCTCTACTAACAAACCACAGCCCGGGTCTACTCCATCAGACTCGACCCCATAATAGGTCGTGCAATCTGCCTCAGAATCATCTATAATATGTCAACGGTATCCTGTCAGGAAAATGAGCAAGTACAAACACCAATAGCAGTTTCATATTAATTGACAAATACTATAAGAGACAGTATAATAAAATACAAGACAAAGATATAGGCGACTTGGGAACCATTTGAAAGTCGAGTTACAACCCTTGAACCGAACAAGGACCGAGGTTGTAACCCTTCTTTCAAACAGAACTTAGTCTCAAATCATGGTACTGTATAAAAGCAGGTAGAGCATGTGAGTAATGGAATCAAAGCATGGTAAGAAGTACAGAAAGTAAAGCTGAACTGGAATATAAGATACGACAATAAATGTAAAATGTGATTTGAATTATTAGAGCGATATGTGATCGGCTAGGGAGTCATGGTGGGGTTATCCACTTGGCCCGGCGGTAACCTCAACGGAGAGTCATGCCGGCCAACCTGGATAACCTGGCATGGGGTATCTGATACACCCTACGTGAGGTGAGGGTGGCGCTAGCAAAATAGTGACAGGAAGGCTTTGATCACATAACCCCTAATAATTCCCCCATCCCCGAATAGTATCATGGATCTGGATATGGCACATCATGACACAGATTCGAAAACAGGTGATCAGCCTACTCCCAAATCGATGTCTATATAAGTACATGAACATGGATATCACATACCAACATACCAAGGAAAATCCGGGAATAACATCTCATGACAGGATCCAACATATACTACTCCGTGAACCGTCGTGTCGGAAATCATGTAAGACACTACAACTGAATCGGATATAGTAGATATCAAGATAATAAAAACTATCAGTGAATGTACTCGCCTACGGTCCTGAGATGATAAGGTGAACAGACGTTCAGAGTAATCACAGACCTAAAGATGAGATACTACAAGTCAAAACATGGTTTAATAATGAAAGAAAAGCTAATCTAGTCATGATATGCAAGTCTAAGTCAAAAACTAGGTCAAACCAAGTCACACCGAGCTAAACTAGGTCACACTAGGTTATACTGAGCCAAACTGGGTCACAATAGGATAACCAAGGTCAAACAAAGTCACAGAAAGTCAATCCAAGTCAAACTAGGTCAATTTGGGTCAAAGGTTGACTTACAGTTGACTTTTGGTCAAAAAGTCAACTCTAGTCAACTCTGGTCAACACTGAGTCAACCCTGGGTCAACCCTAGGTCAACCCTAGGTCAAACAAGTCAAATGTTGACTAACAATTGATTTTCAGTCAACTGGTCAACTCTGGTTTGGTTTTGGTCAATTCTAAGTCAAGTGTTGACTTGAAGTTGACTTTCGATCAAAAAGTCAACTCTTGGTCAACGGGGGTCAAGACTAGCCTAAACTACCCTCATCTATTCATTACCTACCAAGACAACCTATTTCTAATTCTATCTTAACAATCAAAACCCTTTCTTAGACTTTACCCCAAAATCCTACTTTTACCCTCTAAGATACTGATTTGTATCTTAGGATACTCACTCATCTATATCCTAACTTATACCTCTAATATAAGATACTAACCAACTCTAACATATAACTTCTAACCATCTATTCTAACTTATAAACCTAACACAACTAGCATATGTCATCTCTAACTAACAATAACATAGACTAACACAACTAATTATCTAACTTATACAAGCTATCACTATCTAACTTCGAATATATCTCTAACCTCTACATAGATTCTAACATAACCACTAACATACTAACATATCCATACATACAACATTTAAATTTTTCTCCACTCCAATACTAAAACACACACAAACACATATATCAAATCCACCACCCTTCTCTTCTAACACACCTACACACATCTATATACAAATACACTACCACTCAACCAAAACATAAATTACTCAACAAACTACACTAGCCTCAAGTCAAATAGGATGGCATGATCCTTCCAACTCTCTCACCTTCACAATCCACACACACTACACTACCATCTATACAACATCAAACACATACTAACGCATATCCTCTATCAATCTCACTTCTCTCCACTAATCACACACATCCTTATCTCATTCAAACACACACACTATACTAACATATAATACATAAAATAATATATATATATATATATATATATATATATATATACATATATGTACTATATCATACATATTCTTGACAATCTATGATACCTACATTCACATGATATCTATACTAGGCTCATAGGTTACACAAAATGCCTACGTCGCATAGTCACTCTTCTACTTAAAACCAATACTGTACCAATTGGGCCTTTACAAAATTCTAGGATTAAAGTATGTTATAGCTCTTCGTGTTAGCTTTCCGAAACTTCAAACGGATCGCATTTTCGTGTCCGGAAGCTTCCGAAATCGCGAAAACACCGAAACGCGTTCATCTTTCATACAGCTGACACTCAAACAATTCTACAGAAAGTTATAGAACGAATTTGGCTTTTTATAATATATATTTGGAAAGATAACTTCGATACGCTTCTTTTAAAAAAAAAATAGGAGGTTAATTGGAGTTATGAGCTAAAAGTTATGACATTTCTAAGTTGCTCTAGCTACTAAAAACGTGGATAAAAATTATGACAAATTTGGGTTGTTTGGACAAAAAACACATGTAGGCCAAAATACTTGGATACCAACATAGCTATCTAAATAAAACATATTCTAACCATCCTAAATAAGATCAATCCACTCTCTAACCATCTAACCACACACATAAATAAATATATATATGCACAAACCACACACACACACACACACACACACACACACACACACACATATATATATATATATATATATATATATATATATATATATATATATATATATATATATATATAAAGAGACACATCAATCTAAATATAAAATGAATATGATACTATAAAGAACACATTAGGAACAACTCTCTAAAAATATAAATCTGAGATTAAAACACTAATTAATCATTCCTACAATATATATATATATATATATATATATATATATATATATATATATATATATATATATATATATATATATATATATATATATATATATGCATACAAGTGTCCAAAATAGGAGTTTTTCCCACTAGGACACAACCACAACACAAAGGACACTCCTATGACCTCCAAATGGACACGAAATGGACACAAATGGAGATACAACCATGGAGGTCATTCCTATAGGTTCAAAATATTCCTATATGCATGTAGGGATAGATTAGAGGAGAGATTATACCTTCCGGGAGAGAGATTCAAAGGAAAATCCTTCTGACACGACACCGACACGTAGAGATTCCAAAAGGACACGAACGAGCTCCGAATCCTCCCAAACTTGGCTAGCACCCTCTAACCATGGAGTAGAAGAGAAATGAAGAAGATTTGGTGGAAGAAATGGTGGATTTGGAGATGAAATCAATGGAGTTGTTTTCTAGAAATTTAGGGAAGAACAAGAGAGAGAAAATGGATGGATAAAATAAAATGGAAGAGATGGTGATTCACCCCTTATCCCCCCCATAGGTGGCTGCCCAAAAAGGGTGAGGTGTTCCCATTTTGAATGTCCAAAATGCCCTCCACTAATCCATTTGATTTAAATTAGGAATGGGTTAAAGGTTGAGGTCAATTTAGTCTAGTTTTAAGTCTCTCATTAAACTAAACCTATCCATAAATAATTAGTCTAACTACTAACTAAAATTAATATCATGTGGACTAAAATTAATATCATGTGGGCCATGTCTAACTAGTGTGTGGGTCCCACTAGAGTCAAACTACCCCCCGGGTCCCCGTTTCAAGTCGGATTGAGTTAAAATTCGAACCCGACTCAAATAACCCCAAAACAATATCATAAATAATAAAATAAATTTCGACCCCAAAATAATAAAATAAATTTTAAAAATATTCAAAAATACAAAATGACAAAAATACCCCTGTTTCTGAAAACTGAGGGTGACAAATCTATCCACCTTAAAAAAATTTCGTCCTCGAAATTAAAACCAAGCAATCGCCAACGCAAAATATCAAAAAAAATCAAAGAGGTCCAATGACCAAAATACCCTTGGGCCAGAAATAATACTGAAAGTATCCTAATCACATGGTTAGGCTCCAGGTCAAACAGTCCCTAGGGTTTCACTAGTAAAACATCAAAATTACAAGTCATGGCTTAAAAATTTAAAATGATTAAAATCTCCAAAATCAAAGCATGAATTAAATGACATTAATTAAATGACTAAAATTATAGTATTTTAAAATTATACTCAAATAGAAACTAGGTGCTACAAGTCTATCCACCTTAAAGGAATCATCCTCAAAAATTAAAATAAAGGAACCACAGAAAAAATTATGCAATTCGATAATCGTATGCGTCTGTCCAAAATCATGATACTCAGAATCTTCGTCATGTCAGTGAGAAAGACTACGATAATCACAGAGTCCTTGACTATGGTACATACCTCTAGAATTATGGTATTTAAAATTTTTGCATTGTCGCATGCTTGGCAGCGAAAACCTTAAATTCCTACACCCGAGAAATACGACCATAATCCGACTATATGTCTTCACTATGCCTGCTAGCATGACCCTAAAGGATTCTAAAATCTCAATATCAAGATGACCTAGCCCATACGACTTATCTCAGAAGAATATCACATCACAAGAACAAAATTTTATCCAACGATCAAGGAACAAATGGAATTGAATTTCAAGACAGTTTATAAGAAAGCAAATGTGGAAATGAGATCAAAAGATTGGAACCTGCTATCTGCTCTGCTACTGCCTGAAAACAAGTCACTGTCATCCTGAAGACGAATTGAACCCAAGAGATCAATATGGCACAAGATAAGATATTATCAAAGGAGGATAATTGAATTCAAATGCAAGAAGAGTTGTCATGGTAATCAAAAGATAAGAATTTTCCTAAAATGTGATTGAGTAACTCCTTTTATATCCTATATCCTAGTCGTAGGCTCGTAATTAGTACTCTAAGTCGAGCACCATTATGATATCGCAATAATTGTGACTCTGACCTGCATGGGCCACCACAAAAATATGTCACGACCCGCACCCTGATTAGGGGCACGAGTACGTGGTTACGTCCAGCCTACGCCGCAGCATCGGCGGTAGAACGCTGTCTAGGTCATCTATAAATACTATAACTAAACAGATAAATGTACATGTACAGCATATACACTCCGAATGGAGGTAACATAGCAATACAGTCTCAATCACAAATGTAAAACTAAGGTAGATAGTATGGAAAGAAAAATACGAATGATGAGAACAGAAAATAAGTCCAAGATCCACACAAGTCCAGAGCTATACACAAACAACCCAGAGAATCACATAATATATAAAAACTACTACAGTCTAAAAAGTACTAGCTGGCTCGTAGGCCAGGCAAACCTAACTAAGCTACACTACTCAGGGTGAGCAAAGTCTAGTGGCTCTACTAACAAACCACAGCCCGGGTCTACTCCATCAGACTCGACCCCATAATAGGTCGTGCAATCTGCCTCAGAATCATCTATAATATGTCAACGGTATCCTGTCAGGAAAATGAGCAAGTACAAACACCAATAGCAGTTTCATATTAATTGACAAATACTATAAGAGACAGTATAATAAAATACAAGACAAAGATATAGGCGACTTGGGAACCATTTGAAAGTCGAGTTACAACCCTTGAACCGAACAAGGACCGAGGTTGTAACCCTTCTTTCAAACAGAACTTAGTCTCAAATCATGGTACTGTATAAAAGCAGGTAGAGCATGTGAGTAATGGAATCAAAGCATGGTAAGAAGTACAGAAAGTAAAGCTGAACTGGAATATAAGATACGACAATAAATGTAAAATGTGATTTGAATTATTAGAGCGATATGTGATCGGCTAGGGAGTCATGGTGGGGTTATCCACTTGGCCCGGCGGTAACCTCAACGGAGAGTCATGCCGGCCAACCTGGATAACCTGGCATGGGGTATCTGATACACCCTACGTGAGGTGAGGGTGGCGCTAGCAAAATAGTGACAGGAAGGCTTTGATCACATAACCCCTAATAATTCCCCCATCCCCGAATAGTATCATGGATCTGGATATGGCACATCATGACACAGATTCGAAAACAGGTGATCAGCCTACTCCCAAATCGATGTCTATATAAGTACATGAACATGGATATCACATACCAACATACCAAGGAAAATCCGGGAATAACATCTCATGACAGGATCCAACATATACTACTCCGTGAACCGTCGTGTCGGAAATCATGTAAGACACTACAACTGAATCAGATATAGTAGATATCAAGATAATAAAAACTATCAGTGAATGTACTCGCCTACGGTCCTGAGCTGATAAGGTGAACAGACGTTCAGAGTAATCACAGACCTAAAGATGAGATACTACAAGTCAAAACATGGTTTAATAATGAAAGAAAAGCTAATCTAGTCATGATATGCAAGTCTAAGTCAAAAACTAGGTCAAACCAAGTCACACCGAGCTAAACTAGGTCACACTAGGTTATACTGAGCCAAACTGGGTCACAATAGGATAACCAAGGTCAAACAAAGTCACAGAAAGTCAATCCAAGTCAAACTAGGTCAATTTGGGTCAAAGGTTGACTTACAGTTGACTTTTGGTCAAAAAGTCAACTCTAGTCAACTCTGGTCAACACTGAGTCAACCCTGGGTCAACCCTAGGTCAACCCTAGGTCAAACAAGTCAAATGTTGACTAACAATTGATTTTCAGTCAACTGGTCAACTCTGGTTTGGTTTTGGTCAATTCTAAGTCAAGTGTTGACTTGAAGTTGACTTTCGATCAAAAAGTCAACTCTTGGTCAACGGGGGTCAAGACTAGCCTAAACTACCCTCATCTATTCATTACCTACCAAGACAACCTATTTCTAATTCTATCTTAACAATCAAAACCCTTTCTTAGACTTTACCCCAAAATCCTACTTTTACCCTCTAAGATACTGATTTGTATCTTAGGATACTCACTCATCTATATCCTAACTTATACCTCTAATATAAGATACTAACCAACTCTAACATATAACTTCTAACCATCTATTCTAACTTATAAACCTAACACAACTAACATATGTCATCTCTAACTAACAATAACATAGACTAACACAACTAATTATCTAACTTATACAAGCTATCACTATCTAACTTCGAATATATCTCTAACCTCTACATAGATTCTAACATAACCACTAACATACTAACATATCCATACATACAACATTTAAATTTTTCTCCACTCCAATACTAACACACACACAAACACATATACCAAATCCACCACCCTTCTCTTCTAACACACCTACACACATCTATATACAAATACACTACCACTCAACCAAAACACAAATTACTCAACAAACTATACTAGCCTCAAGTCAAATAGGATGGCATGATCCTTCCAACTCTCTCACCTTCACAATCCACACACACTACACTACCATCTATACAACATCAAACACACACTAACGCATATCCTCTATCAATCTCACTTCTCTCCACTAATCACACACATCCTTATCTCATTCAAACACACACACTATACTAACATATATTACATAAAAATAATATATATATATATATATATATATATATATATATACATATATGTACTATATCATACATATTCTTGACAATCTATGATACCTACATTCACATGATATCTATACTAGGCTCATAGGTTACACAAAATGCCTACGTCGCATAGTCACTCTTCTACTTAAAACCAATACTGTACCAATTGGGCCTTTACAAAATTCTAGGATTAAAGTATGTTATAGCTCTTCGTGTTAGCTTTCCGAAACTTTAAACGGATCGTATTTTCGTGTCCGAAAGCTCCCGAAATCGCGAAAACACCGAAACGCGTTCATCTTTCATACAGCTGACACTCAAACAATTCTATAGAAAGTTATAGAACGAATTTGGCTTTTTATAATATATATTTGGAAAGATAACTTCGATACGCTTCTTTTAAAAAAAATAGGAGGTTAATTGGAGTTATGAGCTAAAAGTTATGACATTTCTAAGTTGCTCTAGCTACTAAAAACGTGGATAAAAATTATGACAAATTTGGGTTGTTTGGACAAAAAACACATGTAGGCCAAAATACTTGGATACCAACATAGCTATCTAAATAAAACATATTCTAACCATCCTAAATAAGATCAATCCACTCTCTAACCATCTAACCACACACATAAATAAATATATATATGCACAAACCACACACACACACACACACACACACACACACACACACACATATATATATATATATATATATATATATATATATATATATATATATATATATATATATATATATATATATATATATATATATATAAAGAGACACATCAATCTAAATATAAAATGAATATGATACTATAAAGAACACATTAGGAATAACTCTCTAAAAATATAAATCTGAGATTAAAACACTAATTAATCATTCCTACAATATATATATATATATATATATATATATATATATATATATATATATATATATATATATATATATATATATATATATATATATATACGAGTGTCCAAAATAGGAGTTTTTTCCACTAGGACACAACCACAACACAAAGGACACTCCTATGACCCCCAAATGGACATGAAATGGACACAAATGGAGATACAACCATGGAAATCATTCCTATGGGTTTAAAATATTCCTATATGCATGTAGGGATGGATTAGAGGAGAGATTATACCTTCCGGGAGAGAGATTCAAAGGAAAATCCTTTCGACACGACACCGACACGTAGAGATTCCAAAAGGACACGAACGAGCTTCGAATCCTCCCAAACTTGGCTAGCACCCTCTAACCATGGAGTAGAAGAGAAATAAAGAAGATTTGGTGGAAGAAATGGTAGATTTGGAGATAAAATCAATGGAGTTTTTCTCTAGAAATTTGGGGAAGAACAAGAGAGAGAAAATAGATGGATAAAATGAAATGGAAGAGATGGTGACTCACCCCTTATCCCCCCCATAGATGGCTGTCCAAAAAGGGTGAGGTGTTCCCATTTTGAATGTCCAAAATGCCCTCCACTAATCCATTTGATTTAAATTAGGAATGGGTTAAAGGTTGAGGTCAATTTAGTCTAGTTTTAAGTCTCTAATTAAACTAAACCTATCCATAAATAATTAGTCTAACTACTAACTAAAACTAATATCATGTAGACTAAAATTAATATCATGTGGGCCATGTCTAACTAGTGTGTGGGTTCCACTAGAGTCAAACTACCCCCCGGGTCCCCGTTTCAAGTCGGATTGAGTTGAAATTCGAACCCGACTCAAATAATCCTAAAACAATATCATAAATAATAAAATAAATTTCAACCCCAAAATAATTTCATAAATAATAAAATAAATTTTAAAAATATTCAAAAATGTAAAATGATAAAAATACCCCTGTTTCTGAAAACTGGGGGTGACATAAAGTGCACTATACGCTTAGCGACGATGCTGACGTGCTAAGTGCAAAGTGCGCCAACAAAACGTCATATTACGCCTCATGAGCCCATGAGCCCGAGTCCGAGTCCGAGTCCGAGTCGCTAAGCCCCTACGGGGCTTAGCTCCCTTGGAAATAAATTTCCCAAGAGCAAAATGCATGAATGCTTTCAATTGTTGATTTAGCCTTTTTTCATTAGAAAATTAACCCCACATGTCACGCCCCGCTCCCGTAGGAGCGATCGTCCTCGCTAAGGCGTGATGCCGCACAAGCCTAGATTGCGCTCGTGCAAGACGGGTTCCATAACGGCCGATTACAGCGGCTGCGACGGGGTCGTCGCACAGAAGTCCCAAGCAGAAATATTGAAACATGCAGCAAAATTTAAGAACAAGTACACATGAACACAAGTCATTCAAAAGAAGCTCTTTATTGATATTGAATTCAAGATTACATTTGTGGGCGCAAGGCCAAATTACAAGTCTCTCGTGCTCACTTTTCTCTCGATTACAAGTCACTCTGCTCTCTCTCTCATCTCTCGATTACAATGCTTGAGCCAGCAGAAGCTTTGGAAGGCGATGTACATACATTATGTCCTGTATAAGTCTTCAATCCTTGCAGCCGCATGCTTCGAATCATCAAGGAACTCCGTGCCTCGACGCATCCAAGCGAGCTCCACGCCATGAGCTTCTACCTGTGCCTGCACATGAACACTGTGTGGGTGTCAGTACTCAACTGTACTGGTGGAGTGAGCTTCTTGCCCACCCATACAAACCGACACGTTCATTTACTTTGTGCAGCTTAAACCCTTTCGATTGTCTTTCTAGTCTTGCCTTAGGATCAGTTTTAAGACTTGACGTCTAACCAACTCGACATGCAATGACATGGTCGTGCTACAATACCAACGTGTATTTCGATCGAGGTAGTACCTCATCGCCTAGGTACTTGACCAAACTTTAACTCGGGACGGCAGGGTCGTGTCGTATTCTATTCGTAACTTAACATGTTTGGGACAATGCTTCGCCGAGGAGCAACTTATGCGCACTCGGCCGTACCAAGACTTTTACTTAAACTCAAGCCTACTAGACTAATTCTCGTGCTAGCGACGTCAAGGGGGAACGACTCGTGCAGGTCGTGCCTCTAGACTTTGTTTAGACTTGTCCGTGCTTCAAGATTGAGGGCGTGCCTCGCAACTTATTAAGACTTATCCTGCTACTGCCTTGCGGCCTTCATGTTCAACTCATTTGTTAACTTAGACAAGACTTATGAACCGTAGTGACGAATCCATGAATATTTTGATGCCATCTAACGTGCCAAGCACGGTGCCTATGCTGCAGTCCAGTCTTAGGCCCAGACATTGTATTACGGATTAGACCAGCATTCAAGTTCTAGACTCAATCCATAGGCATACACGCGGTGTGCCGCTATCTGTCGACACATCTACATGAGGAGGTCACTAGCAATGTCAAGCTATCTTGGACATGGCTCGTGGGATATCAACCTGTACCAACACGGGTAGCTAGCCCGGTGGGGTCGAACTCTCCCATGCGATCATCCAGCATACTACTTTGAGCCACACTCGCTTCCCCCGGGCCGAATGATCCCGGCGCCCCGATGATCATTCGAGAAGACTACACCTTGTCGACAAGTTGTCCAATGACCATGCATACTCGATCTATCCAGTCCTTCCTTAATATGTCCATGTTTTTCTTGTATCTGTCGAGACTTAACGAGACTCCCAATCCGTGGGACCGATCTCGTGTGCGGGACTTATCAAGACTTAACGAGACTTCCAAGCCACGGGACCAATCTCGTGTGCGGGACATATCAAGACTTAGCGAGACTCCCAAGTAGCGGGACCGATCTCGGTGACAACAAGTCGCGTGGACTTCCTTTGTTCGTGGAAAGCTTTTTTACTAAACCGACCGTAGCTCGTGCCTTAGACAGACCTGGTTCTATAGGCGACGCTAACGCTCAAGTCATATACTTATACGACGAGCCTTGTTCTCAAGGGACTACGCGACTTGACAACCGCAGATAGGGCGGACAGTGCTAGAAATGGCTTCGATAGTCCAACGCAACTCTTGTCTAACTTGTTCGGGCAACGACTCGACGAGCAAAGGCTACGCCGAGCTCCGTGTCGAGAGGACGTACTATGCACGGGGTCGACTTGAACAACCAAGTTCGTACCTAGACTTAGCCAACGAGCCGTGCAAGACGACTTAACTTGCAGGACGTGTGAAGGCTATGCCAAGCCTTGCGGGACAGGATCGTGCATGCTTTGTTAAGCATTTATGCGGGCGACGCCTATGACTTAGGCTGATTTGAGTGTCGGGGTAACTTAGCAACTTAGGCCAACTTCCTCCTCCCAAGCCACGGGATTGAAGGACCGTGTGTCATTTGAAAGCACGCTGAGCCGACTTCTATACAGACCGTGGGACCATTTTCCATGTTCTAGGACATTCCGACCCGACGGGATTATTCCCTTAGCTATGTTGGTGCGTAGCTTTTATATTAGCCTACTTGTGCAAGTTGAAAACACGCGCATTATTAAGTGAAGGCTAAGATGAGGCAAGTTTACCGAAACTACCCCACCTGTGCGGGGAGTCGCCTCGGACGAGCGAGCCTTCGAGCAGCCGTTGCAAGGCTAAGTTCCAACGCCGTCAGCGTTTCGATTCCTCCGATTGACTTTGTGGGACGGGACACTACAACATACACCACTCAGAACAAGTCTCGTCCTCGAGACTTTCCTGAAGGCAAGCCATCCTACCATTTTTATGGCCAAGACTTAATTGAGCCTAGACACGGGACTATAACAGTCGAGCGAGATACGCCTACGCGTTTCCTTGAGTCCGAGCCATGCTCGTACTATTATCATTCTTTTCGTTAACATGATTTCAAGATCTCGACACATTCCCATCTTTCAAGTCTTGCTTGAACTCATTGTATCACTTGGCTGGATCGTGCACGTATTCCAAGCGTCCCCAAAATACATGCATTCAGCCAAGCCGCATGATAGAGAATTTGTCATTCTCACTCGAGTCGCCTCGTGCACATACCCAGACGTCCCTGAAATATATGTATGTCAGCCGAGTCTCGTGAGCAGGGTTTCCTACGTTCGTGATTCATGCTATCCATTCAAACCAATCCTCAAGATCAATTCTTTAATTGATAACTCTGCAACAGGGGCGTTTTGCCTAACCGTTAGGCCAATCTTTACGAGGCTAAGTTAATGTCAGGATTGGAATCATAGTTCCCCAACAATAATGCCAACACTGACCCCAATCCTAGGGTCAAACTAAAGTCGGTAGTACGGGGTTTTCTACCCAAGCTCGCGTCACTCAGATTTCTAAACATCGAGCACGATCACCTATTCGCATCAACGCATTCGTTGCGTGTATTCGAATCCATTTAAATCACCAATTCTAACCAATTCATGTATTCGATCATGAGGTCATCTAGCTTTGACAATACGTTGCACCCCAATCTCACGCGAGTTCGATTATCCACGGTGGTTCATGAATCACCATGCAACGTACCCGTGGAATAATCATTCTCATCGGGGCGTAACTCTTGTTTGAGTCCGACTAATTCATTCTCGATACGTGGATTTCTACCTACGCAATCCTCAAATTTGATTATCAAGCACACTGAGTCATTCCCGAGTTCACTTTCGCGTCAAACCACATGTCGAAACAATCAGATTTCCACGCCGTGTAAGTTCAATCACTCCCGCTGTATGAATCACCATACCAGCGCTCATGCGGAGTGATCGCGCTAATCAGCGTGACGCATGTGCGAGGCTAGAGTTGCGCTTGCATTAGACAAGAATGTCGAAGTTGTGGTTATCGACGAAGCAAATTCAAATATTTTATTTTCATCCAAGCCAAGATCTCCGTTCGATAGTCCGTTTGTCATCTGTTCAACTAGAAAAATCCTCGAGCCAAATTTATCTTTTCCTCGACACGTTTCAATATCCCGAGTATAGCATCCATCGGAGCAATAACATTTACACGATCGTTATTTGCCGAGTCAGGGTACTCCCGAGTTATCGCATATCGATCTTTGATACGCCTCAATACCATCGACGATATGCGTAACCTGACGATCTTTCTTTGCAACCAATTTCGAGTCGTACGTTGATGCTATTGTCCGAATTGGATATTCCATAATTTTCTCGATATTCAAGATCAAGTTCGATCGCTATTCCTCAAGCTCGTTTCAAGATCGTCGTTCAAAACTCAAGTCACCTTTCATCGAATCAATCCGAAACCGTACGTACGATCCTCTAAGTTTCCTCGATCAAGACTATTCATTTTCATTCATCATTCCGAATCATTTTCCAACACGCGTTGCCTATTCGCAAGTTATCCGAACGAGATGCTCGTTCGGGACATTCGAAGTCATGACCCACTAAGCGTGACGCGTTCTAAGGTTTTGCACGATCACATCGCCTCGCTGATATACTCGTTACTCGAAATCCTCAATCTTGCTCGAATGATTTCCAAGAAAATCTATACACCACTCGAATTCGAGCCATACGATCTAGTCCTCAATCACGTTTGCGTCATGCGCTAAGACATCCTTCAGGTTCGTTCGACGAATCCCTAGCATAATCGCTCACGTCGTATCGATGCGCTAGGTCGATCGCACTATTCCTCAAAATCTAAGTCAATCTTCCGTGTACGCCTAAGCGTTAACTCGATAGCGTTCCTATCGGTAGACACTCTAAGTGTAGCTTCGTTCCCGACCGAGCGATACTTGATATCACTCGCAATTCGTTTGCACCAATAAGTTGAGGTACGCAATATGCGACGCAACTTAGCCAAAAGGCCGTGCGCATGGCTATCCCGTGCGGACTATATTCGAGTTTGTACGCTCAATTGCTAGGGTCAACGCATGACTAGTTAGGCACGCACGCGACTTTGCTAACTTAGCACGTGTTTTCTATCGAGTCATGTTTAACATCGTCCGGCACAAAGGCCGTCGCCTATCGATACGTTCGATTGAACACTTGTACGAGCTTTTAAAAGTATTTAGACTTATTGTATGGACATGCCGAGGGACAATCGAGAGAGAGCGCACAATTCTTTTTCCAACGACGAGCTTTCAAAATTGAGAAATTCGACGTAAAGTCCAAGGACGTAAAGCCGTGCTCTGATACCACTATGTCATGCCCCGCTCCCATAGGAGAGATCGTCCTCGCTAAGGCGTGATGCCGCACGAGCCTAGATTGCGCTCGTGCAAGGCGGGTTCCATAACGGCCGATTACAGCGGCTGCGATGCGGTCGTCGCACAAAAGTCCCAAGCAGAAATATTGAAACATGCAGCAGAATTTAAGAACAAGTACACATGAACACAAGTCATTCAAAAGAAGCTCTTTATTGATATTGAATACAAGATTACATTTGTGGGCGCAAGGCCAAATTACAAGTCTCTCGTGCTCACTTTTCTCTCGATTACAAGTCACTCTGCTCTCTCTCATCTCTCGATTACAATGCTTGAGCCAGCGGAAGCTTCGGAAGGCGATGTCCATACATTATGTCCTATATAAGTCTTCAATCCTTGCGGCCGCACACTTTGAATCATCAAGGAACTCCGTGCCTCGACGCATCCAAGCGAGCTCCACGCCACGAGCTTCTACCTGTGCCTGCACATAAATACTGTGTGGGTGTCAGTACTCAACTGTACTGGTGGAGTGAGCTTCTTGCCCACCCATACAAAATCGACACGTTCATTTACTTTGTGCTGCTTAAACCCTTTCGATTGTCTTTCTAGTCTTGTCTTAGGATCAGTTTTAAGACTTGACGTCTAACCAACTCGACGTGCAACGACATGGTCGTGCTACAATATCAATGTGTATTTCGATCGAGGCAGTACCTCATCGCCTAGGTACTTGACCAAACTTCAACTCGGGACGGCAGGGTCGTGCCGTATTCTATTCGTAACTTAACATGTTCGGGACAATGCTTCGCCGAGGAGCAACTTATGCGCACTCGGCCGTACCAAGACTTTTACTTAAACTCAAGCCTACTAGACCAATTCTCGTGCTAGCGACGTCAAGGGGGAACGACTCGTGCAGGTCGTGCCTCTAGACTTTGTTTAGACTTGTCCGTGCTTTAACATTGAGGGCGTACCTCGCAACTTATTAAGACTTATCCTGCTACTGCCTTGCGGCCTTCATGTTCAACTCATTTGTTAACTTAGATAAGACTTATGAACCGTAGTGACGAATCTATGAACATTTCGATGCCATCTAACGTACCAAGCACGGTGCCTATGCTGCAGCCCAGTCTTAGGCCCAGACATTGTATTACGGACTAGACCAGCATTCAAGTTCTAGACTCAATCCAAAGGCATACACGCGGTGTGCCGCTATCTGCCGACACATCTTCATGAGGAGGTCACTAGCAATGTCAAGCTATCTTGGACATGGCTCGTGGGATATCGGCCTGTACCAACACAGGTAGCTAGCCCGGTGGGGTCGAACTCTCCCATGCGGTCATCCAGCATCCTACTTTGAGCCACACTCGCTTCCTCCGGGCCGAATGATCCCGGCGTCCCGGTGATCATTCGAGAAGACTACACCTTGTCGACAAGTTGTCCAATGACCATGCATACTCGATCTATCCAGTCTATCCAGTCCTTCCTTAACATGACTATGCTTTCCTTGTATCTGTCGAGACTTAACGAGACTCCCAAGCCGTGGGACCAATCTCGTGTGCGGAACTTATCAAGACTTAACGAGACTCCCAAGCAGCGGGACCGATCTCGTGTACGGGACATATCAAGACTTAGCGAGACTCCCAAGTAGCGGGACCGATCTCGGCGACAACAAGTCGCGTGGACTTCCTTTGTTTGTGGCAAGCTTTTTACTAAACCGATCGTAGCTCGTGCCTTAGACAGACCTGGTTCTATAGGCGACGCTAACGCTCAAGTCATATACTTATACGACGAGCCTTGTTCTCAAGGGACTACGCGACTTGACAACTGCAGATAGGGCGGACAGTGCTAGAAATGGCTTCGATAGCCCAACGCAACTCTTGTCTAACTTGTTCGGGCAACGACTCGACGAGCAAAGGCTACGCCGAGCTCCGCGTCGAGAGGACGTGCTATGCACGGGGTCGACTTGAACAACCAAGTTTGCGCCTAGACTTAGCCAACGAGCCGTGCAAGACGACTTAACTTGCGGGACGTACGAAGGCTATGCCAAGCCTTGCGGGACAGGATCGTGCATACTTTGTTAAGCATTTATGCGGGCGACGCCTATGACTTAGGCTGATTTGAGTGTCGGGACAACTTAGCAACTTAGGCCAACTTCCTCCTCCCAAGCCACGGGATCGAAGGATCGTGTGTCATTTGAAAGCACGCTGAGCCGACTTCTATGCAGACCGTGGGACCATTTTCCATGTTCTAGGACATTCCGACCCGACGGGATTATTCCCTTAGCTATGTTGGTGCGTAGCTTTTATATTAGCCTACTTGTGCAAGTTGAAAACACGCGCATTATTAAGTGAAGGCTAAGATGAGGCAAGTTCACCGAAACTACCCCACCTGTGCGGGGAGTCGCCTCGGACGAGCGAGCCTTCGAGCAGCCGTTGCAAGGCTAAGTTCCAACGTCGTCGGCGTTTCGATTCCTCCGATTGACTTTGCGGGACGGGGCACTACACCACATGGCACATCCATGTGCACCTCCACACCACATGTGCATCTCCAAACTAGCATAGCTAATATATAGAGATACAACTCCTTTGGCCTAGCCGATGTGGGACTAAAATTCACAATGAAAGGCCAAATTCCAACAATTGTTGTTCCTCTTCGTCTTCGAAGTCGAAGCCTAGAGAGAAGGAAGGAAGGAGCTGTGAAGTCTTCCATTGGAGGAAAGGGAGGGGCTTCCGAAAATTTTCAAGTCACTTTTTGCGCCCAAATAAAAGAAATTTTTGGTTATGGAAACTAGTATCATGGCACACACGATGAGTGTGCAACGCATTTTATAATCGTTAAAACTATTTTATGTAGCAAACATATCATAAAACTAAACTTATTTTTAAAAAATTAGTATTTTTCATGGTAAGATATTTTTATGTTAGAAATGTTGATACAATTTTATTTAACAAAGAAAACATCCAACAAAACTTAATGAACAGAAATATCCACTTCCACTATAGGAAATCACTCACTCGACAAAATTATTATAATAAAATATTATTTATCAGCATCTTCGAGCAACATCTTCATCAACATGACTCAACTGGTAACTCTTTCTTACCTATATAAAGGCTTGATAGTCACTTGCAACATACATTGTTATGCAAGAAATAAGAAAAAGATAAAGAGGTTATATGGAAGCAAAAGTAGTGACAATAATTAAGAAGATGTTTAATTACATCACTTAATAGACATAAGTAAGTCAAGTACCTCATATGTTATTAGTTTTGTGGGAGTTAAACTTCTTGATAAACATCATTTCTTGTATTAAATTGATGTAATCTAAAATTATCTTTATATCTTTATTTTGGAATCAAAAATAGGAAAAAGATTTATTAAGAACGAATAGATGAAAAAAGAGAGAGCATATTTACGATATTTTTCAATTTTATTATTTTTATATTTCTGTTTGATTGGACATTTTTTAATTTTATTATTTTATATGTTTGTTTGTTGAACGTTACAATTTCTTCGATTTTCAAAAGGAAACAAATCTTCGTATTGTTTCAGAATTATTTTTTGTATTATGTAATCAAATAAATAAATTTTTGATTCTAGTGCGCCCCCTTATAATCCAAAATGGATACGGGACCAATTTGCCGAACATTCATGTTTCCTAGCTATATAGTTATCATATATGCAGTAAATGTTCTTTGACATTCAATGATTCATAAAGAAAAGTTCTATACTTGGCCAATATACTCCAAAACAAATATTTTTTTTATTACTTTTATATTTATATTTGGTTGAACGTTACATTTTCTTAGGTTTTGCAATTGGAGACAAAATCTTCATATTGTTTATTTTGGAAATTAAGAATTAAAATTTTCATTCTACTCGAATCTATAATTTAAAATTTAATTTTAGTTCATTCTTATCTACAATTTAAAAGAGAACAAAACTAATAATCTATGTTAATTTAAATTGACATAATATAGATTCGGCAAGTGGCAGTCCTATTTTAGTGTAGGACTGCCAGGGTACAAATGGATGGAAATTCTGTTAGTTTTATATCAGCACCATGGCAGTCTTATTTTAGTGTAGGACTGCCAGGGGTGTGACAGTCCTAATTGAAACTCTCTATTAGGAGAGTTTGTATTTAAAACTCTCCTAACAGAGAGTTTCAATCAGGACTGTCAGCACCCTGACAGTTCTATATTAGTGTATGACTACCAGGGGTGTGGCAATCCTATTTGAAACATTGTCAAATTCTCCTCACCGAGAGTTTCAAGTAGGACTGCCACACCCCTGGCAGTCCTACACTAATATTTGGACTGCCAGGGTGCTGGCAGTCCAGGGGTGTGGCAGTCTCTTCATTTCACCATGTTTGTCAAGTTTAAGTGCTCGTCCAACTCTCAACTCTAGTATTCGTCGTACCAAATGCAACTTAATATTTTAGTCCAATTGGTCATTTGTCTCAATGGATTTCAGATCTCTCATTATAAAACGATGAATAAGGGTGGATGTCGATGAGCCAACTGTTAGCAAATACAACTTTGTGGTATCTCACAGGCATTTGCTCTCAACTCTTTCAACAATTCCTCATTTCATTGTTTCTCTTCACTTCTCCATCTTGGCACAATCAGTACTTTGTTTTCCAATGGTAGACTAGAGAGATTGAAGTTAAGATGAAAGGTTTACTACTGCTCGGTGAGAATCAATCCCAGCAACTTCAAATCCTAATTGATGGAATCAGAGAGACACTCATGGTGCGAGGTTTCCAAATAACAACATATCCTTCAAAACAAATCCAAATACCCTAACCCTAAAATTCACAAGTCAAGTTTTCAAACAACAACAACCATATCCAAATTACATCCAAATACAAAATAATTTTGAACATCCAACTACATATCATGCCGGGCCTTTGTACGAGACTCCATATTATGCATGAAGGGGAACTCGACCTCGTCGTCAATGCACTCCAGCTCGTTGGCGATCGCGACACAGTTCTCACTCTGGCTTCGACCGAGCTTAGGGTGCCGGTGGCGACGTCCGAGACCGAGCTTGGGGCTCCAGTTTGGAAATTCTAATCGGACGCACGAGAGGACGTCCCTCGTGTTCCTTCTGCTTTGACGCGGTGGACCGTATTCTTTTGTTATCGGCCGGAGGACTGCCGAACAACGTACAGTTATTAAATAATAGAAACGAAAATAGGACTATTACCCCCCTCCCCCTACCGCATATTAGCATCATGCAGTTACCCCCCCCTATATGAGCATTATGCTGTTACCCCCCTCCCACATATGAGCAACATACAATTACCAATCCCCCCCCACCCCCAGATCTGCATCATGCAACTGATTACATTAGGACTGCCAGGCCTGTGACAGTCCTAATGTAAAGTAGGACTGCCACAGTCCCTGCAGTCCTCTTGTGACTGCATGGATTGTGGCAGTCCTATTTTAATATTTTTGAAAATATATTTTATACATTTAGGCATAATTTTATGTATTTTCAGTGTTATTTTTCAGTAGTTTTAAAATTGAATGAAATAGTAGTCACTCTTGTCGATTGGTTTACATGCGATAGATAAGTTTTCTTCTTTTACATCTTTTATAATCTTATTATGCTTTTATACCCTTGTTGATTGGATTTTTTCGTTCGATTTTCTTTGCTGAATTGATCGAAAAAGAGACCTCCAATCTCGATATCGGTCAATATCAGATATCGGTCGGTATCGAACGGAACATGCCAAACTATATCGGTATCGGCCGATCCTGCAAAGTATGGTTTATTATGGAAGATCGTAATTATTAGAAATTTACCTTATACAGACATGCGGAGAGTTGGCAAAGTACCAACTTTTTAAACTCATGATGAAAACGAAGCTACTTTGACGATTAGCCATGATGCCCAGCATGTGTTAAATCATGCATTGTTTTTGCTTCATTGGAGTAAATCTCGAATTTCTATGCTCTTACATTATTAGTGTCGTAGGATCATAGCTAGCCATTGTTTGTGAACTGATACATTGGCTCTTCTCAAATTCAAAATATCCTAAGATAATTTGGATGGCGGTAGTGAAACTTTCATCTGTTTTTTTTCTTCTCATTTCATGTGTGGGGCGCGCAATAACAAAGCTCTACCATCATAGATCAGAAGATAGGCAAAATATTTCTGCTCAAGGAGATGCCGATGATGCCTAGAGCTCCTACTGTGTAAGTAAGCCTAACCTTGAGATTTATCTCATCTGTGGCACCTACGGTATAGGTAAACCTAAACTTGAGATTTATTTCATCTCTGGCACCTACAGTGTAGGGAAGCCTAACATTGTTTTTGAAAATTTATCTCATATGAGATTCTCAAGGAGATGCCGATGATGCCTAGATCCGATGAAACCAGACATATTCGGATTTAGGAGAGGACGACGAGGACAAGCGTGAGTCATGGAGCAAGTGTGACATGATCGAGAAGAAGCATCGATGGAGACGATCCTCAAGAAGCTGGATGCTGACGATGTGGCAATGTTGATGAAGTTGATAAAGGTGTCGGCTGGTGATAGCACGACACGAGCGCCGCCAAAGTTGGAACTACCCTCCATCGATCTGAAGTTGGATGGACCAGCCACCTATCTGAGTTGGTCACAGCGGGTGAGAAGAACCCTTGCAGGAAAGAACCTGGAGGGATTCTTGACGGGCGAGAAGACAGAGCCGAAAGAGGGCTCGACAGGACACGACGAGTGGAAATCCACTCATATGGTGATTTACATCTGGCTTCTCAATTCCTTAGTCCAGTCTATTGCTTCCACAGTAGATGGCATTGAGATGGTGAAAGACGTATGGAAGAAGTTGAGGAGAACCTATGATGGCATGAAAAACAACCTACGGATCTTCCAGATAAAAGGGAAGATCGATGACACCGTACAAGGGGAGAAGACGGTGCAGGAGTACGCTACGGAGTTGGAGCGTCTCTGGCTGGATTATGATCACTCCTCGAAATGGACAAGCTGCGGGGACCCAAAGTACAAGGAGAGACATGTGTGTCTGCAAGAGAGGACGATAAAATTCCTCAAAGGGCTGACTGCAGCATTTGCACAGAGGATAGCCTTACTCCTCGCCCAACCAGATATCCCTAGTCTCAAGGAGGCTATCTCAGTCATGATCCAGGAGGAGACACGGATCAGATTACAGACAGGGACAGGTGGTCCCCCCGAAGCAAAGTCAGCACTTGCAGCTGCTAGCTCGGGCGATACAGGATCCAAGGGAGAGCTCTAGCAACACAATCGACAGTGCTACAACTGTGGGGAGATGGGCCATCATCGATATGCTTGTACCAAACCACCTAAGAAGGGAGACTCAGGTGGTGGACGAGGACGAGGATATATTGGACGTGGACGTGGTCGAGGAGGCCGACGAGGCGGCCGATGAGGCTATCGGGCAAACTTGCTGGTGGCAGAAGGGAATGGAGGAGCTGGTGGCACATTTACTGAGGAGGATCAGACACTGCTGGACCTGCTGGAGAGAAAGCAGAGAGCGTCGACCGAAGGAGACAGGAGGAGCGGAGCAGAGGAGACATCCACCCAATTCTTCGGAGGCAATGCCACTATGTATGCTCACCCATCAGAAGGTACTGACGAGTCACTCGCTCTTGCATCTATGTCTTCCCTTAAAACGTCAAACTGGATTATCGACTCAGGAGCATCTCGGCATGTGACCGAAAACGCTAGTGAGTTTTCTTCATACACTCACTTAGCACCAGCAGACACCATTCAGACTGCAGATGACATTTTCCAACCAGTGGTCGGTAAGGGTACTGTTAATTGTACAGGTTCAGTAAGATTATCCAATGTGTTACATGCTCCATCTTTTCCAGTCAGTCTCTTGTCTATTAGTTCTATAATTCTCCAACTAAAATGCATTGTTTCTTTTGATATTCCTAAGGTGATCTTCCAGGAGAAAGGGACGGAACGAAGACTTGGGACTGGCACCTGGCATAAGGGACTGTGGTACCTAGATCGGGAAGGACTGGACTCAGCTTTGATATCTATAGCAGAGAAGGCTGGAATGGGAGAGCTGCAGCAGATGACTGAAGATACTTTGATACTTCATCATAGGAGGATGGGACATTCTTCTTTTGATACTCTAAGTAAGTTGTATCCAGAGATGTATGCAAAATCAAATAAACAGAAATTAGTATGTGATGCATGAGAGTTAGGAAATCTTACTAGAAGCTCATATGTTGGTAATGGTCATAAGAGTTCTCTTATTTTTGAGGTAGTACATTCTGATGTTTGGAGTCCATGTGCTACTAACACTATGAATAGATATAAGTACTTTGTCTCCTTTATTGATTGTACATCTCGTGTCTCCTGGTTGTATTTAATAAAAAATAAGAGTGAAGTATTTGCTTGCTTTCGGGACTTCCATAAACATGTCCAGACTCAGTACAATGCAGTAGTGAAGGTACTGAGGTCTGACAATAGAACGAAGTACACCAACAGGACACTTGTAGAGTACCTGTCAGTACACGAAATACAGCACCAAACCAGCTGCATACACTCCAGCACAAAATGGAGTAGCAGAAAGAAAGAACCGACACCTTCTAGAGACCGCAAGAAGTATGATGATCGACATGAATGTCCCACAAAATCTATGGGGACATGCAGTATTGACAGCAGCTCAACTTATCAACATGATGCCTTCAAAAGTCCTGGGATGGAAGTCCCCATACGAAGTATTACAAGACAATAATAGTGGAATACTCCCACTAAAGGTATTTGGGTGTGTGTGCTTTGTGAAAGACAACAGACCATCAGTTGAAAAACTTGACCCCAGAACAGTCAAGTGCATCTTCGTAGGCTACTCAGCGACTCAGAAGGGATATGTGTGCTGGAGTCCAGTAGAGAAGAAGAAGTTCGTTAGTATAGATGTCCACTTCCGAGAGCATGAGACATATTACTCAGCGAATCAGGAGGACACTTCGCACAACACGCCTAATACTACCAGTATAAGGCGAGAGGGGGAGATAGAGAACTTGGTGGTAACCGATCTAGAAGTATGGCATAGAGGCACGGTTGAGGAGAAACATGAAGGTGAAACAGAACAGGGGGAGGAGATAAGAAGTATCAGGCCTACGGCTCAGGGGGAGTTACTTACCTACCGCAGGAGAGAGAAGCAAACTGCAGGTCCAGTACCTACAGTGCCAGTGCTAAGTCCCTTGCATGCATCTGTTCCAACTCCTGAGACACCACCATCCTCCTCATCTACACCACCACCCTCCTCAGGTGATATCATTCCTCCTACTTCTTCCATACCACTACCTACACGAAGGACTAGCAGTAATGCGAGAAATCCTCCGGACAGATATGGTTGGGACCTTGCTAAGTTTGTTTCTTATGATCATATCTCTTCTTCTCATGGAGCATTTATAGCATCTTTGGATAGTATTACTATACCTAACAATTGGCAGGTTGCCAAGAATGATCCAAAGTGGAAAGCGGCAATGTATGAGGAGTTGGGAGCTCTTGAGAAGAACCACACTTGGGAGCTTGTGAGACTGTCAGAAAAAAAAAGAGCAGTCGGATGCAAATGAATTTTTACTGTAAAACAGAACCCAAATGGACAGGTTGAGCGCTATAAAGCTCGACTGGTGGCAAAAGGATACAGTCAGACGTACGACATCGACTATGACGAAACCTTTGCACCAGTGGCGAAGATGAGCACTGTCAGGACCTTGATCTCCTTAACAGCCAATGGAGGATGGAATCTACACCAACTGGATGTGAAGAATACATTTCTTCATGGGAATCTAGTGGAGGAGGTGTACATGGAGATACCACCAGGATTCGGTACCAAACAGACAGAAGGCAAGGTCTGCAAACTGAAGCAGTCCCTCTATGGACTGAAGCAGTCTCCTCGAGCATGGTTTGACAGGTTCAGGAGAGCAATGATAGGGATGGAATATCAGCAGATCAATGCTGATCACAGTATCTTCTTCAGACGAAGTGGAGGCCACATTACCATGCTTGCGGTATATGTAGATGATATGATTATCACAGGCGATGATGAGCAGGAGATCGTCCAACTCAAAGGAAAGCTTGGTAAGGAGTTCGAGGTGAAGGATCTTGGCCCTCTTCGATACTTTCTTGGGATTGAGATTGCTCGAGATAATGAGGGAATCGTTCTTTCTCAAAGGAAGTATGTACTGGACCTGCTTACGGAAACGGGAATGATGGGATGCAAACCAGCTACGACACCGATAGACCAGAAGTTCAAACTGGATGCTGAAGCTGGAGAACCAGTTGACCGGGATAGATATCAGAGATTGGTGGGCAAGTTGATCTACTTGAGCCACACTCGACCTGATATCAATTTTGCGGTCAGTGTAGTGAACCGCTACATGCATGACCCCCGGAAGGGTCATATGGACGCAGTATACCAGATTCTGAGGTACTTGAAGGGAGCCCCCGGGAAGGGACTGATCTTCAGAAGAAATAATCATGTAAGTATCGAGGGCTATTGTGATTCTGACTGGGCTAGCTGTGCTGACGACAGGAGATCCACATCGCGCTACTGCATATTTGTAGGAGACAACTTAGTCTCGTGGAGGAGTAAGAAGCAGTCAGTGGTGGCCAGATCAACAGCTGAAGCAGAGTATAGAGCTATGGCCTTGGGAGTCACAGAACTATTGTGGTTGAAGAATATGCTGACGGAGCTAAAGCTGGACCAGGGAGCCAAGATGAAGCTATGGTGTGACAACCGTCAGCTATTAGTATTGCCAACAATCCAGTGCAGCATGACAGGACCAAGCATATCGAGATTGACAGATTCTTCATCAAAGAAAAGCTGAAGAAAGGAGTACTAGAGCTGGACTACGTTCCAACCAAAGATCAGATAGCAGACGGACTGACAAAGGGGCTTAGTTCTATCAGCATGATGAGAGGATGTGACAAGATGGATTTAGTGAATATCTTTCGTCCATCTTGAGGGGGAGTGTTGATATATGTGTTAAGTATTATTGGACTTTAGCCCCACATTGCCTAGAATGATAGGAGAGGAGGTTAGCCTCTCCTATATATATATGTGTAGTCTCTATTCCAATAATAATCACTTAAAAATTTCTACAATTGGCCATATCAGATCGATATTGGCCGATACCGCAAACTATGGATGAAACATGGTACAGATGGTTGGTGAAGTGGGCGCTATTTAGCCGTTATCTATCACAGATGCACAAGCAGAGCAAACAGCACCAAGTGATGCAACTGAAACTGCAGCTCTTCGGACGGTTTCACATGAGAATGGGATTTCTTGCTCACCTTTGCCGATTCTTCTTTCCATGTTATATTTTGGGTTGTTTTATTTAGGAAGATTCAAGACTACATGTCATATCTTTCCGCTGATTCAAGTATCCTCATTCATATTGCTCCAACTGTAGAGTTGTGCATCATTTTACTAATAATTGTTAAATGTTTCTTGTTTTATTTATGCCTGAATGTAATGCAACACTGTCTCATGGCTTTAGTAGGTCATATGGCTTTCCAATAGACCTAACTATGCCCAATTCACATGGGCCTTTATTTGCCCTGCGAGGCTTTGCATCAAAGAAGTCACATTTTCTATTAGGCTCAGAACATAATAATGTGAACAACTAACTATAAACTTGTAGTACCAAACTTTTAGGCAAGGTAGGTCTACTATTATTTGATAGCTGATGATCTGGTCAGAAGTGGTACACACCTATAGCTAATGACTGACTGTAGCCTGAACGCAATGCAGGGCGTTTCTGAGCATATGTGCAAGTTGTGCGATCCACAGATCCGAAAAATGAAATTTCTATATTTAGATCTGGCGTTCCTTATTTTTTTAGAAACTGCAGTAAAGTGGTCATTAAAATGTCAAAAAAAAAATAAAAATAATTAAAGTGGTTTAAAAAAGGTTATTTTTTATTCTTAGATGTCAACGGAGGCCCTTGATGTGATGCATGCCACTTACCGATGCAACAGTGGCGGTCATGGTTGGGAAGTTTTTGGGTCATATGCTGCGCTGCTCAGTTTGAGGCCCTAGGCTTCACTAGCTAGATGCTGCAACCATTGCTCAGGCCTTTGAAACTCCATGAAAGTGATATGGCATTCCTTCGTGCAAGGCCTCGTTTGGTACATTGTAATGTAATCATAATCGCAATATAATTAAAAAATATTATTTGATTACATTACAATTACAATTACATTAAAAAATCATTTGATTACATTACATTACAATTATGATTACATTACAGTGAACCAAACGGGTCCAGATGTCTATCAAATGTTGCAAGCAATGTCAGCAGCATCCCTTCTTCTTCTTCCTTCCTTCCTAGAAGAGTGTGTTGGTTCTTCAACTTGACAATCTTCCGAAGATGTGATGAACAATGTCAACAATTTGGCAGGCAGGAACACCTGATTAACCCCAACTGATTGATATTAGAGACCGTCGGGGCCAAGTTAGGTCTCGCATTGATTGCAAGAGGTTCGGCCAATGGCCAAAGCCTGAACGCAATGTTGTGCCGATCGAGTAGGTGATGTCTAAGAAATAAGCGCGTAGGCCGCGACGAAAAAAATCCTAGAGCGATGCATCTTGACAACATGAAAAAAATCCATCTTGACAACATGAAACCGAAGAAATCAGGCTAAGCAGCCTCTCGCCCCTTTCTTTTTGAGATGTCATGCTGTATTGCATGTCATTTTGGTCACTGTCTACGTCTCCTCCGCGGTTCGATCTCGAGATCGTCCGCCTAGATAAAGAGGTTATATCTCTCCTCGCTGACCACTAGGCCCACCTCTCACCCCTTTCATAAGTAAGAGTTTGGAGTTGTATGCATTGCTTTTTCTCCTAAGTTTGGAGTGGTATGCATTGCTTTTTCTCCTAAATAAGATGAACACACCAATAGAGAATGAGGTAGCCTACACTACACTTGACCCTCTTCAGTATCGGTCCATGCACATCCGATATACAACAAATGACATGTTTCGATACGGTACCGACTGATACCGATACTGACCTATACCAACGTTAGAGATCTCTTTTCCAGTCAATTCGGCAAAAGAGAATTGATCGAGAAAGACCAATCAAGGATGTAAAAACATAATAAGGTTGTAAAAGCAACGTAACGAAGAAAAACTTATGTATCGCATGTAAACCAATCAACAACTGTGACTATTATTTGATTCAATTTCAAAACTACTATAAACAACAAATAAAATACTTAAAATTATGCATTAAATATCTAAAATATTTTCTCTAATTTATTAATAATTATTTGCTTTCCGATACCAAAAAAATCTGATAGTCGATACTACCAATATCGCCGATTTGATACTCAGAGAAAGGGTCCGAGAACCTTGTTTTTGTAGCTAATCCAAAATTGTTTGCCATATTTGATGGCTTAAAGCATGATCATCAAACACGCAAAAGAAGCAAGATATAGATACATACCAATACCAATGGACAATTTTATTGTTAAGAAAGAAATATATAAAAATTGTGTTCTTAATTACAACAAATTCCTCCAAACTCTTTTTTCTTCTTCTTGATGACTATTTAGTATTTTCGACACCAAGAATTGTAATTAGTAGACGTACATAATATGACAGTAAAAATCTTATAATTCTCACAGACTACATAGACGTCGACGACGACAGAAGTCCGTCTCTGAACATTCCCAACATCTCTTTCCTCCCTCTGATCACCACATCAAACACCTCGTCCACCACTGCATCAAACATCTCCACCCCTTGCCTCAGCTCCGCCGAGCTCGTCCTCAGCAGCCCAATGCTCTCCAACCACCTCTCCCTCTCCTCCTCCTCCTCCCCAGCCAGCACCATCCCTTGCATCACCTGCGCTCTCAGGTCCCCCACCGCGCTGCCCACCATCTCGTGCTCGGCGAGCACGAACCTCGAACCGTCTTCGTCTGGTTTCGAGACCCTCTCACGGAAGCGGGCGATCAGGGCCGTCAGCATATCCGCAAACGGCCTCAGCAGCTGAGGGGATCCGGAGATGAGCTCCTCGCTCGCCACGTCGATCGGGATTGGAGAAACTATGGCGGAGACGAGAATGAGGGAGACGGCGACCATCGTGGCCTTCGCCGCGAGCATGACCGCAGCTATACTCTTCTTACTGTTATTAAGCTTTGATCTGCCTTCGTTTCCGTTGCTGCCTGTACTAGTTGTAGTACTACTAACATTCTCTTTCGTCGCTCGAACACTCGAACGCGTCTCGTGCTCCTCCCCCACCAATCTCTCGAATTCCAAATCCTTCAACGAGAGCGAACACGCAGAATCATCCTGGACCATCTTCTGTATCACGAGCTCGGCGACCATGCGGTAGCGGTTGATCCCAGAGAGTGCGCACTTGAGGGAGTTGCACAGGTCCAGCAGGGTCGCCGTCTCCTGCATGAACTGGTTGAACCAGTCCTCCTCCGTCTCGAACGAGATCGGCATCTGCGATCTCTTGAGGAGGGCTACGAGCTCGACCTGCATCCTCTTGAGGAGGTTCATCGCCTCGACCGACCAGCGGAGGGAGACGGATCCCTCCGCCAGGGACCGGTCGAGCTTCTTGAGGCCCTCCAAGAGGAGGGCGAAGAATGTTCGCGCCTCCTCGTCCAGGACTGGGCAGTGGTCTCGTGAACGGAAGCACGGAACGACAGACCACCCCATGGAGGAGAAGCAAGAAAGAATACGAGATCAGCTCCAAATGCACTTCTGCACTTCTAATGGACACAAAGAGTTGTGAACTAATAGCTTAGTATTACATCGGTGGTTCAAGTATGTGATAAAAAGTGTAGAGACCAGAAATGACATCAAAGTGGTGCTTAAGAACTTGAAGATAAAGAGAGGGGTGATAGGAAGAGGAGTCACGCAACAGAAAATCTCCCTCTCTCTTCCATACGAAGCAGTTGAGCAATTTATACTTGGACATTGAAAATGCCTCTACGAGGAAAAGTCAATTGAGCTTCCAGTACAGACAATCTATCTGCACAATGAAGATGGATTGGCAGAGGACAAAGCAAAGGGTTTGGTCAACAAGCATGTAACCTGAACGCAAGGCAAAAGGAAATATGAAGTACAAACCAAGATAATTGGAGAGCAACAGGTTCTAATGTTGAAATATTCAGCCACACACCATCAATACTATAGTATTACAAGACTGTAGGAAGAAAAGAAAATAAAAAATAATTGTTTATATAGACAAACCACTAAATCAAGCCACCATTTTATGCAACAATAAATAAGAAAACTATTTTTCTAAATTTGTCAAGAGCTAAAACATGAGAGAACACGGCCGGAAGACCCAAAATCGTTTTAAGTTCCAAAAAAGAAGACTTCACAGTGTGTATAAACTCTAAGCCAAGTATCGATTTTTTTCTCTACGATTTCAAGCCGCCTAAAGACATGCATATCCTCCTCGTGTATTGTCCTCTCACAGATGGTCCTTCATAATCTACATTAAAAAGGGATGGTCAACTTTCTGTGTACAGGTAGTACCAAAAAAATCATTGTATACGCAATACAAATTTCACACAAGAATTTTTTTTTTTTTTTTTTTTGCTACAAAAAAAAAAAAAGGACACTTCGAGAATGTTGATTGGATCTGGTGAACAAAGTCTATAGCAGGTATCTTCAAGCAATGGTAAAGACAGAAAACAGGACAAAGTAATGCTATCCTTTTCCTTCAGTTTCTTATCTTCAAATTTGGGAATTTCAATAGCAGGAAAATGTATAAAGACTTCCATGTTTTTTATTTTTTTTGGAATTTTAAGAGACGATCCTTTAGCTGCTCTTCAAGAGAGAGCGGTCTCAAATCTCAATGCATAAAACCTATGTTGCACGAATATAGATGCAGACACGATACTAACACGGGATGCGAGCATTTCAAGTAGGTAAATAGGTAGTTACCTATATTGCATCAGTACAATAATATGAGCACCGGTACGGGCATGGACATCGTTCTGCCGTGTCCGTGCAAAATGGATAAAACAGATGAGGTATGTCCTCTAACTGCTCTTCAAAAGGGTTTTCCGATTGCAACCACTAGATATGCTAGCTAAGTTAACGAAGGCGGGGATCTAGTTTGCACCATAACACCATCACATTAAACAGTAAATAAATTGATACTTTCATAGATGAATGGCTGCAAAATCAATTCATTGCAATTAACCTAGATGTCAGTAAGATCCTGTCTGTAAGATCCCAAGTAGAATCAAACACTGATCTCCAAGAACAAAAAGAAAAAGATATTAGGAATATTTGCATACACTCCTTTCTCTTGGAGCTGGTATAAAAATTGGAGGACATGCTCCTTTCTTGACTACATGACCAGCTCGAAGGGCTACATAACAAGTGGTTGCAGAGGTATACATCTGATTCATATTTCTATGGACACTCCTCTTGGAGCTGTATAAAAATTGCTGAGAGCTAACCTCGGGAACACCATTGAAGCCACCAAGTAGTTAGATGATAATGATATTGACATTGTATTGAGTTGTGATCTAAGTGATATCAATTCAGCCAATAAAAAGTTTCCTTTTTGTATTTTGCTTAAAAGTTGGATGGCCTTCAGATATTAGTTCTAGCATTTCACCTTTGAGAGAGACATTGTTGGAATGATGTGGCTAGTAAACCGAAAAGCATACTTTTCAAATTTCCGACATAGGACAGGTCAAAATACTAAGTCACATGAACAAAATGAACAAACAAGCTATAACTTATTTGGTCATTTTTTCATTTGGTAGAATGATGCCAGAAAGGAAGAAATGCTTTACTCTGTGAGGAAAATGAAATTCCCACCTTGGTTTATTATATATATAGTGTGTGTGCACTTGAGAGTTCCATTAAGTACACAATCTAATTTAAATTAGCCCAGAAACAGAAGCATAAATGATAGTGTGCTCCAACAAGTATTCATATTTAACAATGGCAAAAACTTGTCTAGTTTCTTTAGTTTTAGTCAACATACCTAACCAAGGCAAATAATAAAGATATCTGTTGCCAAATTGTCCCTTGCAATTAACAGATTATTCAGAGTCAAAATTATGATATAAGGAACCTCCGTAGAACCGAATATTGGGTCATATTAACAGGAATTCATTACAAATAACATCTTTAATGATTGACAACCAATTTAATCACCAAATAGAATGCAAAAAACATCAAATTTACCTTGATCATAACTCATCTTTAGCGGAGTCTGACTGAGCAGTTGAATCAGACTCAGCCCTTGTATCCTTATTTTTCTTTATGAAATCGATGATGTCCTCCTTGGTTCTGTCCCCATCATACTGCAAGATCTTGCCACTAGCAGAAGAAAAGTACAGAGTTGGATAGCCCCGGACATTGAAATCACTTGGGACATCATTTGCGGTAGCATCCTAGATAGTTACATTGACAGAAATCGTCAGAAGAACACATCTTCAAACGTCTGAATATTCTAAAAGACTGTTCTAAAACATAATAAGTCTATGGCCAACTGCAAATGTACAAAGCTTATCTTATCTAAAGATGAAATATGCATCTGGATGATCATGAACAAGTAACAGCAGAGTCAAGTAACTCAATAACTAGATTATCACTCAAGATACGAGATACATAAATAGCTGCTTGATATAAAGCCTCTTTTAGGCATGCAAAACATCAACATTTACATCATGTTGTTGGAATGTATATTTTGACCGTTCAGATTAGATCAAAATCTTGCAAGAAATTGGGTAGTTTACAATCCAACGGCTGCTATTTCGGAGAACATGCGAGAATGCTTAAGAGTGGAATGCCGATCCCTCCTCGTATGTATATATATTTTTTGGAATAAGGGTAAATTTTATTCCACGCAAATCACGATATCGGTATTACAATACACTATTCTCACATCTTCCTCCCCAGTTAAGGGGCCATTACATATACATCGAATTCAATATTATGTAGAATTCCTACTGGCGGAGTAGCCAGTCCTTCAAAGATACGCCTGTTGTGCTCCCTCCAGACATGCCAAACTGATGCTGCAAGTCTAACTCTAGCCATCTTGGCCCAACCAGGGTCCATACCTCGGCGGTCTCTGATCCAGCTTAGGATCCCCCGGATATCTCTGGCACTGCCTACTCCACCCAACAATCGCATGCACTGCTCCTCCCAGATGTGCCAAGTCCACGGACACTCAAAGAATAGGTGGCCCATAGACTCCGCGTCACCCGTACAGAGAACACACTTCGGGTCCGGAATCTGCATCCCAAACCTAATAAGTCTGTCCCGCGTCATCAACCTGCCTAGAAGGAGTCTGTATGAACAAAGCTGCATTTTGCGAGCAATCCCATTCGCCCAGATAAAGTCATACTCCGCAATCCTGTCATGTGGGGTCCGAACCAGATTATAACAACTTTTAAAACTGAATATTCCTGACCCTCCAACCGAACCAGGATCAACCCAACTCCAGGAGTCCGCAATCAGGCTAGTATCGATAGTGATCCGACGAATCTCCTCCCCAAACTGAGTCGTGTATGGATACTCCTCCGGCCTCCAGCTCTCATCCCTGATAATCCGACTACATTTCACTCCCCTGCTCGCCTCTCTGTCCATCTGAGCCTCCAAGATCTCCAGAAGGGAGCCATTTCCCATTCACGGGTCCAGCCAGAGATCAGTATTAGCCCCATCTCTCATAATCCTACATATAGCGGACTGAAGGTCCGGTCTGCACCTAAATATAGCCTTAAATGAGACCGAGAGATTGTTATCAATCCTACAAGTCCAGAAATTCATCCGCCGCACATATCTGCTAGCCAGCCACTCTGCCCAAAGGGAACCTCCCTTGATGAACCGCCACGCCATCCGCACCCCAGATGCCTCCCTAACCGTCCGAAGAGGTCGCAACCCCACTCCTCCTTCCTCCCGGGTCCGGCAGAGTTGTTCCCAAGCGATCGTATGCATACCTCCTCTCCAGATAAAATTAGCACAAATGGACTCCACCTTCCTTATGGTAGCTACTGGAATCTGAATCGGCTGCAACCAGAACATAGCGATGCCAGAGATAACAGACCTCACCAGCTCAATACGGCCACCAAAGGACAGACCAGCAGCCTACCAGCCTTCCACTCTCCTTTGGGCAAAATTCACCAGGCTGAGACAATCCTGATCCCTGGCATAATTGACCGTCAACGGGACCCCCAGATACTTCACCGGTAACTCTCCTTTCTCCACTCCCAGAGCAAGGGCCCGTTCCTTCTTGAGTGTGCACAGAGAACTGAAATAGACCCTACTCTTCTCCCTATTCAGCTGCAGGCCGGACAACCGTCCAAACTCCTTCATAATATCTGAAAGCGCCCTCAACCCCCTCATAGATGGATGCAGGAATACCAAGAGGTCGTCAGCATATATCAAGTGAGACACCACCGGCTTGACCTGCCTGAAAAGAGGAACAATTTTTCTACTATGCACCGCCAGGTCCATCATACAAGCGAAATACTCCATCACCAGAGTGAACAGGTACAGATAGAGAGGATCCCCCTGCCGCAGTCCCCTGTTGCTCGAGAAACATCCATATGGAGTACCCTGAATGAGGACCGAAAATATGGGAGAGCATATGCACTCCCTCACCCTTGCCACCCATCTCTCATCAAACCCCATAGCAAGCATAAGGTGGCAGAGGAAGTCCCTGTTGACCGTGTCATAGGATTTTCGCAAATCCAGCTTTACACATGCCTTCATCCCCCCGGCTTGTTGAAATCCCTCACCATCTCATGTGCAAGAAGACTGTGCTCAACAATCGAGCGCCCCTTGATGAAAGCCGCTTGATTCCGAGACACCAAGCCCTGCATAATCCCCTACATCCACCGACACATGAGGTGAGTAATTATCTTGTATAGATAATTACAACACGCAATAGGCCTGAAGTCGGCGAGGGAGGTAGCACCCTCCTTCGGAACCAAGGTCAAGCAAGTGTGATTCAGCTCCTTCAACAACTTCCCTTCCAAGAAAAACTCCTGCACCGTCTCCAGAACTGAAAACTTTAGCTCACCCCAATGACGTCTAAAGAACTCACAAGAGAAGCCGTCAGGCCCCGGAGCCTTATTTGGATCTGCCTTCATCACAATATCCTCCACCTCCTCCAATCTCACAGGGGCCAACAACAAGCTATTCCCATGGTGCGTCACCAGCCTCTTCGTGACAAGACCTGGAAACGTGGTGGGATAATCAGTTTGCTGATATAAGTCAGAATAGAACCTGACTGCCTCCTCCTGAATCTCCACCGGGTCGCCAACAAGCTTGCCCTTGCCATTAAGCAGGCTGGGGATGCTGTTCCGGTATTGTCTGGCACGGATCACATCATAGAAGAACTTGGTGCACCGATCCCCATCCTTGAGCCATGAACACTTTGCCCTCTGGGCCGCACTAATCTCCTGCTGAAGCCTCATGATGTTGACCTCCGCAATCAGGTCCCGCTCCCTAGCCGCCAACTCACCGCTCAGCTTGTCAGCCTGCAAAGCTTCCTGAACCTCACGAAGCTCGGCCTCTTTATCCTCCAGGGAAGACCGCGGCATCTTCTTCACCCAATCCCGAATAGCTCTCTTGACCTGTTTGAGTTTGTGAGCCATACGAAACTGAGCCGTGCCCTCCCGAGTATACCGCAGTCCTCCCATAACAGCCTCCTCATATCCCGCAGAAAGGTACCAGCTATTGTTGTACCGAAATGGCCGAGTCTTCCAAGTGGGCCTCTCAGAGAGACCCACCCGGATAGGGGAGTGATCGCTGGTCCCTGCCGCTAGCCCTTCCGCCATGGAATTCGGGAAGTAGCGAAACCATTCGCTATTTTCCAAAGTCCGATCCAGCTGACAGGCAATCCTGTTGTGGACCGCCTTATTGTGCTAGGTCCAGATGTGTCCGGCTCTCTCCAGACCCCTCAGCCCAGACAAGAGAAGACACCTCTGGAAGTCGTATAAGATCGAATCCGGCACTGGACGACCTTCCACCTTCTCTTGTCGATGCAGCATGGCATTGAAGTCTCCCATAAGCAGCAGGGGGAGATGTACGTGCTCCGCCATACGACCTACTCACACGATGTCCGCCCACAAGGTCTCTCTAAACCGCATATTATTGTGCCCATAAACTGCTCCAAGAATGAAGTGGAATCCTCCCTTGTTGACAAAGGAAATGCCAATAAGCTGCTCTGTCATCAGAACCTGTTCCCCCTCCCAACTATCTCTGTTCTATCGAACCCAGATCCTAGCCATATCACAAAGATCCAGGTTGTGGATATGAGCCCAGTTCGCAGGCGTCCTGCGAGATAACATAGTCTCCCCTCTAATCTTCATCTCGAGAAGAATAGTAATGTCACTCTTCTCCCTCTTCAGAACTCCACTAATCTCCCTCTATCTCCCAATGGAACACCCACCACGAATGTTCCAGGCAAGGACCGACATTAATTAATTAATATGAGGATCCCCTGGACTCCATCTGGACTGACACCCGAGGGAAGTGTCCCGTCCGTCAGATCTATATCGTCCCCCATCCGTCCCCGAGGAAGGTGCAAGATGGACCTGAATCCTGGAGAGAGTCAAGGTCCAATCTGGGTTAGCCACGGTCTGATCATCAAGCCCCCATGGCTGGTGCTCCTCTTCCCGTGGGGACGGGACATGTCTTTTCCTGCTATAGACCTTTTCCACCATAGAAGTCTCCATTCCATCCTGTCTGCTATCCAGGGAACTCATACCCCTGGTCACCATACTCCTCTGGGGCCTGAACGGGACTATCGCGTCCTGAGAACCCTCCTGTCTCTGCGGGGTGTCAGTCATGGACCTCCTGGCCCCCTCCATCAGGGAGACCTCGTCCATCGGCCTGACTGTCTCCGCCACTCCTGCGATGGGACTGGGTGCCACCTCTGGCTCCACTACCTCCATCTGCGCTACCGAGGACCTAGCTGTCTCCGTCCTTCTAGTCCGGCAAGCACTAGAAGAGTGACCAAAGCACTCACAGAAGGAACACATTGGGGGGACCCAATCATACTCCACAGCCTGAGTCAACACCTCCCCGGATGCCACCTGATACTCGAGAATACTCGGAAGCTCCGTCCCGGCCTTTATCTCCACAAATAATCTGGCGTACATCAGTCTGGTACGGAAAGCCGTATCCTCATCCGCCTTGATCGGCTTACCGACCAAGCTAGCTAATCGCATAAGCAGAGGGATGCTCCAGTATTTCACCGAAAACTCAGAAAAACGAATCCAGACGGGAATCGCGTTCAACACTTCCTTCTCACATCTCAGCTCCGGTGTCCACTCCTTCAGGATAATAAGCCGTCCGTCAAAGGACCAAGCTCCTCCTTGAATAATCCTGGACACATCTTCCTCCAAGCCGAATTTCACATAGTAAAACCCATTCTCTCGTGAGAAGAACTCCATACTCCCCTTGGGCCGCCACACCTTCTCTGCATAACCCCGTATCTGTCCATAGAACGGTTTACTCCCCCAACACATACATCACCAGCGTGTTCTTCCAGAAGTCCGTGGCCTCCGCTATCTCTTCCGCCGGAAAATATGCACGAAGTCCTCCTCCAACCTGCATCGGTGGCACATATTCCATCGACACCGGGCTCTTGTTCCCACCCGGCATACACACATCCTTCTAGGATTTGGGACGAGGCCCGTCTGTGCCCGTCCGGGGAGTAGCAGACGGAGGCCTCTGACTCCTAACATCTCCAACAATACTCTTTCCTTTCTTCGCCGCCGTCGCCTTTAGCCGCCATCCAGCCGCAGTGCGTCCCGGACCTCCTCCCTGTCGTCGTGTGATACCAAGGCCGATGGTAGACCTACTCCCGCTCCTTCCAGGGCCCGTCCGGCTCATACCCTGAGTTTGAGCCCCTCTTCCCCCTCCCGGACGTCGTCTCACTACCGTCGTCCAACCATCATCATCAATCCGGCCATCCCTAGTCCCGGATCCCGATCCAAATTCGAAAATAGGTGAATCCGACCCGGAACCCGCCACCACCGGAGACGTATGTCCCCGAGCCACCGCCACCGCCGCCCTGCCCGCCGCCACCGCCTGGGAGGGGTCGCCCCCCCCCCCCCCCCCCCCCCCCCCCCGCCCGTCGTCGGCCCCTCCCGCTGCTCCGCCTGCCTGTATGGGGGTCCGCATGACCCCCTGTTTCCGCCGCCAGGCCCCCCCGCCCGGGGGGCCGCCCGCCCCCTCGCTTCCTCACCGGCCTCCTCCTCCCCTCCGCGAGCGGGTCCGGCGGCCGGGGAGGAGGCGTCCGGTTCGCACGAGTCAGAGCCCTAATCGCCTGTCCCGAGTCGCTCATCGGGCTCATATATATATATATATATATATATATATATATATATATATATATATAAACATTACAATTGCAATAGTTTGTGAATGACCATGTTTATGGCAATCAATGTAAATGTGTTACACCACAACAAATAATATATTAACCTGTAAATGTGAAGAAAAAAAGAGTCCCAACCCTCTATCCTATGCACTCAATTTATGGGCTCTTAACATGATCTGAAATGTGCCCACCACCTTGTAAAACTGTTCTTTTGTGGGAAAGGGAACGAATTTAGCAATTCTAAACGCATATATAGGTGTTTGACCCCTCCTGACGTTAACCTGAGACACTTGGAAACCGTGGTGGGATAGTTCAGTTTACTACACAAGATATATCTAATAATGGTGATTAGAAGTGGCAACTAGTGTCTCAATTAACCAGTAAGGAATACAATCAGAATAGCTCATCTGCAGAAAAGCTTAAAAAATTGTTTTAAAGCTAAATACTACTTGTTATTTACATTACTAACATGGAAAATAGAAGTATACTCAACTTTTTTCGTCAGGTCACAAATGGGGTTGCATGAAGACCAAAACTTTGGTAAGTAAAAAAGATAGGGCTGTCCTAGTGATAGCTAGTCCAGACCATATATCTCTTAGCAACTCTCACTGAAAAATCAGTAAAATTTACATATATATATAGGACCGACTTTCCCCAATAGTTCATGTGTCACTCATCTAAGGAATTCTCTAAAATAGTACTAGACAAAGATGTTAAAACACAAAACTGGAACATCTACATCCCTCTGAATGGAACATCTGCATGCATGGAAAATTGAAGTATAATCAATTTTTTCATCAGGTCATAAATGGGGTTGCATGAAGACCAAAACTTTGGTAAGTCAAAAAGATAGGGCAGTCCTAGTGATAGCTAGTCCAGACCATATATCTCTTAGCGACTCTCACTGAAAAATCAGTAAAATTTACATATATATAGGACCGACTTTCCCCAATAGTTTCATGTCATTGTCACTCATCTAAGGAATTCTCTAAAATAGTACTAGAAAAGGATGTTAAAACACAAAACTGGAACATCTACATCCCTATGAATAACCATGCTAGCCATCCATGTGAGCAAACCCGAGCATTGACACTTTATATATATATATATATATATATATATATATATATATATATATATATATATATTCCAAACTAATTAATCCCAAAAAAAAACTTTAGTACATTCAATCATATCTTAGCATCTTAGCGAATGAATAATAAATATATTATGATCAACAATAGCTCATCAGAATGCATGTATGACTAGAACCTATAACACATGAAACGGTATTATGCAGACTTCTCTCTAAAGCACATAAGATATTTAATAATCTAGTGAAGGAAGGTTACCATCTTTGCAATGATCACATCAGCATCACTTTCGAATGAGACAGCTACTTCATCCAAGATAGGTGCTAGCTTTTTGCAATGTCCACACCAAGGCGCATAAAATTCAAGCAGAACTGCAACATAAAGAATATGGTTGCATTAGCAGAATGCCACATCAAGGACACAGAAGAAACAATGAAGAACAACTACTCTGAATAAAGAAAGAAAATACTTTGTTTAATTTATATGCATGATCTTATTGTATACATTGCAGTAGTTATTTTGGAGAATTGCTCACCCCCCCCCCCCCCCCCCCCCCCCCCCACCCCCCACCCCCCCACCCGTGTTTCATTAAAGAGGAAGAGTAGTTATTTTGAAGTTTTGTAAAAATGGAAAAGAAGGTTGAAATAAGATCACTCAGTAGATACCTTTGTTGAACATACTTGGTAATAAAGCCTATATAAAAGTTACTCAAAAATACACAAGCAACCATCATGCCAGTAAAATTTCAACAGTTACTACCGATCGAGAGCTGAACTACTCCACCAGGAAGTCAGGGACGATATATTAACGAAAAAAATGGTCTAGATGATAACTATCAGATAAGGAGATCTGAATTTCTCCATGAAAGGCACAATTTCTGTAAGAAAATAAACAAAAGACATTGTATTAATAGAAAAGGATTGTTTCAGTCCAAGATTATCCTCGTCCCTTCTATAACGAACATAATAACAATAACCTGCTTTAAATAGAATCAGAAAACTAAAAGGAATATCTCGAACTGTTACTTCACTTGTTTCCGAAGCTGAGTACAGTTCCTTTAAAAATTCCATTTGGGTCTCAAAATTCCTAAACCAAACTTATTATTGCTTTTGGATCCAAATGAGTAACAAATTCAGATGACAGTCTTTCTGAGAAAGCTACAATATTTTAAAGTTTCTCTGTTCACTTCCTTACTAAGTGAATTACCTAGGAAATTCTTTTTGGATCTCATAACTGCCAAACTGAACTTGTTGCCTTTGGATACAAATGAGGATCAAAATCTGGTGACAAAACAAATGTTTAAACTCTTTTGACATGGCTCATACACATTTCCACTTTCTCTCAGTCGTGTCCTTTAATATGGATCCAAAATGGAAATCAAATTTAAAACTGAAGTTTTGGTTCCTCTCCTCTTTTTTCTCATTCAGCCTCTCTAGTGCCTTGTATAAACCAGACTTCTTTGTAGACTACGGCACAGACTCTACATTCCCCACTACCACCCACATAAGTCTGTATCCTGACTCTAACTACCCTCCATGTCGACACATCTCAGACCATAAAAAATGTGGGGCATCCTTTGCCTAACAATGGCAAGAATGAATTTCCTTCTCAAGAGCTAATTCATCCAGAATGGGACTTACACATCCTAACTTAACACCAGAGTTTACCATAGCAACCTCTAAATTGTAGTGCCCCGTCCCCGTTTGGCGGCACACTATGTAATATGCTCGTGGCAAGTCGGACTCGGTCGAGAACTTAGATGGCTAGTCTGACTTAGTCATGAGTTTGGTATACAAAAACTTTTTTGGCATCAACAAAATCGATTTGGACGAATGCTATGAGAACCCTTCCAACTAATGGATTGGCTTCTGTTGGAATAAGTCCTAGATACAGCGGACTGTGTCTCGACGAGTAAACTATATATAAGAGTCCCTCAACGAGACCGGTCTGTTGTTGGTTTTCTTGAATGTTTTTGCTGCTTGGTTTTGATAAATGTATTTTTGCGTCGATTTTTGCATTCGTTCTTGAGAATTTGAAAGAAAGGATTGAAGAAGTGATTATAATATGATGTTGGCGCCATTGCAGGAGCTTGTGTAAATGACGTTTGATCATTGCGAAGCGATCTCCTTCTCTCAGCGCATTCTCTACTTTGCCGGCATTTTCTACTTTGTGGGCGATTCGGCCCCTTCTTTTCTACTCCTTCACGTTAATAAATTCTTATCGCTTCAAACGTTCAAATCGACGATATCCGGTTAAATGCATGTTGTACCACTAACATATATAGAACATGGAATAACTGTAACTATCTAGTATAATTAGGCCTAAAACTTAACACGATAAGCTTCGCACAGGAGGCGAGCAGTTTTGGTTCGAAACCGTGAAACTGTTGAAAGGAATGAAAATAATGAATCATTAGTTGTGGCATGGTGCCTCAGGATTGTTTGGTGCCTCAAGATTGCCAAATCAGGACATACGACTTTCAGGAAAATGAATATGTTGCGTGAGTTTATGGATTATACTACTTAAATTATGTTTCGTGTCATGCATTTGTTTTATAGCTTAAATTGTTCATTCATTCGCATGGTCATGGACAACTTGTACACAAGATTAGCTTTCCTCGAAAGGGTATCTGGAGCATCAGAACCGAATCGACCTAGGAAAAAATTATGAAATCGTGCTTCGACACGAGACATTGCGGGACCTCCAATCGGACTTGCAACCCGGACTGATAGGACGCATCGCAATGCTACGTAATAGTCCTTCATGGTGTCGATATCACCAATGATCGCATATAAGATAGATAGATAGCATGCTCACCTATTGTCTTATGCAAGTGATAAGTATTATATACGTTTTATGCAAGAACGAGCACGACCGTGGTAAGAATTGATATAAAATGTTTATGTTTTACTGCTTTAAATTACGTCTTCGATGTGAATTGCAACTCATCTAGTTCTAAATAGCAAGACAATTTCGAGTGCATGCAAATCCTTATTAGGCGAGTGGGTTCGTCATGCTCATTAGTGCATTCCTAAGTGCACTAATCCCTAACTCCCCAGGTAATGAGCACGCGACGGAAGCACGACTCTAAGCTGAAGAACGGGAGACAGCTCGAAGCTCTTATATTTTGAAGTCGATTCATTATCGAAAGCTTTTGTTTCAATGCATAAAATAGTATGAATGTAGAACGACAAATATTATTTCATGGCGGCTTGTCAAATGCTTTCCTTTTGTTATTTCAATGAATGTAGCTGCAACAGCATATGTAATGTAAAAACGATCTTGCACTTCGTTGCAAGTTTATCAATGAAAAGCTATTTTTCTTCCTATATCGTGTCTTCAACTCTCATCGATTGTTAAATTTCAGCATGTTGTTTCAAAAGAATTATCAAATGCATCTTCTTGACTTGTACAAGTACAATTTAGGCTTGTACGACATCACGTCCAGCAAGGACAATCGATTTGGCCAAAATCGATGCGAGAACGAATGATTCGGCGAATCAGGACGTGACATAAATAGCACGCTATGGCGGTGAAGACACCAACCAGCTAACTATAGGACAGAGTGGCTGAGTAGTGGAATTGATCCAAGCAGCTGCTATCAGGACAAACCATTAAGGAATTTAGAAGCATTGAAAGAGCTTTCTTCTTTTTTAACTATGGTACCCTCTCCACCATCCCCATCAATTTCTTCTTTTTTTACTCTGGTACCCTCTCCGCCATTAAAAGAGTAACTTTCTTCCTTTCTTCCTATTCTTTCTTTGTATCTTCTTGTTGCATCACAACAACAGCAGCAGCAGCATCCCGTCATCGCCGGGGAAGCTGAAGACGGAGAAGCACCACAGCCACAATCCCCACCTCCTTCTCAGATTGAAGAACAACTCCTATTCAAAAGTCACTCCCTATTCCCTCTTCGGATCCAAGTGAGAGAGGAACATGGGAGGGTCATGGAGGGAAAAATAGAGTGGATTATAGAATCACACATTTTAACGTGTGGTTTCAATAGCAGAAATTACATGGAGGATGTAGATTTTGTTTTAACAACACTTATTCACAGTGATTTTATTGTCACAAATGACTAACACCTGGCTTTGAAATCCCAATTGACTAACACCCGATTTTAAAATCACAAGGTGTGATTTTGAAATCCTGATTGACTAATCCCACCTTAGTACATTTTTATGCTCTTACTACTTTATTTGATCAATGAGTGCTTTTTTCATATGTTAAACTTTTCTCCCACATAAATAGATGTTTACATAGTTTTCGTTATTAACAAGTTAAGTTGCCTAAATTAGTCCAGGACTCAAGGTCAACTAAAAGGCAGTTTACATAGTATGACATATTTTCCTCCTTTAAATATAGTGGTCAAACATATCCTTTTGTCCTAGTTAAAAATAATTTTACGTATCTCCATATATAGTTAATAACATTTGAAAGTTTCCTAACATCATTAAGTGAATAGGAAATACATCGGGTGATAGGACAAACAAGAAACCGATAAAACTTAACAGGATCAATCTTTCACATCAAATAATTTGAAGAGTAACATGTATCAAAGATACATCTTTTGCAGTAATATATCTAAAAGGTCAAATTAAAAATTCCTAAAAGTAACACAGATGTTTTAAAAAAATCCAAATAATAATGATCGAGACATGGCAGATGCATATTATTCACTACAATAGATTGATAATATTTAGAAGGGGGAGGGGGGGACAAACCATTCTTCCCAGATTTCTGGACCACATCAAGAAGGCTATCAGCCACAACCACCTTAACAAGCTCGTTGTTAGACTCCGGAATTGGCTCTGACTTTCTAAAAGGTTTCAAAGTACCATCCTGAACATAACAAATCAGGTCATAAGACAAGAAACGGATTTGAAGAGGATTATGGAAACCTGAAACTGAATGTGATAAAAGAAATTAATCGAACAATTTGAAAAGAAATAATTAATTGAGTGAAAAGGATTCAAAAAGAAAAAATGGATCAGTACCTTGTACTCCTTAAACCAAGTTGCAATTTGAGCAGACTCCACATTAGGTTTAAGATACTTTGTCCCATCATTCTCTTGTAAGACAATGACCGGCACTTGATCATTATTAAGGCCAAAATACTGTTCAAGTCAAACCATTCATAAACATGGAAATAATCAAAATATCATCTACATGGATATTTAAAAATTACGGGTGGATCAAAGATGTGCATGAAAAGCACCTGGAAGGCAGCTTGACTGGCATCAAGATCACCAATCAGAAAACGTATGCCCTTTCCTTTGTATTCTAAGGCGATTTCATGATATTTAGACTTAAGGGCATCAAAATATTCACTGCTGAAGTTCAGAAAAAGCATAGCCTGACAAAAACAAGATACCATCAGAAGAGCACAAGAAAAAGAAAAGGACGTCAGATTGCATTATGAAATCAAATTTATACTAAGGCCCGTTTGGTTTGCAGGATTGGACAACGTAATGTAATTGGCATTACGTTGTCAATGTAACTCGGGTGTTTGGTTGGACAAAATTTTTTTAGATGTAATGTAATCGCGATTACAAGTTTGATTACATTACATCAGTTTTTTCTAAACTCAATTACATCATAAAACCTATGTAATCGCAATTACATTACAACTTAAGCGGAAGGCTGGTATGTTATAATTTGGTCTTTTTGTTCGTTTTTGGTCAATTTTTTGTTGTTTTTGTTTGTTTTTTGTCGTTTTTGCCGTTTTTGTTCGTTTTTGGTCGTTTTTGTTCGTTTTTTGTCATTTTTGTTCGTTTTTTTGGGTTTTTGTCGTTTTTGTCATTTTTTGTCGTTTTTGTCCATTTTTGTTCGTTTTTTGCCCCTTTTTTAGTTTTTGGTTTTTTTGTCGTTTTTGTTCATTTTTTGCCTTTTTGTTTGTTTTTTGTTTATTTTTGTTTATTTTTTGTCGTTTTTGCTCGTTTTGGGCCTTTTTCGATTTTTGGTCGTTTTTGCACATTCTTGGCCATTTTTTGTCGCTTTTGCACTTTTTAAATCTTTTTTGTCGATTTTGTACGTTTTTTGTCGGTTTTTGCACGTTTTTATCGGTTTTGTTTTATTTGCACGTCTTTTGCCCTTTTTGCACGCTTTTTTTATCGTTTTTGGTCAATTTTTTACGTTTTTTTTATCGTTTTTGGTCGATTTTGTACATTTTTTGCCATTTCTGCATGTTGTTTATCGATTTTTGTCGATCTTGTACGTTTTTTAACATTTTTTTTACGTTTTTATCGTCTTTTATCGTTTTTGGTCGATTTTGTACATTTTTTGTCGCTTTTTTAATCCTTTTTGTTTTTTTGGGTCTTTTTTCACTTTTTTTTTGTTGTTTATGCTCGTTTTTTTCTTTCTGTTTGTTGTTTTTGTCGTTTTTGGATTTTTTTTGCAAGTTTTTTAATCTTTTTATCGTTTTTTGCTCGTTTTAATTCCCTCTTGTTTTTGGTCTTTTTCGTATTTTCGTTTTTTGTCATTTCTGTTCCTTTTTATCTTTTTTATTTTTTTGCTCTTTTTTTATCGTTTTTTTTGTCGTTTTTTTGTTTTTTGTCGTTTTTCGTCGTTTTTTTTCCTTTCATTTTTTGTTTTTTTGTCAATTTTTTTTGTTTTTAGTCATTTTTTATCATTATTGGTCACTTTTTATGGTTTTCACATTTTTGATTTTTTTTTGTCGCTTTTCTTTTTTATCGCTTTTTCGTTTTTGGTTTTTTTTTCCTTCCATTTTGTTCGTTTGTCATTTTTTGTCGTTTTTTTTTCTCGTTTTTGGTCTTTTTTTAGCAGAAAACAAACCATTTTCTCCTTATTTATTTTTATTTTTTTTCTTTTAAAATTTTTAAAACAATTTATTGATCAACTTTTTAAATTTTATGTTGTATTTAAAAAAATATTAAATTAGAAACTTAATTACATTACATGGTAAACCAAACATATGAATGCAATTGACATTACATTACATGGTTTGATTACATGTTTCAACCAAACATAGTAATGTAATTGTAATTCCATTACATTACTAACTCAATTACATTACAAACCCAATTCCATTACGATTACGATTACATTACAATGAACCAAACGCAACCTAAATGTATAGTTAAATGGTCGAAGTAGATCGTTCGATTAGTTATCCTGAACCACGTCACATATAAAATCTTAAATAGACAAAATATTATTGAAAGTAAAATACTTGGACTGCTTAAAAATATAAATACTGAAATATCAAGACTTTAGAAATGGATACTCTAGTTGGGATGACCTACTCCCTACAAGTAATATCACTAATCATAATCAGGACAAGTTTCATAAACCCAGACATGTACATAACAAAAACATAAACTCAATATAGGTTACAATCAAGAGACCAGTATGTTCAACATGAAAATGTCACAACGCATTCTATGACACTATTAAAACCCCATAAATAATATTAAAATGTATAGATAATGAAATACGGGGATGGTATTGTTTATTGGAAAGGTGATTATGTAGCTAAAATTTCTTCACAGAATTAGGACAACGTTTGGATTTGAAATGCAATTAATCGTGGCTAAGAATGCTAACGGATACCCTTTTTCCACATCCACAGATAGAGAGAAAAAGAGGGGGAAATCATATCATCCTTACTTTTGCATCAGCACCCTTAAAGAATTTAGAAAGGAAAGGATGGTTGGCAGGATCCTTGTTAAAAGTAGTGACAAGAGGCATACTGGCAGCTTCAATGAAACTTTCTAAAGCATCAACATTGAGATCCTGCAATAGACGTATATTAGCTTTAAGGCGAATGCTTCAAACTAAATGTATATGCAGGTTAATATGTTCCTTATATAAGTGATTAGGAACGGAGAAACAATAAAGATTAGAAGAATCTTACCTTGGAATCAACAACAAGTTCATCAAATGGCTTAAATAGCCTAACAATGGGTCCTTTTGCCGCCGAATCACCACGAGGAAGGAAATTAGCATCCAAAGTATGGCCAAAGTCGTAGTCTGCACGCAACTTCTCCGCAACTGCCAAAAAGTTCTCATACTCCTCACCAGAAAATTCAGGGAACAATCCCACCTATTATAAGTTATAACATTTAAGAACAATCAAGATTTAGGTAAAATGTTAAGTAATGTCAAATCAAAGACACCAACACAGGAGGAAAAAACATACAATGAAAACTTTCTTATCACCAATTAGACTCTCTGCATGCTCTGAAGATTTGATCTCAGCAGAAGCAGGACCAGCTTGCTTCCTCAGATACTCAACTATGCCGTCGGCATCCCGAGGACCTTTGTAGTCTTGGATGTTCTTCCCTTCATTCCTAAAGATTTTGAGAGTGGGGAAGCCCCTAACCCCATATTTAGCGGCAATGTCTTTGTTGACATCGTCGTTAGCATCAACCTTAGCAAGGATGACTGGAGGGTCATTCTTACTTAGTACCGCTGCTGCTTTTTCATACTTCATATACAAGAGAATTATAAATGTCAGAATATACAAGCGAATCAGAACTATAATTTACAGCACTCAGTATATTTTTGACAGCACTCCAGTTTATGTGATCACGATATATATATATATATATATATATATATATATATATATATAATTTACAGGTTTGCAAAAAGATTTATTACCTCGGGTGCAAGTTTTTTACAGTGTCCACACCTGTCAATCATGAGAAATTAAAAGGCATCAGGCATAAGAGCAAATCAGGTATATCTGCAGATTATCTTATGCTAGTTCTAGTAAAAATAAAACCAAATCATCAATAGTCATTACCGATCTATTTCCAAGCCAACAATTGGCAAAAAGTGAACTTTAATGCAGAGGAGTGTGTTTCAAAGCTTTTATGGTGAAAGGGACATATATTTCCAAAGTTTCTATGGACAAAATCCAACAAAATTTAGAAATGACTAAATGGTCAGCGGAAGGCATTATACAGAGGAGAAAACTACCTTATTTTCTTTACTTCAGAAACTTTTTGTGCAAAATTAGGTGATTCCTAGATGTTATCCCACATTCAGTAATGTTACTGAATAGAAAAACACCAAGGATGACATAATAATTGAAGCTCAAAGAGTGTTAAAAATTTATGTTCTCTTTGGTTCATTTTATTTTTGTGTGAAACTATTACAATATATTATATCAAATTAACAATATGAAATAGAATATAAGATGGTGAGCATGACATAAAAATTGACGTTTGAACAATACTAATCCCAAATTGGCAACTATCGATTTAATTCCAAAACCTAACATTGGAGAAAATAGAACTTCTGTTCGAAACAAGGTTCGAAACATTGTTATCAGAGTCGGTCCATTTCTAATCCTTTGTATGAGAATCGGTATCAGTGGTTTCGACATTTTCAGAAAGGAGTATTGGATCTTTTGTTTCAGAAAGCCAAAAATGATAATTGTATTTAAAAAATTAGAAAAATATTTGATACGTTTAGACATATGTTGAATGTTGTTTCTAGTAAGTTTTAAATGGAATAATATTCCACTTGCAATAGATACTATTGTTAATTTACTTGCCTTTAGATATAGTACAAGTACAATAAATGGTTCTAAATGAAATAATATTAATATAGATGAATGTTGTGAATTTATATATATACAAGTTTGACAAATGGTAATGGGTTATTGATAAGAAATCTTATCGGCACATTGTAATGTTATCGATCTTCTACACAACTGAATCATTAAGTTGCACTATTTTTCCAATCTTCCATCGTTTTTTTCAAATTTCCTCTTGATCAGGAAAGGGATCCCAATAAGGGATTCATAACGTCGGTATTGGTCAATATCGGATCGGTATATTCCAAAACCAATATGTATCGGTTGTATCATATCGATATCGCCCAATACCCCAAACTACGGTTAAAAGTAGCATATTTTGCTTTACAGTGAAAAGACCATATCAAAATTACTGAGCAGTCTGTCAATGGAAATAAACATAGGGGGAAGGAGATCATTTTATCAGTTAAGACATTTTTTTATTGAAATAGGTTATACCTAAGTATTATCTCAAATTCAGTATACGAACTGAATAGAAAAAACAAGACTAGAACAACACATGTCAATGATGTTGCTGTTTGGAAAGAACTAATTAGCATGCAAGGTTGCAACTTTTGTTGCGGTAAATGGGAATCCCATGTTTGGTTATCATTTTATTGCATTGAATGAAGAGGGAATAATTTTAAATTATCTAAATGTTGTTTCATTTGTTGCCGTAAGTGGTGTTGCAGCTATTTTGGCCGCAACATTTGTTGCGAGGAAGTGATGTAACTTTTATTGCATCAATTCCACCATTTACATCAAACTATAGATTGAAATTGACGGAATGGTGCAACAAATATTGCATGTAATTTCAATTACAGCCAGCCAAACTACCTCCCTAGTTCAAAGTTAGCATTTTTACTGCTTTTACGGTGGAAATAACACTTCTTTGAAAGCTAACTAAATTTAGAAATTATGAGATCTCAAAGTAATGATGCTATGATGCGAAGAAAAGAACATATATAAAACCTTAGACCCCCTTTTGGATCGGATAGGACCAGAAAAGAGAGCTCCGCTCCACTAACCAACGACAACAACTATCAAAAGGATCGATCGATCAAAAAGTTTACCAAGGAGCGTAGAACTCGACGACGACGAAGGGGTTCTTCTCGATCGCCTCGTCGAAACTCGACGCGTCGAGCGTCAGCACCGCCTCCTCGTCAGCCCTAACCGCCGAGAAAACAAAAGAAGCGAGAAGAATCGAAGAGACCAAAACCCTAACCCTAGAAATTGCAGACATCTCCATTTGGGCAGTCGAAAGAAAATGGTGGTTGGAGTTCAGCCTCTAGTTGGAGAAAGTAGACCGGTTGATCATAGGACGATTATTAGTGCTCCCGCGTGAACCACACATAACACGAAACATCGGCCGGACGAATAGGACCGCGACGCGTATGAGAGTGTTGTCACGCGTGTGGGCATTGAACAGGGACGCGAAATGACGTGGTTACCCAGTGGCGTTGTGCCACGTTGTTATGGCGGGGAGATCATTATGTAATTGGAAAAATTTATGAAATGTCAAAAAAAAAAAAAAAAAAAGTTTTATGAAAAACCCACCGCGCAATAACATTTCATCGCATGCCCAAAATTAGAAAAAAATATATAAAGAGGATTCCGAATGACCTTTTTGCCCTTCTTTCTAATTTATTGAAAACACCCACGAAACTACTCTTAAAAAAAACGTTTCGATACTTCATCTTCTTCCATACGCTGCTCACTTTCGAATCTAGGTTTTTTCCTCAAAAATCTTCAAAAACTCGTCGGAAATTTCGGAAAGACCGAGACAAACGGCAAAAGTACTAAAACGGAGGTCCAAACATCTTTTTTTTGCGATTCTAAAATTTCGGAAGGCCGACAAATGATAAAATTGTTTATCTCATGCTCCTCGAAGATACGCTCATTTTGCGACAAATCGGACCTCGTTTCGACCTCCCAGTCAAAAGTTATGGCCCTCCAAAGTTTCAACTGACCATAAAATGCAGGAGAATGGTCATTCTCCGTGTTAGAATACGAAGAATGTTAATTTCGCATGAGGGTGGCCATTCTCCGTCTTAATTTACACGGAGAATGGCCATTCTCCGTGCTAAATTACACGGAGAATGGCCATTCTCCGTCTTAATTTACACGGAGAATGACCATTCTCCGTATAATTTAGCACGAAGAATGGTCACTACAGTGTTAAAACGTAGGAGAATGGTCATTCTCCGTGTTAGAAACACGGAGAATGCCATTCTCCGTGTTAAATAAAACAGAGAATGACATTCTCCGTGTTAATTTACACGGAGAATAGTCATTTCCAGTGTTAAAACGTAGAAGAATGACCATTCTTCGTGTAATTTAGTACGGAGAATGGCATTCTCCGTGCTAAATTACACGAAGAATGGCCATTCTCCGTGCTAAATTACACGGAGAATAGTCATTCAAATGTTAAAACATAGGAGAATGGCCATTCTCCGTGTTAGAAAAACACGAAGAATGGCTATTCTCCGTGTTAGTAACACGGAGAATGGCATTCAACACGGAGAATAGCATTCTCCGTATTAATTTACACGGAGAATGATATTCTCCTTTTAAAATGCAGGAGAATGACTATTCTTCGTGTTATATCGACGGAGAACAGTTGACAAAATCCTAATTTTTTATTTTTTTGTTTTGTGGAAAGAAATTTAACATGAATAAAGATTCAAGAGTTTTCGTTCTTCTTTCAAAACGATTCTAACTCTTATGGAAAAGAAGAAGATCTTCTCTCCATAATTGACCTAATTGTCGGAAAAGAAGAAGAAGAAGAAGAAGAAGAAGAAGAAGAAGATGAGCGACGATCGGAGTTCGACTGAAAAAAAGTACGGTGAACTACGAATGATCTTTACGATCTCTGCTGAAGATGAGAGCAATGGAATTCAGATATCTCGTGAAGAAGAAGAAGAAGAAGAAGAAGAAGAAGAAGACAACGAGAATCTTAATCCAAATATGAGTTTGTGCGGAGGGGTAGTTATGGTATTAGTTTTGTAAATACAGAGCATCTAAAGGGAATCTTGGAATACTTAACGCAAAAATATATAATTCTGGACATTTTATAAAACCCATCCTGCGGGTAGATTTTTCATAAAAATCAACCCCGAAATTGGGTTTCTCAGCAATTTCCAGTATGTAATTAGCAGATTTAGCTAATTCAAAATTTCAAATTAGGATTTTTGTTAGGGAAATTTATGAAATGCCCAAAAATTGTAAAAGTTTTATATAAAATCCATCGCAAAATAACATTTATCGCATGCCCAGAATTAACGAAAAATATATAAAGGGAGTTCTGAATGACCTTTTTGCCCTTCTAATTTATTGAAAACACCTCTGAACCCTACTCTTAAAAAAAACGTTTCGATACTTCCTCTTCTTCTATATGCCGCTCAGTTTCGAATTTAAGTTTTCTCCTCCAAAATCTTCAAACCTTTCTTCAAAAACACGTCAAAAAATTTCGGAAAGGCCGACAAACGATAGGGCGGTTTATCTCAAGCTCCTCGAAAATACGCTCATTTTACGACAAATTGGGCCTCGTTTCGACCTCCCAGTCAAAAGTTACAGCCCTCCAAAGTTTCAACCGGCCATAAAATGCAGGAGAATAGCCATTCTCCATGATAATACCACGGAGAATGGCAATTCTCCGTGTTAATATCACGGAGAATGGTCATTCTCCTTGTTAAAATGCAGGAGAATGGCCATTCTTCGTGTTAAAATGACGAAGAATGACCATTCTCCATCATTTTAACACGGAGAATGGCCATTCTCCGTGTTAAACTCACGAAAAATCAATTATCCGTGTTAAAATGACGAAAAATGACCATTCTCCGTCATTTTAACACGGAGAATGTCACGTCCCGCTCCCGTAGGAGCGATCGTCCTCGCTAAGGCATGATGTCGCACGAGCCTAGATTGCGCTCGTGCAAGACGGGTTCCATAACGGCCGATTTCAGCGGCTGCGACGGGATCGTCGTACAGAAGTCCCAAGCAGAGACATTGAATAATAACAGCAAAAATTTGAAGCAACACACAAGTTGTTCAAAAGAAGCTCTTTATTGATATTGAAACAAGGATTACAATGGGGCGCAAGGCCAAGATTACAATCACTTAATCTCACACTTCTCATTTTATAAGTCACTCAGCTCTCTCTCATCTCTCAATACAAGTCTTGAACCAGCGGATGCTTCGGAAGACGACGTCCATACATTATGTCCAGTATAAGTCTTGACTCCATGCGACCGCACGCTTCGAATCACCAAGGAACTCCGTGCCTCGACGCATCCAAGCGAGCTCCGTTCCATGAGCTTCTACCTGTGCCTGCACATAAAAACTATGTGGGTGTCAGTACTCAACTGTATTGGTGGAATGAGCTCCTCGCCCACCCATACAAAACCGACACGTTCAATTTACTTTGTGCAACATAGTCCCTTTATGATTGTCTTTCTACTCTTGCCTTAGGATTAGTTTTAGGACAGACGCCTTGGCCTATTCTGTGTCTCTAGACCATCTCGTGCTTGCACCAACAACGTTAACCTATCAAGTCGTGCTTGCCTTTCGGTACATAATCAGAGACGCAACTACGCGATGAGGCTCCATTTCCATGTGATCATGCTAGGAATCCATCGTGCCGTACCTCGCAACTCAGGGTAACTAAACCATATCGTCGCCTCGCGGCCCTTGCTACTTTGATCACCAACTGACCCAAATCAAGACTTGTGGCTAAGTGTCACTCGACCGACTTTGCCTTGTGGCATTTTCTGACTTAAACTCAAGACGACTCAAATCCAACTTATGCAACTTATATGCCGACAACGTAAGACTTGACGCTACATCTCGTGCCAAAGCACGTCGCCTACGTTGCAGCCAAATCTTAGGCCCAATATTTTGTGTTCTAACTTGTACACACACATTCGACTCAACTCAATCCAATGCACACATGCGGGTTGCCGCCATGCCGACTCATCTATATGAATTGGTCACTGACTCCCAGAGCCATTGTGGACTCCCTTTTGTTTTTATTAGACAGGGCCCTTTCAGCACGAGTAGCGAGCCCCGCTGCAAGTCCCCGCCTAACTTGGGCCCAGCACAGCTTTTTGTAATTCTTTTCTTCCTTGGCCGCAACGATATCGTGGCCCCGGGTTGCCGTACGGGAAAACTCTATCTTGTCGACAAGTTATCCATGACCATGCAAGACTCGACTCAAACTGACATCTCACATAGTCAATCTACTTCTAGTGTTACCATCTCTTTTAGGGCCAAGTTCAATACTTCTCACATTTGAGACCTTGCCTCGACGATCCAGTCGCGAGCATTCTTCTTTCTTGTCCTATCATTTCATTCAACTCAAGAACAACTATTTGAAGCACTTTTCCAAACTCAATGATTCAACCGTGGCCCGTGCCTTAAAACACTAAGTTCATGACCTCGTGTCTTTAACCAACTTGAACTCTATACAACACCACCGCCCAAATCATACTCTATATGACGGGCCTTGAGACCGTAAGACTATGTGGTTATACCCAGCCGTAGAACTCATAGGACCGTGCTTGGAATGACTTAGGTCGACCACCATCACTTTGCCTAACAATCAAGCCTACAAGTTAACCCAAGGGACGAGCAAAGGCTATGTCAAGCCTTGCATCGTGGAAGCGTGCATGCTTTATCGAGCATTTACGCGGGCGACGCCTATGACTTAGGCTAATTCATAATTTGTGTCGAAGACCAACTTTTTTTTTCCAAGCCACGGAACGAAGGACCGAGTGTCATTTTCAAAGCACGCCGTGCACCAACTCTAAGCCAACCGTTGGACCTTTCCATATTCTAACTCAATTCGACCCTTCGGGATTACTCCCTTTAGCTATGTGGATTCGTCTCTTTAATTTTCAAGCTTACTTATGCAAGTTGAAAACATACGATTTATTATGTGAAGGCTAAGATGAGGCAAGTTTACCGAAACTACCCCACCTGAGCGAGCGGTCGCCTCGACCGGGCAATGTCTTCGAGCAGCCGTTGTAAGGCTAAGTTCGAACGCCGTCGACGTTCCGATTCCTCCGATTGACTGAGCGGAATGGGGTACTACATCATACACCACTCAGAAAAAGTTTCGTCCTCGAAACTAACTGAGTACACTTATCGACTTATAACTTGATTCAACATTCAAGGATTCTCGCACACACTACTCCTATGCGTTTCTCAATTTCGAGCCACGCTCGTGCTACCATCCATCTTTTCCTTGAAACATAATTTCAAAATCTTCTACACTTTTCCGTTCCTTAACTCTCACTTGATTCAACGTATCACTTAGTTGGATCGTGCACATATTTTAGGCGTCTCCAAAATACATACATTTCAGCCAAGCCTCGTGATAGCGAATCTCGCCATCACCACTCGAGTCGGATCATGCACATATTCAAGTGTCCCTGATATACATGCATGTCAACCGAGCCTCATGAGTGGTGCCTCCACACTTCCTATCGCTCCGTACCGGGACGTCTGCCTAATCGCTAGGCTATATCTTTAGGCTAAAGTCATTCGTCAGTATTAGAATCATAGTTTCCAAACAACAATATCAACACTGACCCCATCCTAAGGTCAAACCAAGCTGATAGTACGGGGTTTTCTACCCAAGTTCGCATCACTCCGATTTCTAAACATCGAGCATCGATTTCCTACACACATCCCAACATTCATCGTACGGGGTCCGAGTTATTCAGCAAAGCCATCCTACGATAAGTTCACTCAACCAAATCTTCAACATATCAATATCGCTCGTCTAACAAGCCATTTCGCATAGTCTATCTCTCCGAACACGTTCGACATAATCCACCTATTAATCCTTCCAAGTCAAGCATGCTACGACACAATTCATCGCTAAACTATAATTCACATTTCATATTCCCTAAGTCATTCATCCCAATTGTTTTCCATAAATAAATTCACTTTATTTATTATGTTTCTGGGAAAATACAACTTTAGGAATCCGATCTAGAAGACGATCGCTTTATCCCTTGGACGATACGAAGAAGAAAATCTCTCAAGAATTCGACAGCAATTTAGATATCTATGTATCTGTACAATGAATGAGAAGAGAACTCTATTTATAGAGTCAAAAATAACTAAAAGATAACTGTTTTCATAACCTATGCATAGTTGATAATCACGCAGGACTCAAACGTACGTAAGGTTGACGAGCAGTTACTGGACGTGGCCCATAACTGTTGGACACATGGCAATCATGCATGAGTCGTGTGCAAGTTACTGGGGCGCGCATACGAGAGATCCGTGGCATGGCTGCCACGTACTCCAATCTGATAATTTGAGATGAAATCCACGCCAACTGGTTGAGGATGAAATCCACGCAGACTTGGGGCAGAAGGCTTCAGAATACACGCCAACTTGAGGCAGAAAGCTCAAAATTCACGCAAACTTGAGGAAGGAACATAGAAGTTCAAAATACACGCAGACTTGAGTCAGAACGGCCAGCTGTCTTGATTCGACGTGCCTCGACTGACACAAAATCTCTGACATTGATTGCCTTGTCAATCACATTAAATGACAATAAGGTCTTTTTGGTACGCCAACTTGATGAAGACTGAATCTTGTTGAGGAAGATTTCAAAAGTCACGCAATAGTCGGCTGAGATCTCTCGAGTCCCGTGTATACGTGGCATACGAGGAGACATTCTTTGACTGTCGTGCTGTCAGTCATAATGACACTCTGACAAATGATGAGCTGTCTCTGTGTACCATTTAAACTCTGCGTATATTTGAGGAAATGGTCTGATAGAACTCAGCGTGTATTTTAGACATTGTTCTGATAGGCTGTATTAACTCAGCGTGACTTCATTTTTGAGGCCTACAAAACCCCCTTCAAAGTTTTCGAAAAATGATAAATTATTTCGAAATACTTTGAAATCGAGATGATAAAATGAATTTAGTCACGCTGAGATGATTCAGGGAAATATTTCTTCCGAAATGATTGGGCTGTTGGGATTCTGTGCAGTTTAGGATCCCGTACAAAACTCCTAAATCGAAGCAAATGATGACTTTGCCGTTTGAAATTCTTCATGAGCCTATAAAAAGGCCATAAATCACTTCCTTCTTTCTTTACTTGCTTTAGAGAGAGAAAATCCCACACAGAAGAGAAACTTCGTCTTCCCCGACTTCTCCTTCTCCTTCTTAGCAATGGCTCCTAAGATCGACGCTCAGGCTAAGGGTAAGGCCCCTGCGACGTCTTCGCGTGCCACCACCGACAGACTTCCTTGCCGTGAAGTCACTCATCCCCCCATTCAACGTAAGCATGCTGATGATGGGGGATATGAACTGATGAAGACGAACTGATGAAGATGAACTCCACATAGAAATCTTAGGATTCTTAAAACAATCAATAATGAACTTTCGAAATATATCCCCCCTTCTTAGGGCAAAGGATATTAATAAAATATGCCCCCTCTTTAGGGTTGGCCATACTTCATATCTTCGTGTTTACGAAGCTCTGTGTTTTACGCAAATGAGCATGGCTCTCATGACTCTCATGACTCTGCGTGATTTTTCATATGTTGGCAGAGATGTCGATGTTGAATTATTCACGCAGACTTCTGAGAGTCATCCTCTGGATAGATTAGTCTTGATCTATCAGCGTATTTTTTTGTCATTTTCACCTCAGTGTGATTCTGGCAATGATGCGTGACTTTTCATTCTAATCTGTCTAGACTTTGCGTGAATTAATCACATGCGTGAATAAATCATTCAGCGTGTCTTTTTGATCTTTGTCTGAAGTCTGCGTGACTTATGAAATTTTCTTTGAACACTGTTAAACACGCATAAGGCTCGTAGACATAAACTTTTCTGAAGTCTGCGTGACAAAACATATCTGATGTTTTTTTTTTTCTTTTCTTTTCTGTAGTGAACATCCGAAGTAAAGAAGCTGATTATGAAGGACATTTGAGTTTCTCTTTCAAACATGATTTATCTCATGTACAGTTTCCTCAGTTTGACACTCCGGAAACCAGACTATCTTTGTTGAAGAATCAAGATCACACCACTCTGCTCTGCCTAATAAATGGTGAGCCACTTCAGAGTCTTGACCGGATGTTCCATAAAAAACCAGCTTTTCTGTTTGGGATGCCATAGCATATAAGTCACAACCAAAAGGCATCAGGGAGAAGGTCTGCTTCTATTTTGAAGGTGATGCAATGAAGCCCATGTACTGGCCGAAGGTATCTAGGGGTTGTCTATCATGCGATTCATGCACGCCAGTTATCCCAGAAAGATGACATGGCACTTAACAGAAAATCAGCAAACTAAGGCGAGCAGAATCATTTACAAGAAAGACGGATTCTATAGTGCTCCGGAGAATCACGTATCCTTGTTTCGAGGTTTGAAGCCGGGATGTGTGCCACCCGAAGACTCATCTATATTAAAGCCATTCAGGATGCCTGTTTTCATAAATGAATTCATGGCAAATGAAAAGGCATTCTATCCTACTGATTCGACGCCGAGGATGATAGGCTTAATGAATCAGGAGAATATGAGGTGGAGGACTCTGGTCCATTGGATTCTGGAGAAGTTTGAGAATGAGCTAAAGCAGATAAATCTCTATGACGCGATCATCAATTCCTCCTACGGCTTCAAACCCAACCCATTTCTATTCCTGGCCTTGGTTGAAAGATATAACCACCGGACGGGAACATTTATGACTCCCAAAGGGGAAATGGGTTTTGCCCTTCATGAGATGGAATACATCTCGCATCTGCCTTCAGGCACACTACCATATGAAGAATATGTGCCTACAACCGAGGAACTAAATTTTCTGTCGGAGAAGAATCCGGAGATGGTGCATCTGTTTGAAGAGATGATGTGCCATTTCGGCACATGCACTCTGTATTATAAAAGTGCTAAAGAGGAAGCCGGCTGCCACATCCAGAAGTGGATGTCTTATCTTTTTATGAATCGTGAGAAAGATGAGAAGAAGATAAATGAGAAGAGAAGGTATCAAATTAACTCCTTCAAGCTCCTCTCTGAGAGTGAAATCACCAATCTACTAGAGAAGTATGACTGTAAAGATTTCACAATCAATGAAGACTGGTATGAGTTTAAAGCCGGAACCACCTTCAGATCATATGTGAGACAGAGTGGAAAACCTTTGTCAAAGAACGGTCATTTAGCCGGATTCCTCTCTCTCTGGCTAAGAAGATTTGTTGTTCCTGGCTCCAGATCTCTGGATAGAATACATAGAGGCGTTGTTTTTGCAGCAGTGCGCCTTATGTACGGCTATAAGACAGACTTATTATCAGCGATGACATGCAGGCTGAACGCAGGTCTTCGAAATTTTGTAACCAATATGCTGTCTAACCAAAGGAAGATGACCGATGAATTCCCAAGAATAGAGATGCCCTATACTTATTTGTATGGTTGGCTTCTTCTCCATCACTACTGTCTGATACCTCCGGGAGCAGGAGGGAGTGGCAGCCTCTTTTTAGAGAAGTACGCCGAAAAAACTTTCTGGAAGGTTTACACTCTTCCAGAATGCAGAAATGTTTTGAACTGATCATCACATTGGTCGATTCAATGTGCTCCTCCGCCACTGGGTTATGAGAGCATGCCTCTGAACATGATAGACGGAGAAAAATGGCACAGGCTAGATGACGTAGCTTTTCAATGGCTGCAGCAGATTCGGCCATCTCACCTGGTATATCGTTATGAAGAAATGACGTACTTAGAACCATATCTACCGAGCCGATTTGCTCGACAATTCGGATATGACCAACTTCATGTTGGGAATGCCACCACCTGCCTTTCTGCTCGTGGAGGACTAATTGCTGGAGCTCGGGCATGGAGATACTTCACGGCTAGAGATACAAAAGTTGAATTCTCTATGCCGAATCCTCTATCCAGGGCAGGGACGAAAATGCTCTATACATACGCCCGCTTCTATGTTTCATCGAGCACTTTCATGCCGAGTTTTTATTTGAAGACTTTTGTTGCAGAAGACGACCCAGCTCCATCAAAGAGGTCGAAGAAGAAGATTGTTATTCAACGATTCACTCCGGAACCTGAAGATGAGACTGCGGAAGTTGAACCCTTATATGAATTATCTCTAGAGCCAAACTTTCCTGATGAAGTTCTTCCTCCAATATTCGTGTCCCTCTCTAAGAGGAAACGAAGTGATGAATCTGAGACAGTCTCTAAAAAGAGTACTAAGTCTCAGACTTCCAAGAAGAAAGGAGTTTCAATAACTGCCACCTCATCTCTAGGTGGCATCCCAATTGATGAAGACGATGCTGCCGAAAAAGATGAAGACGATGCTCCTTTGATAAAAAGGAGATCGAAAGGCAGATACGTCAAGAAGACTGTCGGAAAGATGAAAGGCAATGAACTCCTGGAAACTATTATGAGTGGAGGGATCTTGCCAGAGATCGATGAAGCGGTTTCCACGGAGAGAACAGAATCTGATCATGTTCATCTTCCAACAACTTCAGCTGAACCGACTGAGGTAGAGTCGACTGTCCCGACGACAAGTGGAGTAGCTGCTGAACCTTCAGAGATGAGGATTATCCCTTTTGAGCACGGGAAAGAGGGTGTCATCCAGGCATTAGATGATCAAATTGAATATTCAGAAGAAGAACCAGCTCCCGGGGCAGAAGTTAGGAAACAACCGGAAGTTCCATCTTTTCAAATTGAAGAAACTCAGGTTGAAGAAAACATTTCTTCGGCCAGAGGCGATGAAGACGTGCCAACGTCTGAACTATCAGCTGCTGATGAGTTATTGAAGAATGTTTGTAAAGACATCATTCTTCAAACTAACATTCCAGAAGAGACTGAACCTGCAGTCAATACCGAGTCCATGGAAATTGAAACTCAAGAACCTGGGCTCGCTATTGTTACTGTTCCTGAGATTCATCCATCTCAAGAAATGGATGTTGATGTGAATATCATGGACTCTGGATCAGAGACCCATCCTGAAGCTGGGGATCCAAGAGAGTCTGCAGAAGAACACTCTGAGAAAGAGGAAAAAGCTGAAGAGGAAGAGGATTGGTATCCTGAGACCTCCACTCATTATGATGAAGATAAAATCAGAGGAAATAGAATGGAGCTCAGTTCTAAACCTGCTCAATCTCTTGATAATGCTCCAGCACTTAGTAATTCTGGAGCTGGTAGTAGTCACATAAAGCAGGTGTCAGACACCATTATGGATCGACTGCGAGAGGATGCGAGACTTCCTCAACATATAGAATATGAACCTCAGCCTGGTAGAATTTTATTTCAAATTCTGTTTCTACTGTTTCTTTTTCTTTATATGCTGATTATTTTTCCTTTGACTAGTAGGAACTGCTGCAGCAATGAGCTCGACTCATGCTCCACTTATCCAGTCTGATGTTGATGAAGGGAGCTCGCATTTGCCAACTTCTCCAGCGGCACATACTTCAATTCCCAGAACAGAGAACGTACAAGCTTCTTCTTCAATAATGACAGCAACTCCTGGGTTTGAGACGGGATTGGCAAGGACTCTGGGATGTATTCAGATATCATCTATTCATATCTGGATACGTACTCCAGGCGTTTCTTGAAAGACGAAACTATGCCCTTCTCTGAGCTCCGAACGGTGGTCAATTTCCCGCTCCTAGCACTGCGATATGCCGGCTGCGAATCTCAATGTATCTTCTTTGAACATCTCCTAGATGAATTGGAGACAACTATCCGAAGATATTGGGAGATCAATAAGGAAGATGTTAAGTCTTTGACTGTGGCTGAGATCGCTCAAATGGAACATGAAGCCCAAGCTCAGCAAGCTGCTTTAGAAGAATTTCTTGCTTCTTCATCTGAGAAGTTAGTAGAAAAGGGTGAAAAATATTAGCTACTCATCAGAGAGTAGAACTTCTGGAGAAGGATGAAATATCAAAAGCTGAAGAGCTCAAGAAGTTGAAAGAGGAGCTGGCTCGTCTTCATGAGCGAATTACCTTCATGGAAAAGGAGCAGGCTGAGGTCGTCACTGCTCGTATATCTGAAGATGAACGCTGTCAAGCTCTTCAACAAGAGCGAGAGCAGATGCAGGCAGAGCAAATTGAAGAAGTTAATCGTCGCCAATCTGCTATTATCATTTTTGATGAACAAATTGTCACAGTCGAAGCAGCAGAAAGAGTTCGCAAAGCTCATGATGAGAAAATGAGTACTGTACTTGATCGTATTAAGGAGCTAATAACTCCTAATAAATAGATCTTTTACATTTTCACTTGTAATCAATATTTTGATTTTGAATGAAGACAAATGAGAACTTTTGATCTGATTTTTGACTTCGTTGTTTTGATAATGATGTATTCATAGAAAATATGTTCAGAGGTAAATAATACATGACACATTTCAATAGAATAGAATATACAAACAAACTTTGTAATTCTATCAGATGATATTAAACCAGAAATGATCTTAGTTTAATACTGATTGGAAAAAATAGAATTCAGACATAAAAATATCTTTGAACTCAATTTTTCATGATCTTTGGACTCGAGAATCAAAAGACTAGATATCATTTTCATAAATATGATACTGAGATAGAAAACTCAGAGGTAATATGGACGTGATTTTCTAGATATCAAATTTGCTAAGAAAATGATACAAAATAGAATATCTATTTCCACTGGGGATAAAAGATATCGAAACGATTCTTGTAAAGAACAATGACTTTGGTATTTTTTTTTGAAATCACACGCACACACACAATTGGGGGGCTCGAACCTTGCCGGCCCCTCCGGATGTCTGCTCTAATACCACTAGGCTATAGAGCTCAGACATGACTTTGGTATTTTTACTAGCTGAGGAATGATAGGAGAACAATCTTGACAGATGAAAATATTACACATAATATTTCTTCAAGAATTTGCCATTAATGGGCATCATAGTGACTTTACCATCCATAGTGGTAAGCTGATATGCCCCATTAGAAAAGACTTTATTCACAATGAATGGACCTTCCCATTTTGCATCGAACTTGCCTTTACTCATGTGCGTCATAGTCATCGGACGTCTGACTGCAAGAACAAGTTCTCCTTTTTGATATGCCCGAACTCTGACTTTCTTGTTACAAGCTCTTGAGATTCTAGCTTGATAGAATTCGATATTCTGTTGAGCATATAACCGCTTTTCATCCAGAGCTTCTAATTCCTGAAGTCGAAGACGATCATTATTCTCGGTGGTAAGTTCATTAGCGATTGCTATCCTTAAAAAAGGAATTTGAATCTCTAATGGGAGGACAGCTTCGCATCCATACACCAAAGAGAAAGGTGTACATTTGGTAGCATTACGAACTGTAGTGCGGTAAGCCCATAAACATTCACCGAGTTTCTCACTCAAATTACGTTTGTTAGTAGAAACAAACTTCTTTAAGAGTTTGATGATGGTCTTGTTGAAAGCTTCTGCTAATCCGTTAGCTGCCGGATTATATGCGGTAGAAGCCAAATTGTTGATCCGATGATCATCACAGAATCGAGTAAACTTCTGACTGACAAACTGTGGTCCATTATCATGAATAATGCGTCGGGGAACACCAAATCTGTAGATGACATGATGCTTGATAAAGTTGATGACGTTAGAAGTCTTGACTTCAGATAAAGGAATAGCTTCAGCCCATTTGGAGAAATAATCGGTTATTGCGAGAATAAACCGATGACCTTTTGATGACGGTGGATTGATTGGGCCGATAACATCCATGCCCCAAGCTTCGAAAGGCCATGATGCTGCCGTTGGATGTAGAAATTCTGAGGGTTGATGAATAAAATCCGCATGGATTTGACAAGCTTTACACTTCCTTGCATATTCGATGGCATCTGATACCATAGTGGGCCAATAATAACCCATACGTCGAATACGGTCTTGAAGTTTAGGTCCAGGCTGATGTGCTCCACAAATTCCATCATGTGCTTCGCGGATAATTTGTTGGGCTTCACTACCGACAACACATCGAAGAAGTAAACCATCATAAGCTCGACGATATAAGATTTTTGTAGTATGATTGTAATAAAATCTGAGTGATCGTCGTCTGATAGATGCTGCCTCACTCGAATTATCTGGAAGAATATCATACAATACGAAATCTAAGAAAGGAAGCCTCCAATCTTTATCCATATTCTGAGTCTCAGCTGAATTACTGAAGATGAATTCTATACTAGAATCAGATGAAGATGATAATGATTTACGATTTAATCCAAATCCTCTTGTTGTATTGACATCATGAGATGTTGATTCTTCAATATCAACAGGAAGTCCTAGAGTTAGATTGTTCTCAAGATGAAATAATTCTCGATTGTAAACAATAATCATTTGTTGACGTTTAACCAAAATAGCTAACACTGCCGTAAGATTAGCAAGAGCATCAGCTTCTGTGTTACATGCTCGCCTAACATGCTCGATGAAGAATCCTTCAAATGAAGAAGCCATAGATATAGCCGATCTATGATAAGGAACCAGATCTTAATGGCGAACTTCATAAGTACCCCTTATCTGATTGACAATGAGTTTAGAATCTCCATAAGCTTCTAAATGTTGAATATTCAAATATTTAGCGAGTTGAAGACCAATAAGCAATGCATTGTACTCAGCTACGTTGTTTGAACATGGTTGATCAAGAGAATAAGCTCTTTGGATAGCAAGACCTTCTAGCGATACAAGAACGATTCCAATCCCAGCGACAATGTCACCATTAGGACCTATTCTTGAAGCTCCATCAAAGAATAGACGCCAAATAGGATCTTCTTCAGCAATTTGGTTTGAATCTAGGACTTCATCTGGGATTTCATCGTAGAGTTTTGAATTTTCTGGAATTGAATGAGCAGCCAGAAAATCAGCTAAAGCTGTCCTTTGACTGATTTCTGAGGATATAGTGCATATCATACTGAGCAAGTAAAATTCTCCAGTTAGCCAATCGAGAATTTAAAACACTTGGTTTCTTCATCATGACTCGTATAGGATTGATCCTGGAAATGACATGAATGGTCTGGCCAATGATATAATGTCGTCTTTTGGACAGCGAACATAAGGGCTAACATTCTTTTTCGACCGTGAATATCGAGTTCAGCTCCGGTCATGGTACGACTGAGATAGTAAATGGCTTGTTCATGACCATTTTTATTCTTTTGAGCGAGCAGCGCACCCAATGAATGACTCGTTGCTCGAGTATATAGAAGGAACGGATTCATGAGATAGGAGGTACCAATACTGGAGGGTTCATCAGATATTTATTTAGTCATCGATGCTTTCTGACATTCGTCAGTCCAGACGAAAGAAACATCTTTCTTCATAAGTTTTGAATGGTCTGCAGCGTCCTGAAAGATTAGAGATGAATCTCCGATATAAGCAATCCTTCCTTGAAATCTCGTAGCTCTTTTAAGGTGCGTGGAGGACGCATCTCTTGGATGGCTTTGATCTTCTCGGGATCTACGTGTATACCTTTCAGGTAATGACGAAGCCAAGAAATTTGCCAACTAGAGATGCCTAAGAAGGACTAGTAGGGTTCATCCTTAATTGATGCCGACGCATTAGATCAAATATAGTTTTCAAATCTTGGATGTGATCCTCTTTTGTCGACTTTGACTGCAATTCACAACGTAGCATTCGACTATTTTTCGTAAATGTTCACGGAATATAGTGCTCATAGCTCGTTGATAGGTTGCTCCTGCATTCTTGAGACCGAAGGCATCACTGTATAACAGTATGTACCGATCGGCGTTCTGAAGGAAGTGTGTTTCTCGTCATCTGGAAACATTTTAATTTGATTGTATCCAAATACCCGTCCATGAATGACATCCGTTCAAAACCACAAGTATTATCGATCATAACATCAGTAATTGTAGGGGGAACTCGTCTTTAGGACATGCCGTATTGAGATCACGATAGTCTATGCATACTCTGATCTTGCCATCTTTTAAGGACAGGAACTATATTAGCCACCCAATCGGGATGTTGTTCTCTCTAAAAACCCAGAAGCCATGATTTATTGACTTCGGCTTCAATTGCATCCATAATGTCTGGACGAAATCGTCGCTGTTGTTGCTTGACCGGTTTAGCATTCGGCATGATATGAGTTTGTGAGTTGCTATCTGTGGATCAAGTCCTGGCATATCTTCATACTCCAAGCGAAGACATCGATGTATTCGCGAATAAGTTTGATCATGTCTTGCTTATCAGTTTCTGAAAGACTTTCACTAATGAATATTGGTTTGGGGGATCCCTCTTCACCACACTATTTGAACGAGTTATCTTCAGTTGGAGGTTCCCTTTGCCGAATCTACAAACTCCCATTGATTATCTAGCCTTTGGGCCCATTTTCTGATTCGGATGAGATTTCAAATTCATCTTCTCATCTTCTTCAGGACCATCAACAGAACACATGTTGGAAGACAAAATGTTACGGTGGAGGTCACCCATACTTGTATCAGAATCCCAAGAGGAGGAACTAGAAGAATCAGATCTTTATCTCGTCAGATTTGGGATCTTCATGGATGATATTGATAAAGGAAGTAGGAGCAATAACCCAATCCCATTTCGTCCTTCCATATTTTAAAGGAGGAATCCGACAGGCATTCTTTCCTCTCCCATTACTGAGGCCAGTTTTGAAGTCATAGCCCATATTTTTGATAATATCTTTAGATTGCTGTAACGACGCAACTGTAATCTCCAGAATCATCATTTCTATCATCATCTTCAAGGTTGATAGGTTTTTTGGGTCCTTTGTAGAAGAATATTGGAGCGTCTCCTGGTTTTTCTGCTAGGTACCAGAAAGCATGAACCTTGTACTGATTCTAGGATACTTCTTATGAAAAGTCTGTACAACTCTATGGTTATTGTTTTCAAGTCATCTAACAAATGCCAAATAACTATGAACATGATTACACACATCAATATACTACAAAGATGGAGACTTTTCATTAAATTCAAAGTAGTAGTATTTACATTGGGAGAAGGCTGAGCCTTAGAAATCTTAGCCAAATCAATGACTAAAGGGGAGAGAAGAACGAGAAAGTTTTGTTTCGATTAAGATCGATAACAAATGGCTCGAAGAGGTGAGCTCCCTTGAAGCTTGGGATGGAAGAGTATTCGCCCACTAACAGGATTACCAGAGTATCCTGTTTTTGTATGTGAAATACAGGAACTGTAGTACGCCCACTGACAGGAATGATCAGTGTATTTGAGTAGACGACTGAGGTAATGGAAAGATCCTCCACTTACTGGAATAATGAAAGAACCTTCTTCAGAAGGTTTAGGAGACGTTGCTGAGTAGTTCGACCTTTAACAGGAATTATCAGGTCTCACTTGTGGATCTTCTTTCTCCATAGCTTGTATCACCCTTGTATACTCTTCTTTTGTACATCCGGGAATCACTGAAATAAGCTTCAACCCCACGGAAAGGATTTATATCAGCAACTTTCTTTTGTACTCTTCCATTGCTGTCAATGTATTTAAAACACTGATGAAGAGTAGAAGGCACTATATATTTCATGAAGGAGGGTCTTCACAAGAGAAGATTATAAGATCCACGATTTCGATCACATAGAAAGTGACTTTGGATCTGAAATCACCTATTTAAGTTCAGATGATCTTTCCCAACGGCTCGCTTCGGCTTTGATGAATCCCAATATAGTAGTAACCGTCTTGGAAAGTTTGTGAAGAGGGATTTTTAATTCATCTAACAGACTCCTTGGCATTAACTTAAAGCAGACCCTATCAATAAGAAATACGATCTACCTTCATCGTATCGATATAACCAGTGTAGTAGAGAGGCCGATCATGTCGATTATCCTCCAATAACATGTCATCTTGTGTAAAGGTGATATTCGGGATGATCTCCAATACACTATTGCAATGTAAGCAAGTAACAGGTTCTTCATCTGGCTTCTTTAATTGTGCGAGACAAGAGTCAGCCTGAAGAAGTGCCTCACTTAATGTCTCCCGAGTCTCTTTAGAAAGACGTAGAAGTTCGAAGAGGGACCTTCTAGCTGGAGTATTAGTGAGTTAAGCTAAAATGGCAAGTTATAAGGCTTCTGAAGTCCAAGGTGAGGAGACTTCCTGATTGGTTTGTCGAACGAACTTGTTGTTTGCCTTTCTCAAGTGCTGTGGGCTTAGAAGGAATAGGTACACCAGTGTAGTTGAAGGAACAGGTACAGTGATGAGTCTTCTCTCAGGAACATCAGAATATCTTTGTCAGCTGGAGAAATATCAGAGCATCTTCAGGACTATCAGGAGTATCTTCAGGACTCTTGGAATAATCCTTTAGATATGTTTCCCTGTTAGTAGCACCAGCAAGTGCTTCTTCCTTCTTCTTTCGGTTCTGTGTCGAAGTAGATCCGAAAGAAGTCATATGACATGACTTAGTTTTTTCGGCCTTCTTAGATTTTCGGGAAGTAGTCTTTTGAAGAGGAGGAGATTCAAATCTGCCATAGATCAGATGAATCCATATGATTTCTTCTGTTTTAATAGTGATCGGAACTAATCCTTCAGACTGTGGAGGGGAATATTCACAACTTCAAGAATTGCCTTGGGAAATAGGAACGATCCGCTTTCAAGGTTGAGGAGAACAAATCTCCGAATTTGCATAGAGACAACGTGGAGGTGACGGTCTTTTCTTTCGGAGTGAGAGTGACACTCCAGATTTGATCATTTCCTGGATTTTCCTTCAGTACAAAACATGTACGAGCTGTGTGACCCAACATTCTATGGTACGGACATATTTTAGGATGATCTGTCTTGCCAACTTCATCGGGTTTCTTGATTTCAGGTAATTGTATTTTACCTTTAAGTAGACATTCAAAGATACCAAGGACATCATCGTCGTCAAAGAGTATTCTTCTTTGGGGCGAGGTGCTCTTGGTTGTTGATTTGTTGGAGCTGGGGTAGCTTGGGCAGATAATACTTCTTAATTTTTGCTCTGGAGATTGACTTCGAGAGTCTCTTTTCCTTACGATTGTTAGGTCGTGTACTATGCTAGTATTTTTGACCTGATTCATTGGGATTCATGGTACCCCCGACCTTTGAAAGTCTCGGCACTGACTTCGACAGCTTGGCACTGACGATGAAGGAAGGCTAATCTTGGAATTGAGTGGATCCGTCCACATGCTGATGATTGGTAAGAGATTTGACTTGCAAGTGTCGATAGTGACGGCATCATTCAAGAGGCATTTTTAAAGCTTCTCTTCTAAATCTTTCAATGAAGCTTCAGTCTCTCATTATTCTCTGTTTGATTCTTATAAGAGCAGACATAGTCAGTCATTGAGCCTTCATAGAAACCGTTCAAGAAACATTTGTTTGAAGCCGGCAAATGAGGTAATACACCCATCAGGGAGACTTCTATACCACTCATAAGCCGTTCCTTTGAGACATCCGACAAACCCCGAGTAAGGAGGGCGTCGCTTGGTTGCAGCTGGTCAGTCATCACTTCAAAATGATTGATAAACTGACTCGGAGAAGTGGTCCATCAAAGAATGAGATAGTAGGAGGCTTGTATTTAGGAGGATATGATACTTGCTTCCATTCTATTGGATAAGGTTGCTTGATACCTACCTTTGTAACCATCTTTCTTTTAAATACCTCAAATTGAGTTCGAAGATTCCTCAATTCTTCATAACGACTCCGGAAGATTGTGGAATTGTAGCTTGTAGAGAATAGTTAGGAGGGGGACAGCATTATAAGCGCTACCCCCAGCTCCCGAATGGCTAGGAATGGGTTGAGCTTGCCCAGGGATATTGGATTGTACTGCTGGAGGAATTTGTACTGACCTACACCAGTGTCAATTGGTATGGCGTCAGGTACAGTTGTCAATTTTGCAGCTGTTGCCATAAGTTCATACATTGATTTTATAGTATCAGCCATAGATTTCATTTTTGTTCCAAAGAAGCAATTCTTTGGTCTTGAGGATCATCGAAGAAAAGGTTCATTGTTCAATTCATATTCCCATCCACCATATAGGTTGTGACTGTACGAGGGATTGTTGATGAATTAGTAGATGTTGTATGTTCTACATTATTGCTTTGTATCAAGTCATTTGTAGAGAACTACCCCCAGTAGGAAGAGGTGGGATTGATTCTCCAAGAAATTCCGAATAATCTTCAAAACCGAAGTTCTTTGATTAGAAGCCAAGACTCTTGCTCTGGTGCCTCTGTATACCCCATCTGGACTATCAGTTCTACCCCCAGAATCCCGAGAGGTCCTATTGATAGAAGCGAAAAGAGGTTCATCTTCATCAGGCATAGGTTCACACTGAATCCGATTGAAGACAGATTGTCGTTTAGTTTGACATCTGCATTGAATTATGACCCTTGGCTGGAAGTCACATTCATGATCAGCATGGTCATGATCCATTGACACGAATTATCCTCCTTTTGTTGAAGATGTTCTCGCAAATCCGTATGTGAAGATTCCGGTATATCTGAAACAATCAATCTGTGCATTTTAGGAATGTATTTCCTGTTCTTGGTCTTGACGGCTCTTGATTATACAAGGAGTGATTAATCTGAGCACATAATTTCTGGCATATTCTGCATCCGGATCTCTTACTTTTGTTTCCGATTGGTGTGGTTTCTTAACACCAGAATGCTTGCCAAACGGGATTGATTAAGTTCCATTCTTAGATCTGTTGGAGGTAAAACATTGGTTTTTGACACTTGAAGTTTTCCTTCCATTGATCTGGATATTTGCGAGAGAAGGAAGAGTTGAACCATCCCCTTGAGTAGGAGTTGGTAACAACCTTTTTGTAAAGACAAATTCTGTGCCCAATTTGAAGAAGTCGTAGAATAAGACATTAAGAATGTTTCTTTTTAGACTTGTTCAAATTTTGGGACATAGAATGTCCAGAAGGAAGAGTAGTCAAAAGACTATTTCCTTTTCTTTGACTAACAAAATTGTTAGCCAAGCTGTTCCTGAAGTAATACTACAGGAGCAGAAGAAACAACTAAAGAGTTGTTCATTTTCGAAGGACTTTGTGAGCCATTTGTGGAGAAGTCTAGCAAGACTACCCCAGTTCTAGTAAACTTGGCAAGGAGAAGAATATAAAGAGCTATTCTTCTTAGAATATGCTGATGACGTTTGCTAAGGAGCCAGTGTTGTCAGCATATGAAGTCTTGGCTAAAAAGCCAGATTTTGGTACGCATGCTGAGTCAGGGAGAGCTGACTTGGTGGATGATGCGTGCGGAATACACGCTGAGACAGGCTTGGTTAAAGAACCAGTGCTTTAGCGTGATTTTTAGGTTTGGAAAATGCACGCTGGAACAAGCTTGGTTAAAAAAGCCAGTGCTGTCACGTGACTTTTGGACTGCGTGACTACGGAAAACAGATTTGGCTAAGGAGCCATCACTGTTAGCGTGTCTTTTGGATGCTGTCGTTTTCGAGCACACAGGAGTATAGCGTGCCTGCAGTGAGTTCTTGCCAGTGTTAGTAATGACACTGTGGTAGAAACTTCACACGTCTTTGGTTTGCCAACAGATTCTTAGGACGTAACAGATCGTCCCTTTGATTTGGCAGTGGTGATGGAGGCTGAAGTGTGCTTGCCACCTTAGCCCTGTATTTCTCATAGACGAGTTGATTGACTGAATCGATATCAACTTCTTCGTCGATCCGACCGACGAAGCGTCGCATTGAGTTGTTGCCATCTCAGAAGAGGAGATGGGTCTCCCAGCAGACGCCAATTTTTTTCCATAAATAAATTTACTTTATTTATTGTGTTTCTGGGAAAATACAACTTTAGGAATCCGATCTAGAAGACGATCGCTTTATCCCTTGGACGATGCGAAGAAGAAAAGCTCTCAAGAATTCGACAGCAATTTAGATATCTATGTATCTGTACAATGAATGAGAAGAGAACTCTATTTATAGAGTCAAAAATAACTAAAAAGATAACTGTTTTCATAACCTATGCATAGTTGATAATCACGCAGGACTCAAACGTACGCAAGGTTGACTAGCAGTTACTGGACGTGGCCCATAACTGTTGGACACATGGCAATCATGCATGAGTCGTGTGCAAGTTACTGGGGCACGCATACGAGAGATCCGTGGCATGGCTGCCACGTACTCCAATCTGATAATTTGAGATGAAATCTATGCCAACTGGTTGAAGATGAAATCCACGCAGACTTTGGGCAGAAGGCTTCAGAATACACGCCAACTTGAGGCAGAAAGCTCAAAATTCACGTAAACTTGAGGAAGGAACATAGAAGTTCAAAATACATGCAGACTTGAGTCAGAACGGCCAGCTATCTTGATTCGACGTGCCTCGACTGACACAAAATCTCTGACATTGATTGCCTTGTCAGTCACATTAAATGACAATAAGGTCTTTTTGGTACGCCAACTTGATGAAGACTGAATCTTGTGAGGAAGATTTCAAAAGTCATGCAATAGTCGGCTGAGATCTCTCGAGTCTCGTGCATACGTGGCATAAGAGAAGACATTCTTTGACTGTCGTACTGTCAGTCATAATGACACTCTGACAATGATGAGCTGTCTCTGTGTACCATTTAAACTCAGCGTATATTTGAGGAAATGGTCTGATAGAACTCAGCGTGTATTTTAGACATTGTTCTGATAGGCTGTATTAACTCAGCGTGACTTCATTTTTGAGGCCTACACCAATTCACGTATTCGATCATGAGGTCATCTAACTTAACAATATGTTGCGCCCCGATCTCATGTGATTCAGATTATCCATGGTAGACATAAATCACCATGCACGCTTTCGCGGGATAATCATCTCATCGGGATATAACTCTTATTTTGTGTCTAGACTAATTGATTCTCGATACGCGGATTGGACCTACCCAATCCTCAAGTTTATTTTATTCATCAATCGCAAGTCCAAACATCCTCAAATTTTCCTTCGCATCCAACCAACAAGTCGAGACAATCAAAGTTGTCGTGTCCTGATTTTTCGAGTTCGATTATTCTCGCGACATAAATTACCATGTCAGCGCTCACGCAGAATGATCGCCCCAAATCCGATGTGATGCATGTGCGAGGCTGGAGTTGCGCTCGTACAAGACAAGAATCTCGACGCTGTGGTTATCCGTGTAACCATCAAGACACAATCATTTTCATCCAACTTTCATCTCAATCGAAATCCTAAGTATAGCATCCAACCGAACAATAACACTTGCATGATCGACATTGGTCGAGTCAGAGTACTCCCAAGTTATCGCATATCGATCTTTGATACACCTCAATACCATCGACGATACGCGTAACCTGACGAACTTCCATTGCAACCAATTTCGAGTCGTACGAATGTTGCTATCGTTCGACTGGATAATCTCCTCGACATTCAAATTCAAGTTCAATCATTATCCCTCGAATCATTCACAACATCAATTTTCTCAAACCAATTTTACGTATTGTTCATCCATTTATCTTAAGTCATCGACCAACGTATTTTCTCAATTCGCATCGTCCCTTTGCTAACTCAAATCATCGAGCAACATTCAATCCAATCCTTAGAGTCATTCGCGTAACTTCAAAATCAATCTTTCATGCACGCTATCTATCTGTCGTGCTAACTTTTTGGATACGATCCGTATTATTTTTTTTTGATCAAGTCATCCATTCGTACACCCTAACTTTTCCTCGATTCGATTTACCTACTCAGTTATTTTGTATTTCATACTCGCATAATTCTCGATCTCGTGCATGTTTCGTGCACATAAATTCTAGGTTGTTCGAATCAACTCGTCAAATCTCAAGACTACAACTTATTCAACGATACTCAATCTACGGCTTTGCATAACACA
>JANAVB010001797.1:3012712-3141829 GCA_029216955.1 Iris pallida | reverse complement strand
AGAATTATAAATGTCAGAATATACAAGCGAATCAGAACTATAATTTACAGCACTCAGTATATTTTTGACAGCACTCCAGTTTATGTGATCACGATATATATATATATTATATATATATATATATATATATAATTACAGGTTGCAAAAAGATTTATTACCTCGGGTGCAAGTTTTTTACAGTGTCCACACCTGTCAATCATAGAAATTAAAAGGCATCAGGCATAAGAGCAAATCAGGTATATCTGCAGATTATCTTATGCTAGTTCTAGTAAAAATAAAACCAAATCATCATAGTCATTACCGATCTATTTCCAAGCCAACAATTGGCAAAAGTGAACTTTAATGCAGGGTGTGTTTCAAAGCTTTTATGGTGAAAGGGACATATTTCCAAAGTTCTATGGACAAAATCCAACAAAATTTAGAAATGACTAAATGGTCAGCGGAAGGCATTATACAGAGGAGAAAACTACCTTATTTTCTTTACTTCAGAAACTTTTTGTGCAAAATTAGGTGATTCCTAGATGTATCCCACATTCAGAATTTACTGAATAGAAAAACACCAAGGATGACATAATAATTGAAGCTCAAAGAGTGTTAAAAATTTATGTTCTCTTGGTTCATTTTATTTTTGTGTGAAACAAAACTATTATATTATCAAATTAACAATATGAAATAGAATATAAGATGGTGCGCATGACATAAAAATTGACGTTTGAACAATACTAATCCCAAATTGGCAACTATCGTTTTAATTCCACTAACATTGGAGAAAATAGAACTTCTGTTCGAACAAGGTTCGAAACATTGTTATCAGAGTCGGTCCATTTCTAATCCTTGTATGAGAATCGGTATCAGTGGTTTCGACATTTCAGAAAGGAGTATTGGATCTTTTGTTTCAGAAAGCCAAAAATGATAATTGTATTTAAAAAATTAGAAAAATTTGATAGTTTAGACATATGTTGAATGTTGTTTCTAGTAAGTTTTAAATGGAATAATATTCCACTTGCAATAGATACTATTGTTAATTTACTTGCCTTTAGATATAGTACAAGTACAATAAATGGTTCTAAATGAAATAATATTAATATAGATGAATGTTGTGAATTTTATATATACAAGTTTGACAAATGGTAATGGGTTATTGATAAGAAATCTTATCGGCACATTGTAATGTTATCGATCTTCTACACAACTGAATCATTAAGTTGCACTTTTTCCAATCTTCCATCGTTTTTTCAAATTTCCTCTTGATCAGGAAAGGGATCCCAATAAGGGATTCATAACGTCGGTATTGGTCAATATCGATCGGTATATTCCAAAACCAATATGTATCGGTTGTATCATATCGATATCGCCCAATACCCCAAACTACGGTTAAAAGTAGCATATTTTGCTTTACAGTGAAAAGACCATATCAAAATTACTGAGCAGTCTGTCAATGGAAATAAACATAGGGGGAAGGAGATCATTTTATCAGTTAAGACATTTTTTATTGAAATAGGTTATACCTAGTATCTCAATTCAGTATACGAATGAATAGAAAAAACAAGACTAGAACAACACATGTCATGATTTGCTGTTTGGAAAGAACTAATTAGCATGCAAGGTTGCAACTTTTGTTGCGGTAAATGGGAATCCCATGTTTGGTTATCATTTATTGCATTGAATGAAGAGGGAATAATTTAAATTATCTAAATGTTGTTTCATTGTTGCCGTAAGTGGTGTTGCAGCTATTTGGCCGCAACATTTGTTGCGAGGAAGTGATGTAACTTTTATTGCATCAATTCCACCATTTACATCAAACTATAGATTGAAATTGACGGAATGGTGCAACAAATATTGCATGTAATTTCAATTACAGCCAGCCAAACTACCTCCCTAGTTCAAAGTTAGCATTTTTACTGCTTTTACGGTGGAAATAACACTTCTTGAAGCTAACTAATTTAGAAATTAGGATCTCAAGTAATGATGCTATGATGCGAAGAAAAGAACATATATAAAACCTTAGACCCCCTTTGGATCGGATAGGACCAGAAAAGAGAGCTCCGCTCCACTAACCAACGACAACAACTATCAAAAGGATCGATCGATCAAAAAGTTTACCAAGGGAGCGTAGAACTCGACGACGACGAAGGGGTTCTTCTCGATCGCCTCGTCGAAACTCGACGCGTCGAGCGTCAGCACCGCCTCCTCGTCAGCCCTAACCGCCGAGAAAACAAAGAAGCGAGAAGAATCGAAGAGACCAAAACCCTAACCCTAGAAATTGCAGACATCTCCATTTGGGCAGTCGAAAGAAAATGGGTTGGAGTTCAGCCTCTAGTTGGAGAAAGTAGACCGGTTGATCATAGGACGATTATAGTGCTCCCGCGTGAACCACACATAACACGAAACATCGGCCGGACGAATAGGACCGCGACGCGTATGAGAGTGTTGTCACGCGTGTGGGCATTGAACAGGGACGCGAAATGACGTGGTTACCCAGTGGCGTTGTGCCACGTTGTTATGGCGGGGAGATCATTATGTAATTGGAAAAATTTATGAAATGTCAAAAAAAAAAAAAAAAAAGTTTATGAAAAACCCACCGCGCAATAACATTTCATCGCATGCCCAAAATTAGAAAAAAATATATAAAGAGGATTCCGAATGACTTTTTGCCTTCTTCTAATTTATTGAAAACACCCACGAAACTACTCTTAAAAAAAACGTTTCGATACTTCATCTTCTTCCATACGCTGCTCACTTCGAATCTAGGTTTTTTCCTCAAAAATCTTCAAAAACTCGTCGGAAATTTCGGAAAGACCGAGACAAACGGCACAAAGTACTAAAACGGAGGTCCAAACATCTTTTTTTTGCGATTCTAAAATTTCGGAAGGCCGACAAATGATAAATTGTTTATCTCATGCTCCTCGAAGATACGCTCATTTTGCGACAAATCGGACCTCGTTTCGACCTCCCAGTCAAAAGTTATGGCCTCCAAAGTTCAACTGACCATAAAATGCAGGAGAATGGTCATTCTCCGTGTTAGAATACGAAGAATGTTAATTTCGCATGAGGGTGGCCATTCTCCGTCTTAATTTACACGGAGAATGGCATTCTCCGTGCTAAATTACACGGAGAATGGCCATTCTCCGTCTTAATTTACAGGAGAATGACCATTCTCCGTATAATTTAGCACGAAGAATGGTCACTACAGTGTTAAAACGTAGGAGAATGGTCATTCTCCGTGTTAGAAAACGGAGAATGCCATTCTCCGTGTTAAATAAAACAGAGAATGACTCTCCGTGTTAATTTACACGGAGAATAGTCATTCCAGTGTTAAAAACGTAGAAGAATGACCATCTTCGTGTAATTTAGTACGGAGAATGGCATTCTCCGTGCTAAATTACACGAAGAATGGCCATTCTCCGTGCTAAATTACACGGGAATAGTCATTCAATGTTAAACATAGGAGAATGGCCATTCTCCGTGTTAGAAAAACACGAAGAATGGCTATTCTCCGTGTTAGTAACACGGAGAATGGCATTCAACACGGAGATTCTCCGTATTAATTTACACGGAGAATGATATTCTCCTTTTAAAATGCAGGAGAATGACTATTCTTCGTGTTATATCGACGGAGAACAGTTGACAAAAGCCTAATTTTTTATTTTTTTGTTTTGTGGAAAGAAATTTAACATGAATAAAGATTCAAGAGTTTTCGTTCTTCTTTCAAAACGATTCTAACTCTTATGGAAAAGAAGAAGATCTTCTCTCCATAATTGACCTAATTGTCGGAAAAGAAGAAGAAGAAGAAGAAGAAGAAGAAGAAGATGAGCGACGATCGGAGTTCGACTGAAAAAAAGTACGGTAAACTACGAATGATCTTTACGATCTCTGCTGAAGATGAGAGCAATGGAATTCAGATATCTCGTGAAGAAGAAGAAGAAGAAGAAGAAGAAGAAGAAGACAACGAGAATCTTAATCCAAATATGAGTTTGTGCGGAGGGGTAGTTATGGTATTAGTTTTGTAAATACAGAGCATCTAAAGGGAATCTTGGAATACTTAACGCAAAAATATATAATTCTGGACATTTTATAAAACCCATCCTGCGGGTAGATTTTTCATAAAAATCAACCCCGAAATTGGGTTTCTCAGCAATTTCCAGTATGTAATTAGCAGATTTAGCTAATTCAAAATTTCAAATTAGGATTTTTGTTAGGGAAATTTATGAAATGCCCAAAAATTGTAAAAGTTTTATATAAAATCCATCGCAAAATAACATTTTATCGCATGCCCAGAATTAACGAAAAATATATAAAGGGAGTTCTGAATGACCTTTTTGCCCTTCTAATTTATTGAAAACACCTCTAAACCCTACTCTTAAAAAAAACGTTTCGATACTTCCTCTTCTTCTATATGTCGCTCAGTTTCGAATTTAAGTTTTCTCCTCCAAAATCTTCAAACCTTTCTTCAAAAACACGTCAAAAAATTTCGGAAAGGCCGACAAAATAGGGCGGTTTATCTCAAGCTCCTCGAAAATACGCTCATTTTACGACAAATGGGCCTCGTTTCGACTCCCAGTCAAAAGTTACAGCCCTCCAAAGTTTCAACGGCCATAAAATGCAGGAGAATGGCCATTCTCATGATAATACCACGAGAATGGCAATTCTCCGTGTTAATATCACGGAGAATGGTCATTCTCCTTGTTAAAATGCAGGAGAATGGCCATTCTTCGTGTTAAAATGACGAAGAATGACCATTCTCCATCATTTTAACACGGAGAATGGCCATTCTCCGTGTTAAACTCACGAAAAATCAATTATCCGTGTTAAAATGACGAAAAATGACCATTCTCCGTCATTTTAACACGGAGAATGTCACGTCCCGCTCCCGTAGGAGCGATCGTCCTCGCTAAGGCATGATGTCGCACGAGCCTAGATTGCGCTCGTGCAAGACGGGTTCCATAACGGCCGATTTCAGCGGCTGCGACGGGATCGTCGTACAGAAGTCCCAAGTAGAGACATTGAATAATAACAGCAAAAATTTGAAGCAACACACAAGTTGTTCAAAAGAAGCTCTTTATTGATATTGAAACAAGGATTACAATGGGGCGCAAGGCCAAGATTACAATCATTAATCTCACACTTCTCATTTTATAAGTCACTCAGCTCTCTCTCATCTCTCAATACAAGTCTTGAACCAGCGGATGCTTCGGAAGACGACGTCCATACATTATGTCCAGTATAAGTCTTGACTCCATGCGACCGCACGCTTCGAATCACCAAGGAACTCCGTGCCTCGACGCATCCAAGCGAGCTCCGTTCCATGAGCTTCTACCTGTGCCTGCACATAAAAACTATGTGGGTGTCAGTACTCAACTGTATTGGTGGAATGAGCTCCTCGCCACCCATACAAAACGACACGTTCAATTTACTTTGTGCAACATAGTCCCTTTATGATTGTCTTTCTACTCTTGCCTTAGGATTAGTTTTAGGACAGACGCCTTGGCCTATTCTGTGTCTCTAGACCATCTCGTGCTTGCACCAACAACGTTAACCTATCAAGTCGTGCTTGCCTTTCGGTACATAATCAGAGACGCAACTACGCGATGAGGCTCCATTTCCATGTGATCATGCTAGGAATCCATCGTGCCGTACCTCGCAACTCAGGGTAACTAAACCATATCGTCGCCTCGCGGCCCTTGCTACTTTGATCACCAACTGACCCAAATCAAGACTTGTGGCTAAGTGTCACTCGACCGACTTTGCCTTGTGGCATTTTCTGACTTAAACTCAAGACGACTCAAATCCAACTTATGCAACTTATATGCCGACAACGTAAGACTTGACGCTACATCTCGTGCCAAAGCACGTCGCCTACGTTGCAGCCAAATCTTAGGCCCAATATTTTGTGTTCTAACTTGTACACACACATTCGACTCAACTCAATCCAATGCACACATGCGGGTTGCCGCCATGCCGACTCATCTATATGAATTGGTCACTGACTCCCAGAGCCATTGTGGACTCCCTTTTGTTTTATTAGACATGGCCCTTTCAGCACGAGTAGCGAGCCCACTGCAAGTCCCCGCCTAACTTGGCCCAGCACAGCTTTTTGTAATTCTTTTCTTCCTTGGCCGCAACGATATCGTGGCCCCGGGTTGCGTACGGGAAAACTCTATCTTGTCGACAAGTTGTCCATGATCATGCAAGACTCGACTCAAACTGACATCTCACAAGTCAATCTACTTCTAGTGTTACCATCTCTTTTAGGGCCAAGTTCAATACTTCTCACATTTGAGACCTTGCCTCGACGACCCAGTCGCGAGCATTCTTCTTTCTTGTCCTATCATTTCATTCAACTCAAGAACAACTATTTGAAGCACTTTTCCAAACTCAATGATTCAACCGTGGCCCGTGCCTTAAAACACTAAGTTCATGACCTCGTGTCTTTAACCAACTTGAACTCTATACAACACCACCGCCCAAATCATACTCTATATGACGGGCCTTGAGACCGTAAGACTATGTGGTTATACCCAGCCGTAGAACTCATAGGACCGTGCTTGGAATGACTTAGGTCGACCACCATCACTTTGCCTAACAATCAAGCCTACAAGTTAACCCAAGGGACGAGCAAAGGCTATGTCAAGCCTTGCATCGTGGAAGCGTGCATGCTTTATCGAGCATTTACGCGGGCGACGCCTATGACTTAGGCTAATTCATAATTTGTGTCGAAGACCAACTTTTTTTTTCCAAGCCACGGAACGAAGGACCGAGTGTCATTTTCAAAGCACGCCGTGCACCAACTCTAAGCCAACCGTTGGACCTTTCCATATTCTAACTCAATTCGACCCTTCGGGATTACTCCCTTTAGCTATGTGGATTCGTCTCTTTAATTTTCAAGCTTACTTATGCAAGTTGAAAACATACGATTTATTATGTGAAGGCTAAGATGAGGCAAGTTTACCGAAACTACCCCACCTGAGCGAGCGGTCGCCTCGACCGGGCAATGTCTTCGAGCAGCCGTTGTAAGGCTAAGTTCGAACGCCGTCGACGTTCCGATTCCTCCGATTGACTGAGCGGAATGGGGTACTACATCATACACCACTCAGAAAAAGTTTCGTCCTCGAAACTAACTGAGTACACTTATCGACTTATAACTTGATTCAACATTCAAGGATTCTCGCACACACTACTCCTATGCGTTTCTCAATTTCGAGCCACGCTCGTGCTACCATCCATCTTTTCCTTGAAACATAATTTCAAAATCTTCTACACTTTTCCGTTCCTTAACTCTCACTTGATTCAACGTATCACTTAGTTGGATCGTGCACATATTTTAGGCGTCTCCAAAATACATACATTTCAGCCAAGCCTCGTGATAGCGAATCTCGCCATCACCACTCGAGTCGGATCATGCACATATTCAAGTGTCCCTGATATACATGCATGTCAACCGAGCCTCATGAGTGGTGCCTCCACACTTCCTATCGCTCCGTACCGGGACGTCTGCCTAATCGCTAGGCTATATCTTTAGGCTAAAGTCATTCGTCAGTATTAGAATCATAGTTTCCAAACAACAATATCAACACTGACCCCATCCTAAGGTCAAACCAAGCTGATAGTACGGGGTTTTCTACCCAAGTTCGCATCACTCCGATTTCTAAACATCGAGCATCGATTTCCTACACACATCCCAACATTCATCGTACGGGGTCCGAGTTATTCAGCAAAGCCATCCTACGATAAGTTCACTCAACCAAATCTTCAACATATCAATATCGCTCGTCTAACAAGCCATTTCGCATAGTCTATCTCTCCGAACACGTTCGACATAATCCACCTATTAATCCTTCCAAGTCAAGCATGCTACGACACAATTCATCGCTAAACTATAATTCACATTTCATATTCCCTAAGTCATTCATCCCAATTGTTTTCCATAAATAAATTCACTTTATTTATTATGTTTCTGGGAAAATACAACTTTAGGAATCCGATCTAGAAGACGATCGCTTTATCCCTTGGACGATACGAAGAAGAAAATCTCTCAAGAATTCGACAGCAATTTAGATATCTATGTATCTGTACAATGAATGAGAAGAGAACTCTATTTATAGAGTCAAAAATAACTAAAAAGATAACTGTTTCATAACCTATGCATAGTTGATAATCACGCAGGACTCAAACGTACGTAAGGTTGACGAGCAGTTACTGGACGTGGCCCATAACTGTTGGACACATGGCAATCATGCATGAGTCGTGTGCAAGTTACTGGGGCGCGCATACGAGAGATCCGTGGCATGGCTGCCACGTACTCCAATCTGATAATTTGAGATGAAATCCACGCCAACTGGTTGAGGATGAAATCCACGCAGACTTGGGGCAGAAGGCTTCAGAATACACGCCAACTTGAGGCAGAAAGCTCAAAATTCACGCAAACTTGAGGAAGGAACATAGAAGTTCAAAATACACGCAGACTTGAGTCAGAACGGCCAGCTGTCTTGATTCGACGTGCCTCGACTGACACAAATCTCTGACATTGATTGCCTTGTCAATCACATTAAATGACAATAAGGTCTTTTTGGTACGCCAACTTGATGAAGACTGAATCTTGTTGAGGAAGATTTCAAAAGTCACGCAATAGTCGGCTGAGATCTCTCGAGTCCCGTGTATACGTGGCATACGAGGAGACATTCTTTGACTGTCGTGCTGTCAGTCATAATGACACTCTGACAAATGATGAGCTGTCTCTGTGTACCATTTAAACTCTGCGTATATTTGAGGAAATGGTCTGATAGAACTCAGCGTGTATTTTAGACATTGTTCTGATAGGCTGTATTAACTCAGCGTGACTTCATTTTTGAGGCCTACAAAACCCCCTTCAAAGTTTTCGAAAAATGATAAATTATTTCGAATACTTTGAAATCGAGATGATAAAATGAATTTAGTCACGCTGAGATGATTCAGGGAAATATTTCTTCCGAAATGATTGGGCTGTTGGGATTCTGTGCAGTTTAGGATCCCGTACAAAACTCCTAAATCGAAGCAAATGATGACTTTGCCGTTTGAAATTCTTCATGAGCCTATAAAAAGGCCATAAATCACTTCCTTCTTTCTTTACTTGCTTTAGAGAGAGAAAATCCCACACAGAAGAGAAACTTCGTCTTCCCCGACTTCTCCTTCTCCTTCTTAGCAATGGCTCCTAAGATCGACGCTCAGGCTAAGGGTAAGGCCCCTGCGACGTCTTCGCGTGCCACCACCGACAGACTTCCTTGCCGTGAAGTCACTCATCCCCCCATTCAACGTAAGCATGCTGATGATGGGGGATATGAACTGATGAAGACGAACTGATGAAGATGAACTCCACATAGAAATCTTAGGATTCTTAAAACAATCAATAATGAACTTTCGAAATATATCCCCCCTTCTTAGGGCAAAGGATATTAATAAAATATGCCCCCTCTTTAGGGTTGGCCATACTTCATATCTTCGTGTTTACGAAGCTCTGTGTTTTACGCAAATGAGCATGGCTCTCATGACTCTCATGACTCTGCGTGATTTTTCATATGTTGGCAGAGATGTCGATGTTGAATTATTCACGCAGACTTCTGAGAGTCATCCTCTGGATAGATTAGTCTTGATCTATCAGCGTATTTTTTTGTCATTTTCACCTCAGTGTGATTCTGGCAATGATGCGTGACTTTTCATTCTAATCTGTCTAGACTTTGCGTGAATTAATCACATGCGTGAATAAATCATTCAGCGTGTCTTTTTGATCTTTGTCTGAAGTCTGCGTGACTTATGAAATTTTCTTTGAACACTGTTAAACACGCATAAGGCTCGTAGACATAAACTTTTCTGAAGTCTGCGTGACAAAACATATCTGATGTTTTTTTTTTCTTTTCTTTTCTGTAGTGAACATCCGAAGTAAAGAAGCTGATTATGAAGGACATTTGAGTTTCTCTTTCAAACATGATTTATCTCATGTACAGTTTCCTCAGTTTGACACTCCGGAAACCAGACTATCTTTGTTGAAGAATCAAGATCACACCACTCTGCTCTGCCTAATAAATGGTGAGCCACTTCAGAGTCTTGACCGGATGTTCCATAAAAAACCAGCTTTTCTGTTTGGGATGCCATAGCATATAAGTCACAACCAAAAGGCATCAGGGAGAAGGTCTGCTTCTATTTTGAAGGTGATGCAATGAAGCCCATGTACTGGCCGAAGGTATCTAGGGGTTGTCTATCATGCGATTCATGCACGCCAGTTATCCCAGAAAGATGACATGGCACTTAACAGAAAATCAGCAAACTAAGGCGAGCAGAATCATTTACAAGAAAGACGGATTCTATAGTGCTCCGGAGAATCACGTATCCTTGTTTCGAGGTTTGAAGCCGGGATGTGTGCCACCCGAAGACTCATCTATATTAAAGCCATTCAGGATGCCTGTTTTCATAAATGAATTCATGGCAAATGAAAAGGCATTCTATCCTACTGATTCGACGCCGAGGATGATAGGCTTAATGAATCAGGAGAATATGAGGTGGAGGACTCTGGTCCATTGGATTCTGGAGAAGTTTGAGAATGAGCTAAAGCAGATAAATCTCTATGACGCGATCATCAATTCCTCCTACGGCTTCAAACCCAACCCATTTCTATTCCTGGCCTTGGTTGAAAGATATAACCACCGGACGGGAACATTTATGACTCCCAAAGGGGAAATGGGTTTTGCCCTTCATGAGATGGAATACATCTCGCATCTGCCTTCAGGCACACTACCATATGAAGAATATGTGCCTACAACCGAGGAACTAAATTTTCTGTCGGAGAAGAATCCGGAGATGGTGCATCTGTTTGAAGAGATGATGTGCCATTTCGGCACATGCACTCTGTATTATAAAAGTGCTAAAGAGGAAGCCGGCTGCCACATCCAGAAGTGGATGTCTTATCTTTTTATGAATCGTGAGAAAGATGAGAAGAAGATAAATGAGAAGAGAAGGTATCAAATTAACTCCTTCAAGCTCCTCTCTGAGAGTGAAATCACCAATCTACTAGAGAAGTATGACTGTAAAGATTTCACAATCAATGAAGACTGGTATGAGTTTAAAGCCGGAACCACCTTCAGATCATATGTGAGACAGAGTGGAAAACCTTTGTCAAAGAACGGTCATTTAGCCGGATTCCTCTCTCTCTGGCTAAGAAGATTTGTTGTTCCTGGCTCCAGATCTCTGGATAGAATACATAGAGGCGTTGTTTTTGCAGCAGTGCGCCTTATGTACGGCTATAAGACAGACTTATTATCAGCGATGACATGCAGGCTGAACGCAGGTCTTCGAAATTTTGTAACCAATATGCTGTCTAACCAAAGGAAGATGACCGATGAATTCCCAAGAATAGAGATGCCCTATACTTATTTGTATGGTTGGCTTCTTCTCCATCACTACTGTCTGATACCTCCGGGAGCAGGAGGGAGTGGCAGCCTCTTTTTAGAGAAGTACGCCGAAAAAACTTTCTGGAAGGTTTACACTCTTCCAGAATGCAGAAATGTTTTGAACTGATCATCACATTGGTCGATTCAATGTGCTCCTCCGCCACTGGGTTATGAGAGCATGCCTCTGAACATGATAGACGGAGAAAAATGGCACAGGCTAGATGACGTAGCTTTTCAATGGCTGCAGCAGATTCGGCCATCTCACCTGGTATATCGTTATGAAGAAATGACGTACTTAGAACCATATCTACCGAGCCGATTTGCTCGACAATTCGGATATGACCAACTTCATGTTGGGAATGCCACCACCTGCCTTTCTGCTCGTGGAGGACTAATTGCTGGAGCTCGGGCATGGAGATACTTCACGGCTAGAGATACAAAAGTTGAATTCTCTATGCCGAATCCTCTATCCAGGGCAGGGACGAAAATGCTCTATACATACGCCCGCTTCTATGTTTCATCGAGCACTTTCATGCCGAGTTTTTATTTGAAGACTTTTGTTGCAGAAGACGACCCAGCTCCATCAAAGAGGTCGAAGAAGAAGATTGTTATTCAACGATTCACTCCGGAACCTGAAGATGAGACTGCGGAAGTTGAACCCTTATATGAATTATCTCTAGAGCCAAACTTTCCTGATGAAGTTCTTCCTCCAATATTCGTGTCCCTCTCTAAGAGGAAACGAAGTGATGAATCTGAGACAGTCTCTAAAAAGAGTACTAAGTCTCAGACTTCCAAGAAGAAAGGAGTTTCAATAACTGCCACCTCATCTCTAGGTGGCATCCCAATTGATGAAGACGATGCTGCCGAAAAAGATGAAGACGATGCTCCTTTGATAAAAAGGAGATCGAAAGGCAGATACGTCAAGAAGACTGTCGGAAAGATGAAAGGCAATGAACTCCTGGAAACTATTATGAGTGGAGGGATCTTGCCAGAGATCGATGAAGCGGTTTCCACGGAGAGAACAGAATCTGATCATGTTCATCTTCCAACAACTTCAGCTGAACCGACTGAGGTAGAGTCGACTGTCCCGACGACAAGTGGAGTAGCTGCTGAACCTTCAGAGATGAGGATTATCCCTTTTGAGCACGGGAAAGAGGGTGTCATCCAGGCATTAGATGATCAAATTGAATATTCAGAAGAAGAACCAGCTCCCGGGGCAGAAGTTAGGAAACAACCGGAAGTTCCATCTTTTCAAATTGAAGAAACTCAGGTTGAAGAAAACATTTCTTCGGCCAGAGGCGATGAAGACGTGCCAACGTCTGAACTATCAGCTGCTGATGAGTTATTGAAGAATGTTTGTAAAGACATCATTCTTCAAACTAACATTCCAGAAGAGACTGAACCTGCAGTCAATACCGAGTCCATGGAAATTGAAACTCAAGAACCTGGGCTCGCTATTGTTACTGTTCCTGAGATTCATCCATCTCAAGAAATGGATGTTGATGTGAATATCATGGACTCTGGATCAGAGACCCATCCTGAAGCTGGGGATCCAAGAGAGTCTGCAGAAGAACACTCTGAGAAAGAGGAAAAAGCTGAAGAGGAAGAGGATTGGTATCCTGAGACCTCCACTCATTATGATGAAGATAAAATCAGAGGAAATAGAATGGAGCTCAGTTCTAAACCTGCTCAATCTCTTGATAATGCTCCAGCACTTAGTAATTCTGGAGCTGGTAGTAGTCACATAAAGCAGGTGTCAGACACCATTATGGATCGACTGCGAGAGGATGCGAGACTTCCTCAACATATAGAATATGAACCTCAGCCTGGTAGAATTTTATTTCAAATTCTGTTTCTACTGTTTCTTTTTCTTTATATGCTGATTATTTTTCCTTTGACTAGTAGGAACTGCTGCAGCAATGAGCTCGACTCATGCTCCACTTATCCAGTCTGATGTTGATGAAGGGAGCTCGCATTTGCCAACTTCTCCAGCGGCACATACTTCAATTCCCAGAACAGAGAACGTACAAGCTTCTTCTTCAATAATGACAGCAACTCCTGGGTTTGAGACGGGATTGGCAAGGACTCTGGGGATGTATTCAGATATCATCTATTCATATCTGGATACGTACTCCAGGCGTTTCTTGAAAGACGAAACTATGCCCTTCTCTGAGCTCCGAACGGTGGTCAATTTCCCGCTCCTAGCACTGCGATATGCCGGCTGCGAATCTCAATGTATCTTCTTTGAACATCTCCTAGATGAATTGGAGACAACTATCCGAAGATATTGGGAGATCAATAAGGAAGATGTTAAGTCTTTGACTGTGGCTGAGATCGCTCAAATGGAACATGAAGCCCAAGCTCAGCAAGCTGCTTTAGAAGAATTTCTTGCTTCTTCATCTGAGAAGTTAGTAGAAAAGGGTGAAAAAATATTAGCTACTCATCAGAGAGTAGAACTTCTGGAGAAGGATGAAATATCAAAAGCTGAAGAGCTCAAGAAGTTGAAAGAGGAGCTGGCTCGTCTTCATGAGCGAATTACCTTCATGGAAAAGGAGCAGGCTGAGGTCGTCACTGCTCGTATATCTGAAGATGAACGCTGTCAAGCTCTTCAACAAGAGCGAGAGCAGATGCAGGCAGAGCAAATTGAAGAAGTTAATCGTCGCCAATCTGCTATTATCATTTTTGATGAACAAATTGTCACAGTCGAAGCAGCAGAAAGAGTTCGCAAAGCTCATGATGAGAAAATGAGTACTGTACTTGATCGTATTAAGGAGCTAATAACTCCTAATAAATAGATCTTTTACATTTTCACTTGTAATCAATATTTTGATTTTGAATGAAGACAAATGAGAACTTTTGATCTGATTTTTGACTTCGTTGTTTTGATAATGATGTATTCATAGAAAATATGTTCAGAGGTAAATAATACATGACACATTTCAATAGAATAGAATATACAAACAAACTTTGTAATTCTATCAGATGATATTAAACCAGAAATGATCTTAGTTTAATACTGATTGGAAAAAATAGAATTCAGACATAAAAATATCTTTGAACTCAATTTTTCATGATCTTTGGACTCGAGAATCAAAAGACTAGATATCATTTTCATAAATATGATACTGAGATAGAAAACTCAGAGGTAATATGGACGTGATTTTCTAGATATCAAATTTGCTAAGAAAATGATACAAAATAGAATATCTATTTCCACTGGGGATAAAAGATATCGAAACGATTCTTGTAAAGAACAATGACTTTGGTATTTTTTTTTGAAATCACACGCACACACACAATTGGGGGGCTCGAACCTTGCCGGCCCCTCCGGATGTCTGCTCTAATACCACTAGGCTATAGAGCTCAGACATGACTTTGGTATTTTTACTAGCTGAGGAATGATAGGAGAACAATCTTGACAGATGAAAATATTACACATAATATTTCTTCAAGAATTTGCCATTAATGGGCATCATAGTGACTTTACCATCCATAGTGGTAAGCTGATATGCCCCATTAGAAAAGACTTTATTCACAATGAATGGACCTTCCCATTTTGCATCGAACTTGCCTTTACTCATGTGCGTCATAGTCATCGGACGTCTGACTGCAAGAACAAGTTCTCCTTTTTGATATGCCCGAACTCTGACTTTCTTGTTACAAGCTCTTGAGATTCTAGCTTGATAGAATTCGATATTCTGTTGAGCATATAACCGCTTTTCATCCAGAGCTTCTAATTCCTGAAGTCGAAGACGATCATTATTCTCGGTGGTAAGTTCATTAGCGATTGCTATCCTTAAAAAAGGAATTTGAATCTCTAATGGGAGGACAGCTTCGCATCCATACACCAAAGAGAAAGGTGTACATTTGGTAGCATTACGAACTGTAGTGCGGTAAGCCCATAAACATTCACCGAGTTTCTCACTCAAATTACGTTTGTTAGTAGAAACAAACTTCTTTAAGAGTTTGATGATGGTCTTGTTGAAAGCTTCTGCTAATCCGTTAGCTGCCGGATTATATGCGGTAGAAGCCAAATTGTTGATCCGATGATCATCACAGAATCGAGTAAACTTCTGACTGACAAACTGTGGTCCATTATCATGAATAATGCGTCGGGGAACACCAAATCTGTAGATGACATGATGCTTGATAAAGTTGATGACGTTAGAAGTCTTGACTTCAGATAAAGGAATAGCTTCAGCCCATTTGGAGAAATAATCGGTTATTGCGAGAATAAACCGATGACCTTTTGATGACGGTGGATTGATTGGGCCGATAACATCCATGCCCCAAGCTTCGAAAGGCCATGATGCTGCCGTTGGATGTAGAAATTCTGAGGGTTGATGAATAAAATCCGCATGGATTTGACAAGCTTTACACTTCCTTGCATATTCGATGGCATCTGATACCATAGTGGGCCAATAATAACCCATACGTCGAATACGGTCTTGAAGTTTAGGTCCAGGCTGATGTGCTCCACAAATTCCATCATGTGCTTCGCGGATAATTTGTTGGGCTTCACTACCGACAACACATCGAAGAAGTAAACCATCATAAGCTCGACGATATAAGATTTTTGTAGTATGATTGTAATAAAATCTGAGTGATCGTCGTCTGATAGATGCTGCCTCACTCGAATTATCTGGAAGAATATCATACAATACGAAATCTAAGAAAGGAAGCCTCCAATCTTTATCCATATTCTGAGTCTCAGCTGAATTACTGAAGATGAATTCTATACTAGAATCAGATGAAGATGATAATGATTTACGATTTAATCCAAATCCTCTTGTTGTATTGACATCATGAGATGTTGATTCTTCAATATCAACAGGAAGTCCTAGAGTTAGATTGTTCTCAAGATGAAATAATTCTCGATTGTAAACAATAATCATTTGTTGACGTTTAACCAAAATAGCTAACACTGCCGTAAGATTAGCAAGAGCATCAGCTTCTGTGTTACATGCTCGCCTAACATGCTCGATGAAGAATCCTTCAAATGAAGAAGCCATAGATATAGCCGATCTATGATAAGGAACCAGATCTTAATGGCGAACTTCATAAGTACCCCTTATCTGATTGACAATGAGTTTAGAATCTCCATAAGCTTCTAAATGTTGAATATTCAAATATTTAGCGAGTTGAAGACCAATAAGCAATGCATTGTACTCAGCTACGTTGTTTGAACATGGTTGATCAAGAGAATAAGCTCTTTGGATAGCAAGACCTTCTAGCGATACAAGAACGATTCCAATCCCAGCGACAATGTCACCATTAGGACCTATTCTTGAAGCTCCATCAAAGAATAGACGCCAAATAGGATCTTCTTCAGCAATTTGGTTTGAATCTAGGACTTCATCTGGGATTTCATCGTAGAGTTTTGAATTTTCTGGAATTGAATGAGCAGCCAGAAAATCAGCTAAAGCTTGTCCTTTGACTGATTTCTGAGGGATATAGTGCATATCATACTGAGCAAGTAAAATTCTCCAGTTAGCCAATCGAGAATTTAAAACACTTGGTTTCTTCATCATGACTCGTATAGGATTGATCCTGGAAATGACATGAATGGTCTGGCCAATGATATAATGTCGTGTCTTTTGGACAGCGAACATAAGGGCTAGACATTCTTTTTCGACCGGTGAATATCGAGGTTCAGCTCCGGTCATGGTACGACTGAGATAGTAAATGGCTTGTTCATGACCATTTTTATTCTTTTGAGCGAGCAGCGCACCCAATGAATGACTCGTTGCTCGAGTATATAGAAGGAACGGTATTCATGAGATAGGAGGTACCAATACTGGAGGGTTCATCAGATATTATTTTATGTCATCGAATGCTTTCTGACATTCGTCAGTCCAGACGAAAGAAACATCTTTCTTCATAAGTTTATTGAATGGTCTGCAGCGTCCTGAAAGATTAGAGATGAATCTCCTGATATAAGCAATCCTTCCTTGAAATCCTCGTAGCTCTTTTAAGGTGCGTGGAGGACGCATCTCTTGGATGGCTTTGATCTTCTCGGGATCTACGTGTATACCTTTCAAGGTAATGACGAAGCCAAGAAATTTGCCACTAGAGATGCCTAAGAAGGACTTAGTAGGGTTCATCCTTAATTGATGCCGACGCATTAGATCAAATATAGTTTTCAAATCTTGGATGTGATCCTCTTTTTGTCGACTTTTGACTGCAATATCATCAACGTAGCATTCGACTATTTTTCGTAAATGTTCACGGAATATAGTGCTCATAGCTCGTTGATAGGTTGCTCCTGCATTCTTGAGACCGAATGGCATCACTGTATAACAGTATGTACCGATCGGCGTTCTGAAGGAAGTGTGTTTTTCGTCATCTGGAAACATTTTAATTTGATTGTATCCAGAATACCCGTCCATGAATGACATCCGTTCAAAACCACAAGTATTATCGATCATAACATCAGTAATTGGTAGGGGGAACTCGTCTTTAGGACATGCCGTATTGAGATCACGATAGTCTATGCATACTCTGATCTTGCCAGTCTTTTTAAGGACAGGAACTATATTAGCCACCCAATCGGGATGTTGTTCCTCTCTAATAAACCCAGAAGCCATGAGTTTATTGACTTCGGCTTCAATTGCATCCATAATGTCTGGACGAAATCGTCGCTGTTGTTGCTTGACCGGTTTAGCATTCGGCATGATATTGAGTTTGTGAGTTGCTATCTGTGGATCAAGTCCTGGCATATCTTCATAACTCCAAGCGAAGACATCGATGTATTCGCGAATAAGTTTGATCATGTCTTGCTTATCAGTTTCTGAAAGACTTTCACTAATGAATATTGGTTTGGGGGATCCCTCTTCACCAACATCTATTTGAACGAGTTTATCTTCAGTTGGAGGTTCCCTTTGCTCGAATCTAAACTCCCATTGATTATCTAGCCTTTGGGCCCATTATTCTGATTCGGATGAGATTTCAAATTCATCTTCGTCATCTTCTTCAGGACCATCAACAGAAACCATGTTGGAAGACAAAATGTTACGGTGGAGGTCACCCATACTTGTATCAGAATCCCAAGAGGAGGAACTAGAAGAATCAGATCTTTTATCTTCGTCAGATTTGGGATCTTCATGGATGATATTGATAAAGGAAGTAGGAGCAATATAACCCAATCCGCATTTCGTCCTTCCATATTTTAAAGGAGGAATCCGAACAGGCATTCTTCTTCCTCTCCCATTACTGAGGCCAGTTTTGAAGTCATAGCCCATATTTTTGATAATATCTTTAGATTGCTGGCTGTAACGACGCAACTGTAATATTCCAGAATCATCATTTCTATCATCATCTTCAAGGTTGATAGGGTTTTTTGGTCCTTTGTAGAAGAATATTGGAGCGTCTCCTGGTTTTCTGCTAGGTACCAGAAAGCATGAACCTTGTACTGATTCTAGGGATACTTCTGTATGAAAAGTCTGTACAACTTCTATGGTTATTGTTTTCAAGTCATCTAACAAATGCAAATAACTATGAACATGATTACACACATCAATATACTGCAAAGATGGAGACTTTTCATTAAATTCAAAAGTAGTAGTATTTACATTGGGAGAAGGCTGAGCCTTAGAAATCTTAGCCAAATCAATGACTAAAGGGGGAGAAGAAGAACGAGAGGAAGTTTTGTTTCGATTAAGATCGATAACAAATGGCTCAGAAGAGGTGAGCTCCCTTGAAGCTTGGGATGGAAGAGTAGTTCGCCCACTAACAGGGATTACCAGAGTATCCTGTTTTGTATGTGAAGATACAGGAACTGTAGTACGCCCACTGACAGGAATGATCAGTGTATTTTGAGTAGACGACTGAGGTAATGGAAAGATCCGTCCACTTACTGGAATAATGAAAGAACCTTCTTCAGAAGGTTTAGGAGACTGTTGCTGAGTAGTTCGACCTTTAACAGGAATTATCAAGGTCTCACTTTGTGGATCTTCTTTCTCCATAGCTTGTATCACCCTTGTATACTCTTCTTTGTACATCCGGGAATCACTGAAATAAGCTTCAACCCCACGGAAAGGATTTATATCAGCAACTTTCTTTTGTACTCTTCCATTGCTGTCAATGTATTTAAAACACTGATGAAGAGTAGAAGGCACTATATTATTTTCATGAAGGAAGGGTCTTCACAAGAGAAGATTATAAGATCCCACGATTTCGATCACATAGAAAGTGACTTTGGATCTGAAATCACCTATTTGAAGTTTCAGATGAATCTTTCCCAACGGCTCGCTTCGGCTTTGATTGAATCCCAATATAGTAGTAACCGTCTTGGAAAGTTTGTGAAGAGGGATTTTTAATTCATCTAACAGACTCCTTGGCATTATACTTAAAGCAGACCCTAGATCAATAAGAATACGATCTACCTTCATCGTATCGATATAACCGGTGTAGTAGAGAGGCCGATCATGTCGATTATCCTCCAATACATGTCATCTTGTGTAAAGGTGATATTCGGGATGATCTCCAATACACTATTGCAATGTAAGCAAGTAACAGGTTCTTCATCTGGCTTCTTTAATTGTGCGAGACAAGAGTCAGCCTGAAGAAGTGCCTCACTTAATGTCTCCCGAGTCTCTTTAGAAAGACGTAGAAGTTCGAAGAGGGACATTCTAGCTGGAGTATTAGTGAGTTAAGCTAAAATGTCAAAGTTATAAGGCTTCTGAAGTCCAAGGTGAGGAGACTTCCTGATTGGTTTGTCGAAGCGAACTTGTTGTTTGCCTTTCTCAAGTGCTGTGGGCTTAGAAGGAATAGGTACAACCAGTGTAGTTGAAGGAACAGGTACAGTGGATGATTCTTCCTCTCAAGGAACATCAGGAATATCTTTGTCAGCTGGAGAAATATCAGGAGCATCTTCAGGACTATCAGGAGTATCTTCAGGACTCTTGGAATAATCCTTTAGATAATGTTTCCCTGTTCTAGTAGCACCAGCAAGTGCTTCTTCCTTATCTTTCGGTTCTGTGTCGGAAGTAGATCCGAAAGAAGTCATATGACATGACTTAGTTTTTTCGGCCTTCTTAGATTTTCGGGAAGTAGTCTTTTGAAGAGGAGGAGATTCAAAATCTGCCACTAGATCAGGATGAATCCATATGATTTCTTCTGTTTTAATAGTGATCGGAACTAATCCTTCAGACTGTGGAGGGAGAATATTCACAACTTCAAGAATTGCCTTGGGAATAGGAACGATCCCGCTTTCAAGAAGTTGAGGAGAAAAATCTCCGAATTGCATAGAGACAACGTTGGAGGTGACGGTCTTTTCTTTCGGAGTGAGAGTGACAGCTCCAGATTTGATCATTTCCTGGATTTTTCCTTTCAGTACAAAACATGTACGAGCTGTGTGACCCAACATTCTATGGTACGGACAGTATTTAGGATGATCTGTCTTGCCAGCTTCATCGGGTTTCTTGATTTCAGGTAATTGTATTTTATTACCTTTAAGTAGACATTCAAAGATACCAAGGACATCATCGTCGTCAAAAGAGTATTCTTCTTTGGGGCGAGGTGCTCTTGGTTGTTGATTTGTTGGAGCTGGGGTAGCTTGGGCAGATAATACTTCTTAATTTTTGCTCTGGAGATTGACTTCGAGAGTCTCTTTTCCTTTACGATTGTTAGGTCGTGTACTATTGCTAGTATTTTGACCTGATTCATTGGGATTCATGTGTACCCCCAGACCTTTGAAAGTCTCGGCACTGACTTCGACAGCTTTGGCACTGACGATGAAGGAAGGCTAATCTTGGAATTGAGTGGATCCTGTCCACATGCTGATGATTGGTAAGAGATTTGACTTGCAAGTGTCGATAGTGACGGCATCAGGAGTTCCAAGAGGCATTTTTAAAGCTTCTCTTCTAAATCTTTCAATGAAGCTTTCAGTGCTCTCATTATTTCTCTGTTTGATTCTTATAAGAGCAGACATAGTCATGTCATTGAGCCCTTTATAGAACCGTTCAAGAAACATTTGTTTGAAGCCGGCAAATGAGGTAATACACCCATCAGGGAGACTTCTATACCACTCATAAGCCGTTCCTTTGAGACATCCGACAAACACCCGAGTAAGGAGGGCGTCGCTTGGTTGCAGCTGGTCAGTCATCACTTCAAAATGATTGATAAACTGACTCGGAGAAGTGGTTCCATCAAAGAATGAGATAGTAGGAGGCTTGTATTTAGGAGGATATGATACTTGCTTCCATTCTATTGGATAAGGTTGCTTGATACCTAACCTTTGTAAACCATCTTTCTGTTTAAATACCTCAAATTGAGTTCGAAGATTCCTCAATTCTTCAGTAACGACTCCGGAAGATTGTGGAATTGTAGCTTGTAGAGAATAGTTAGGAGGAGGGACAGCATTATAAGCGCTACCCCCAGCTCCCGAATGGCTAGGAATGGGTTGAGCTTGCCCAGGGATATTGGATTGTACTGCTGGAGGAATTTGTACTGGACCTACACCAGTGTCAATTGGTATGGCGTCAGGTACAGTCTGTCAATTTTGCAGCTGGGTTGCCATAAGTTCATACATTGATTTTATAGTATCAGCCATAGATTTCATTTGTTGTTCCAAAGAAGCAATTCTTTGGTCTTGAGGAGTCATCGAAGAAGAAGGTTCATTGTTCAATTCAGTATTCCCATCCACCATATAGGTTGTGACTGTACGAGGGATTGTTGATGAATTAGTAGATGTTGTATGTTCTAAATTATTGCTTTGTGTATCAAAGTCATTTGTAGGAGAACTACCCCCAGTAGGAAGAGGTGGGAAGTTGAATTCTCCAAGAAATTCCGAATAATCTTCAGAAACCGAAGTTCTTTGATTAGAAGCCAAGACTCTTGCTCTGGTGCCTCTGTATACCCCATCTGGACTATCAGTTCTACCCCCAGAATCCCGAGAGGTCATATTGATAGAAGCGAAAAGAGGTTCATCTTCATCAGGCATAGGTTCACACTGAATCCGATTGAAGACAGATTGTCGTTTAGTTTGACATCTGCATTGAATTATGACCCTTGGCTGGAAGTCACATTCATGATCAGCATGGTCATGATCCATTGACACAGAATTATTCCTCCTCTTTTGTTGAAGATGTTCTCGCAAATCCGTATGTGAAGATTCAGGTATATCTGAAAACAATCTTTGTGCATTTTTAGGAATGTATTTCCTGTTCTTGGGTCTTGACGGCTCTTGATTATACAAGGAGTGATTAATCTGAGCCACATAATTTCTGGCATATTCTGCATCCGGATCTCTTACTTTTGTTTCCGATTGGTGTGGTTTCTTAACACCAGAAGTGCTTGCCAAACGGGATTGATTAAGTTCCATTCTTAGATCTGTTGGAGGTAAAACATTGGTTTTTGACACTTGAAGTTTTCCTTCCATTGATCTGGATATTTGCAGAGAAGGAAGAGTTGAACCATCCCCTTGAGTAGGAGTTGGTAACAAACCTTTTTGTAAAGACAAATTCTGTGCCCAATTTGAAGAAGTCGTAGAATAAGACATTAAGAAATGTTTCTTTTTAGACTTGTTCAAATTTTGGGACATAGAATGTCCAGAAGGAAGAGTAGTCAAAAGACTATTTCCTTTTCTTTGACTAACAAAATTGTTAGCCAAAGCTGTTCCTGAAGTAAATACTACAGGAGCAGAAGAAACAACTAAAGAGTTGTTCATTTTCGAAGGGACTTTGTGAGCCATTTGTGGAGAAGTCATAGCAAGACTACCCCCAGTTCTAGTAGAACTTGGCAAGGAGGAAGAAATAGCTAAAGAGCTATTCTTCTTAGAATATGCTGATGACGATTTGGCTAAGGAGCCAGTGTTGTCAGCATATGAAGTCTTGGCTAAAAAGCCAGATTTTGGTACGCATGCTGAGTCAGGGAGAGCTGACTTGGTGGATGATGCGTGCGGAATACACGCTGAGACAGGCTTGGTTAAAGAACCAGTGCTGTTAGCGTGATTTTTAGGTTTGGAAATGCACGCTGGAACAAGCTTGGTTAAAGAACCAGTGCTGTCAGCGTGACTTTTGGACTGCGTGACTACGAAAACAGATTTGGCTAAGGAGCCATCACTGTTAGCGTGTCTTTTGGATGCTGTCGTTTTCGAGCACACAGGAGTATGCGTGCCTGCAGTGGAGTTCTTGCCAGTGTTAGTAATGGACACTGTGGTAGAAACTTCACCGTCTTTGGTTGCCAACAGATTCTTAGGGACGTAGACAGATCGTCCCTTTGATTTGGCAGTGGTGATGGAGGCTGAAGTGTGCTTGCCACCCTTAGCCCGCTGTATTTCTTCATAGACGAGTTGATTGAACTGAATCGATATCACCTTCTTCGTCGATCCGACCGACGAAGCGTCGCATTGAGTTGTTGCCATCTCAGAAGAGGAGATGGGTCTCCCCAGCAGAGACGCCAATTTATTTTCCATAAATAAATTTACTTTATTTATTGTGTTTCTGGGAAAATACAACTTTAGGAATCCGATCTAGAAGACGATCGCTTTATCCCTTGGACGATGCGAAGAAGAAAAGCTCTCAAGAATTCGACAGCAATTTAGATATCTATGTATCTGTACAATGAATGAGAAGAGAACTCTATTTATAGAGTCAAAAATAACTAAAAAGATAACTGTTTTCATAACCTATGCATAGTTGATAATCACGCAGGACTCAAACGTACGCAAGGTTGACGAGCAGTTACTGGACGTGGCCCATAACTGTTGGACACATGGCAATCATGCATGAGTCGTGTGCAAGTTACTGGGGCACGCATACGAGAGATCTGTGGCATGGCTGCCACATACTCCAATCTGATAATTTGAGATGAAATCTACGCCAACTGGTTGAGGATGAAATCCACGCAGACTTGGGGCAGAAGGCTTCAGAATACACGCCAACTTGAGGCAGAAAGCTCAAAATTCACGTAAACTTGAGGAAGGAACATAGAAGTTCAAAATACACGCAGACTTGAGTCAGAACGGCCAGCTGTCTTGATTCGACGTGCCTCGACTGACACAAAATCTCTGACATTGATTGCCTTGTCAGTCACATTAAATGACAATAAGGTCTTTTTGGTACGCCAACTTGATGAAGACTGAATCTTGTTGAGGAAGATTTCCAAAGTCACGCAATAGTCGGCTGAGATCTCTCGAGTCTCGTGCATACGTGGCATACGAGGAGACATTCTTTGACTGTCGTGCTGTCAGTCATAATGATACTCTGACAAATGATGAGCTGTCTCTGTGTACCATTTAAACTCAGCGTATATTTGAGGAAATGGTCTGATAGAACTCAACGTGTATTTTAGACATTGTTCTGATAGGCTGTATTTGTAATGCCCCGCTCCGCACGAGGCATTTGGTTGGCTTATTGGATGGGATCAGAATATTGGACCGTGACTTATGTTGGGAATCAGGAGAATTGAGACTGATGTAGTCTCTCTTAGCTGGCTAGACGGAATGGATATTGGAACGTGGCTCGCAGGTGGAGCTACGATTAGTGGAATTTTGAGTGAGTGGAACTGTCCTTCCTCCTCCTTACTCCTTCATGCTTAATAGATGAAGTATTGAAATGCTATGAACTGCCCCTAAATGTCCCATATGTTAGTTGCTGAATAATAAAGATGCTTTTGCGGAGAATTATTGAAATGTACAACACATTGAACTGCTAAGAGACTTGAGGCCTGAGAATGAATTGATGACATTGCCCCTTATGCTTAATGCTGCTGAAACGACAAAACACTTGAATAATAAGATGCCTTGTGAATGATAGAATAAGAAATGAAGTGGCTGTGCTATCGACCTAATGAACTGGATGAAACACTAGAACCATATACTCTCTCTTTAACTGTTGCAAGAATATGAAATGATGCCTGTCCCTTATAAGAAATGAATGAATGTTAAGTTCCTCTTAAGAAGGGAATGATATGAGATACGTTGCTATGAAGCAATGAATGAGAAATGATAAAGCTGGGATCGTTGAGATCACCAAATGAAATGATGGTAATGATGAAATGAATAAGTCATTGAATATGACTAATGATGCACTGTTGCCTTTACTTTCCTTAATATATTTTACCATGCGATTTTGTTCACAATCGAGTCGGACACGCATTCGCATGGTCATGGACAACTTGTATACAAGGTATGAGTAATAATTTCCTCGAACGGTTCCTAGGGCCCTGGGGACCGATTCGGCCTAGGAGGAAATAATGATGAGTGCTATGGGAGCACGGATAAGGCGGGGTGGCATAGAGGCTCGCCACCTACTATGCTGACCGCATTATCTTAAAATGAAATGAAATGAGAAGAGTCCATATGGTTTAACAACACCAGTGACCATGTAGTCAGGATGCATGCTAATGAATGTTTTGTGCAGGCAGAGTAAGTATATCAGATAACATGTAATTGATACAGGTACGAGGAGTCGACTATCGGTAAGAAATCACATAATTGTGATATTGTATAAGTTGGTTTAACTTGCCTGCTTAACATGTTCCATTTAGTATGCTAGAAAGATGCCTTGCTATAATTATTGCTCAAACACAACATACATGCTAAGTGATGCTTGAAGTGAGAACTGTTATAACATGCTTAAAATGTTAATGTTAACGATGCCTCAATGATGCCTTTTCATGATAACACCTAGTATGCCTCAATGATGCCTTTGCATGATAACACCAAGAATGATAAATGATATGTCCACATGAATGCTACTAAGAATATGTTTACATGCTTCACTCTGATTATTGCCCATGAACTGTAAACTGATGCTAGGTCCCAAATAGAAAGATCACTCTAATAAATGCATGCTTAAATGATCGCTTAAATGTTGGTTTATGCGAGTGGATTGGATTCTGCTCGCCAGTACATAGATGATGTGCTGACCCACGTTTTGTGGGCAGGTGCTTATGCTTGGAATGTTCTACACACGAAGTTTAGCTGGATTGGTCCCACGGCATCGAAGATTTGTTGGGCATACAGAAGCTCTCCTTGCACAAGATGATGTCTTCTGTTTATAAAGGGCATAATGTATGGAACATTGTAATCAGTTGTACCAGTGAGATTGTAAGCCAAGTCGGTATATCGAGTTGTAATCCATTGTATCCAAATATCAAATGTGAGCTGTATAGCATTGTTCAGTTGGTTTCCAATGTAAAGTGAGATGTGCTGTAATCATTGTACTTCAATACAAGTCTTGTACTCTTCTTCAATTATCAATAAAGAGAATAAAGTTCTACATATCTCTGTGTGGCTTCAAGTTACTCTTTTTCTCCACTGCTATAAAGAAGTGATGTACTGCTATTCAATAAGAAAGATTGTCCTCATTAAATTCAATTTATCTGCTTCTGCCGCTGCGATGTGTTCCTATTTGAAGAATAATCGATTATGTACCATCTTTGCCTTGTACAAGTGTAATACCAGACTTGTACGGCATCACGCCCAAGCGAGGACGATCGATTCCAAGAGATAAAATATGTGAATAAATGACTCTATGAATCGGGGCGTGACAAATTGGTATCAGAGCCAGGTTTTACGTCCTTGGTCTCTTCTTTGATTCGTTTTAAATCAAAGTTACATCGATGATTGACCAAAGTTGCTTCCGCGATCACTCAACGTTGCTTCCGCGATTAAATCAAAGATTGCTTCCGCGATTATATTGTTGTTGTTCTGTAATCATCCTATGTTGTTCGTGTCTGAAAGATCATTGACCCTCTTGGCTGCTCACTGGATATTCCATACAATAAGTCTATATACATTGTGATGCCCCTGAAAGAATGATTGTTGTTGGTTGGACACAAATAACCCAACAATGACTCGATGCCATAGTATGCTATATTGTGAATGCTGTTAGAAATGTAGGAATATAGAAAAGTGGCTGGGTATGCTGTAACAAGTTGAGAATTGCATGTGATGCAGAAAGAGTTGGGAATGAAATAATTGATGGATGAGTTCAACAGAATTGGTGAATTGACTCATGCGTGCTGGCTACTGCTTTCTAGACCCTAAGAATGTTGGCTTGTGATATTGAGACCCCGAGATGTTGGTTAAGTATTATGATCATTATAAGATCATGAATGTCCAGAATAGATTGAGTTGGTATTGTTTAAGGATGGCTTCGTTTCTGAGTGGTATATTGCCTCTGCCACCTCAGAACGAGATGTATGTTGACCTTTCTATAGAATAGCAATGAGACTATCTGTGGGTACTGGGTAGTGCCGAGACTTAGCTGGGAGTCATGTATTGTTGCTAGATGACTCGAGTGTCCCCTGATGGTGATGCTATGTTGGGTAGCAAGATTCTAGAAATTGTAACCGGTTGGCTTGGTTAGAAATTGTTTAGTCGAGTGATGACTCGAGCTAGTAAGACAGTTAGTATGCTACGGGTAAATAGACTTGGCTAGAGAATATTGTGGCTTAGAACATCTGAATGTTGACTTCGATTGGTTGGATATAAATCAAATGTGGCTAATACAAAGTTGGTTGCTAAGCTGAAAGTTTAAAAATATTGTCGGTGAATCAAAGGGATATTAGAAATCTGTGCCTTGATCCTAAGGTGTAATAGATGTCAATCCATCTTGATCACCAAAGGATAGTCATTGCATAGATGCATGATGCTGAAGAATTGAATTGTACTAGAAAAATAACAAGTAGTGACTCAAAATACTGTTGTTGCCTAGAGGATGGTTAAGTGATACATAAATTGTCGGATTGAATGGGATGAACTACTTGACCATTACATATTTGCAGTAATGGTAGTTTGATGATTGAGAAACAAATGGAAACGAGAAATTACAAACATGTTGGATAATGTCGGTATAGGTGATTGTTGGTTGGGATATAGATTGTTGGCTTATGACTTAGTGGTTTGACTCTGTCATACAGACCGAATAGTATGATTCCATAGTTATGTTAAACTATCGGAATCGATGACCCTTGAATAGTTAGCATTGGCTTATGGGTTCGTGTGGGTACAAGGGAATTTGAATAGAAATGTGGATCATTTGGAATTTACTTGATGGATTATTAGAACGATGAGAATCGTATGTCGGGTTGGAATTTGACCGTAATGTTGATAGATCGATCTTAGTCGATCATTGGGTAAGTCTAGAGTGAGCCTCTGTGGGAATTATTCCTTGAGGAAGACACTAGATAGATAGACTTGACCCTAGAAACTGTGGGCTGCATGACCAATTGTTGGCATAACCAACAATGGCGATTAGTTATTCAGACTGAGTTAAAACCCATAGGTTTGGGTAGAGTTCCTTAGAACTGTTGGTTGCTTGTTGGCCTTAAGAATAAGAAACTAGTATAACCCTAGTAGCCGTCCACTCTAGGGGAGTCACCTGAATGATTAGGTATAGCTGTCGGTATAGCTAACCATTGAGACTGGACCGAATAATAGATGGCCGTTGGCGACCCATAGAATGACCTTGTGGCATTGAACGAGAGATGGTGATGAGTATGATCTAAGAATGATAAGTTGTAAGTATATGCTCCAATATGAACCTTAGAGATGTTTGACCCTTGAGGATTATGTGTCGGCCTATATCGGGAAATAGAATCGTGGGATGAGACTTGATTTGTATGTATCGAATAGTGAATTATTATATGAGATGGAATTGACTGCTCATGACGGAAATGTTGGATAAGTATCTATAGTCGGATAGCTGGGTTAACCTTGACTGTTGCATAGATTTATACCCTGACTCGGATAATCGATAGTTGGTGATGTTGGATTGTGCCTTTTAGAAAAGATGAATTGCCTCGGTGAAAAATGTTGTTGGACTTGGGAAGGAAAATGATTGTTGTTGTGAACCCTTGATATGATCGGCTCTAAGTTAGACACTTGATCGAATGTTAGAAATGTTATGCTTGGGTATAGAACTTAACCAAGTTGTCCCTGATATTAAGTATTGTAGCCTGGAAGATAGTGATTGTGGCAAAGTGAATAAAGCAATAAGTCAAATGAAAGGATGCTAAGTCGGATTTAGAAAAGAGAGTTATATTATGGCTGATCGAATCGCACTAACATGGAAGTTGGCTGAAGTACATATATTTTGGGGACGCCTAAAATATGTGTATGGATCCAGCCGAAGTGATTGGTTGCGACTGAGATAACATATGGGAAGAATTTATCGCACTAGTACGGAATTTGGCTGAAATGCATATGTTTTGGGGACGCCTAAAATATGTGTATGGATCCAAATGAAGTGATGTATTGCGACCAAGATAGAATGCAAGGAAAATGTTAGTGAATCAATGAGAAGTTACAAGTAATTGAAAAAGAGATAGACAGATTGAATCGTTGATGGATTTAAATGGTACAGTTGGATAGATATTTTGAAATGACCGAGTGGGCTGAAATAAATATTGATTTGAAGCTGAATGAGTAAACTCATGGTGATTAAGTGAATCTTGTAGAAGACTTGTTTCCTTAAGTTTCGAGGACGAAAATTTTTCTGAGTGGTATATTATGTAATGCCCCGCTCCGCACGAGGCATTTGGTTGGCTTATTGGATGGGATCAGAATATTGGACCGTGACTTATGTTGGGAATCAGGAGAATTGAGACTGATGTAGTCTCTCTTAGCTGGCTAGACGGAATGGGTATTGGAACGTGGCTCGCAGGTGGAGCTACGATTAGTGGAATTTTGAGTGAGTGGAACTGTCCTTCCTCCTCCTTACTCCTTCATGCTTAATAGATGAAGTATTGAAATGCTATGAACTGCCCCTAAATGTCCCATATGTTAGTTGCTGAATAATAAAGATGCTTTTGCGGAGAATTATTGAAATGTACAACACATTGAACTGCTAATGTGACTTGAGGCCTGAGAATGAATTGATGACATTGCCCCTTATGCTTAATGCTGCTGAAACGACAAAACACTTGAATAATGAGATACCTTGTGAATGATAGAATAAGAAATGAAGTGGCTGTGCTATCGACCTAATGAACTGGATGAAACACTAGAACCATATACTCTCTCTTTAACTGTTGCAAGAATATAAAATGATGCATGTCCCTTATAAGAAATGAATGAATGTTAAGTTCCTCTTAAGAAGGGAATGATATGAGATACGTTGCTATGAAGCAATGAATGAGAAATGATAAAGCTGGGATCGTTGAGATCACCAAATGAAATGATGGTAATGATAAAATGAATAAGTCATTGAATATGACTAATAATGCACTGTTGCCTTTACTTTCCTTAATATATTTTACCATGCGATTTTGTTCACAATCGAGTCGGACACGCATTCGCATGGTCATGGACAACTTGTATACAAGGTTTGAGTAATAATTTCCTCGAACGGTTCCTAGGGCCCTGGGGACCGATTCGGCCTAGGAGGAAATAATGATGAGTGCTATGGGAGCACGGATAAGACGGGGTGGCATAGAGGCTCGCCACCTACTATGCTGACCGCATTATCTTAAAATGAAATGAAATGAGAAGAGTCCATATGGTTTAACAACACCAGTGACCATGTAGTCAGGATGCATGCTAATGAATGTTTTGTGCAGGCAGAGTAAGTATATCAGATAACCTGTAATTGATACAGGTACGAGGAGTCGGCTATCGGTAAGAAATCACATAATTATGATATTGTATAAGTTGGTTTAACTTGCCTGCTTAACATGTTCCATTTAGTATGCTAGAAAGATGCCTTGCTATAATTATTGCTCAAACACAACATACATGCTAAGTGATGCTTGAAGTGAGAACTGTTATAACATGCTTAAAATGTTAATGTTAACGATGCCTCAATGATGCCTTTTCATGATAACACCTAGTATGCCTCAATGATGCCTTTGCATGATAACACCAAGAATGATAAATGATATGTCCACATGAATGCTACTAAGAATATGTTTACATGCTTCACTCTGATTATTGCCCATGAACTGTAAACTGATGCTAGGCCCCAAATAGAAAGATCACTCTAATAAATGCATGCTTAAATGATCGCTTAAATGTTGGTTTATGCGAGTGGGTTGGATTCTGCTCGCCAGTACATAGATGATGTGCTGACCCACGTTTTGTGGGCAGGTACTTATGCTTGGAATGTTCTACACACGAAGTTTAGCTGGATTGGTCCCACGGCATCGAAGATTTGTTGGGCATACAGAAGCTCTCCTTGCACAAGATGATGTCTTCTGTTTATAAAGGGCATAATGTATGGAACATTGTAATCAGTTGTACCAGTGAGATTGTAAGCCAAGTCTGTATATCGAGTTGTAATCCATTGTATCCAAATATCAAATGTGAGCTGTATAGCATTGTTCAGTTGGTTTCCAATGTAAAGTGAGATGTGCTGTAATCATTGTACTTCAATACAAGTCTTGTACTCTTCTTCAATTATCAATAAAGAGAATAAAGTTCTACATATCTCTGTGTGGCTTCAAGTTACTCTTTTTCTCCACTGCTATAAAGAAGTGATGTACTGCTATTCAATAAGAAAGATTGTCCTCATTAAATTCAATTTATCTGCTTCTGTCGCTGCGATGTGTTCCTATTTGAAGAATAATCGATTATGTACCATCTTTGCCTTGTACAAGTGTAATACCAGACTTGTACGGCATCACGCCCAAGCGAGGACGATCGATTCCAAGAGATAAAATATGTAAATAAATGACTCTATGAATCGGGGCGTGACAGTATTAACTCAGCGTGACTTCATTTTTGAGGCCTACACCAATTCACGTATTCGATCATGAGGTCATCTAACTTAACAATATGTTGCGCCCCGATCTCACGTGATTCAGATTATCCATGGTAGGCATAAATCACCATGCACGCTTTCGCGGGACAATCATCCTCTTCGGGACATAACTCTTATTTTGTGTCTAGACTAATTGATTCTCGATACGCGGATTGGACCTACCCAATCCTCAATTTTATTTTATTCATCAATCGCAAGTCCAAACATCCTCAAATTTTTCTTCGCATCCAACCAACAAGTCGAGACAATCAAAGTTGTCGTGTCCTGATTTTTTGAGTTCGATTATTCTCGCGACATAAATTACCATATCAGCGCTCACGCGGAATGATCGCCCCAAATCCGATGTGACGCATGTGCGAGGCTGGAGTTGCGCTCGCGTAAGACAAGAATCTCGACGCTGTGGTTATCCACGTAACCATCAAGACACAATCATTTTCATCCAACATTCATCTCAATCGAAATCCTAAGTATAGCATCCAACCGAACAATAACACTTGCATGATCGTCATTCGTCGAGTCAGAGTACTCCCAAGTTATCACATATCGATCTTTGATACACCTCAATACCATCGACGATACGCGTAACCTGACGATCTTCCATTGCAACCAATTTCGAGTCGTACGAATGTTGCTATCGTTCGACTGGATAATCTCCTCGACATTCAAATTCAAGTTCAATCATTACCCCTCGAATCATTCACAACATCAATTTTCTCAAACCAATTTTACGTATTGTTCATCCATTTATCTTAAGTCATCGACCAACGTATTTTCTCAATTCGCATCGTCCCTTTGCTAACTCAAATCATCGAGCAACATTCAATCCAATCCTTAGAGTCATTCGCGTAACTTCAAAATCAAATCTTTCATGCACGCTATCTATCTGTCGTGCTAACTTTTCGGATACGATCCGTATTATTTTTTTTTGATCAAGTCATCCATTCGTACACCCTAACTTTTCCTCGATTCGATTTTACCTACTCAGTTATTTTGCATTTCATACTCGCACAATTCTCGATCTCGTGCATGTTCCGTGCACATAAATTCTAGGTTGTTCGAATCAACTCTCAAATCTCAAGACTACAACTTATTCAACGATACTCAATCTACGGCTTTGCATAACACAACGCTTGCTAACAGACTCATCGACATCCCGCATCCACAACCAATTGATCGATATCCCTGAAGCTATCGTATACACCACTCAGGGATGAAGTCATTCAACAAATCCTCAACTTATCATTCGATTCACAATCTATTTCCTCGAATTTTCGTCCGAACGATTTCCTTAAATTTTAAGCACGCTCATATATATCGCATCGACGATAACATCGTCGCTCTATAGCACCCCTATCGATAGTCATCTCACTTTACTCAATCGAGTCCAACTCATTTTCGCCGACACCATTTGAATCCCGCACTCGACTTCTCTAAGGTCGATACAACTTTTGGTGTATATGTCCAGCCCGACTTAGCCAACCGTGCATACACAAACCATTTTTTTGTTTTGTCAAAAACTGTTCTCCTATATTTTGCAAAATAGTTAGACTTATTGTATGGACATCCGTGGGACATTTGAGATAGAGCGCACCAACGATATCAACTTTGCAGAAGCAACACTTCAAAGTTTGCGGAAACAACGGAGTTAAAGAATTCAATCGATAGTCCAAGGACATAAAGTCGTGCCCTGATACCATTATCTCACACCCCGCTCCCGTAGGAGCGATCGTCCTCGCTAAAGCATGATGCCGCACGAGCCTAGATTGCGCTCGTGCAAGGCGGGTTCCATAATGGCCGATTTCAGCGGCTGCGACGGGGTCGTCGCACAGAAGTCCCAAGAAGAGACATTGAATAATAGCAGTAGAAATTTGAAGCAACACACAATTCATTCAAAAGAAGCTCTTTATTGATATTGAAACAAGGATTACAATGGGACACAAGGCCAATATTACAATCACTCAAGCTCACTCTTCTTATTTTACAAGTCACTCAACTCTCTCTCATCTTTCAATACAAGTCTCGAACCAGCGGATGCTTTGGAAGACGACGTCCATACATTATGTCCCGTATAAGTCTTGACTCCACGCGGACGCACGCTTCGAATCGCCAAGGAACTCCATGCCTCGACGCATCCAAGCGAGCTCCGTGCCACGAGCTTCTACCTGTGCCTGTACATGAAAACTATGTGGGTGTCAGTACTCAACTGTACTGTTGGAATGAGCTCCTCGCCCATCCATACAAAATTGACACGTTAAATTTACTTTGTGCAACATAGTCCCTTTATGATTGTCTTTCTACTCTTGCCTTAGGATTAGTTTTAGGATAGATGCCTTGGCCTATTCTGTGTCTCTAGACCATCCCGTGCTTGCACCAACAATGTTAACCTATCAAGTCGTGCTTGCCTTTCGGTACATAATCAGAGACACAACTACGCGATGAGGCTCCATTTCCATGTGATCGTGCTAGGAATCCATCGTGCCGTACCTCGTAACTCGGGGTGACTAAACCATATCGCCGCCTCGCGGCCCTTGCTACTTTGATCACCAACTGACCCAAATCAAGACTTGTGGCTAAGTGTCACTCGACCGACTTTGCCTTGTGGCATTTTCTGACTTAAACTCAAGACGACTCAAATCCAACTTATGCAACTTATATGCCGACAACGTAAGACTTGACGCTACATCTCGTGCCAAAGCACGTCGCCTACGTTGCAGCCAAATCTTAGGCCTAATATTTTGTGTTCTAACTTGTACACACACATTCGACTCAACTCAATCCAATGCACACATGCGGGTTGCCGCCATGCCGACTCATCAATATGAATTGGTCACTGACTTCCAGAGCCATTGTGGACTCCCTTTTGCTTTTATTAGACAGGGCCCTTTCAGCACGAGTAGCGAGCCCCGCTACAAGTCCCCGCTTAACTTGTGCCCAGCACAGCTTTTTGTAATTGTTTCTTTCCTTGGCTGCAACGGTCCCGTGGCCCCGGGTTGCCGTACGAGGAAACTCTACCTTGTCGACAAGTTATCCATGACCATACAAGACTCGACTCAAACTGACGTCTCACACAGTCAATCTACTTCTAGTATTACCATCTCTTTTAGGGCCTAATTTAATACTTCTTGCATTTGAGACATTGCCTCGATGACCCAGTCGCGAGCATTCTTCTTTCTTGCCCTATCATTTCATTCAACTCAATGACAACTATTTGAAGCACTTTTCCAAACTCAATGATTCAACCGTGGCCTGTGCCTTAAAACACTAAGTTCGTGACCTCGTGTCTTAAACCAATTTGAACTCTATACAACACCACCGCCCAAATCATACTCTATATGACGGGCCTTGAGACCGTAAGACTATGTGGTTATACCCAACCGTAGAACTCATAGGACCGTGCTTGAAATGACTTAGGTCGACCACCATCACTTTGTCTAACTTAATCAAGCCTACAACTTAACCCAAGGGACGAGCAAAGGCTATGTCAAGCCTTGCATCGTGGAAGCATGCATGCTTTATCGAGCATTTACACGGGTGACGCCTATGACTTAGGCTAATTAATACTTTGTGTGGAAGACCAACTTTTTTTCTCCCAAGCCACGGGACGAAGGATCGAGTGTCATTTTCAAAGCACGCCGTGCACCAACTCTAAGCCAACCGTTGGACCTTTCCATATTCTAACTCAATTCGACCCTTCGGGATTACTCCCTTTAGGTATGTGGATTCGTCTATTTTATTTTCAAACATACTTGTACAAGTTGAAAACATACGATTTATTATGTGAAGGCTAAGATGAGGCAAGTTCACCGAAACTACCCCACATGTGCGAGCGGTCGCCTCGACCGAGCGATGACTTCGAGCAGCCGTTGTAAGGCAAAGTTTGAACGTCGTCGGCGTTCCGATTCCTCCGATTGACTGAGCGGGACGGGGCACTACAGAGAATGGTCATTCTTCGTGTTAAAACCACTGCGAATTGCCATTCTCCGTGTTAAAATGACGGAGAATGCTTATTCTCTATGATTTTAAGAACGAAGAATGGTCATTTTCCGTGATTTCTAATACGGAGAATGTGACCATTCTCCGTGTTAAAACCACGGAGAATGGCCATTCTCCGTACTAAAATTACGGAGAATGGTCATTCTCCGTAATTTTAAGAACGGTAAATGGTCATTCTCCGTGTTAAAACCACGGAAAATTGTCATTCTTCGTTCTTAAAATCACGGAGAATGACCATTTTCTGTGTTAAAATCACGAAAAGTGGTCATTTTCCATGTTAAAATTACGGAGAATCAATTCTCCGTGTTAAAATGACGGAGAATGGCCATTCTCTGTCATTTTAAGACGGAGAATGGTCATTCTCCTTGTTAAAACCACGGAGAATTATTATTCTCCGTGTTAAAATAACAGAGAATGGTCATTCTCCGTAATTTTAAGAATAGGACCATCCTCCGTATTAGAAATCACAAAGAATGTAACGCCCGTAGTTCGTATTATGTATTTTGGTATACGTGTACGGACTTCTGACCCGTAATTAGACTTGTCTTGCTTAGCTTGATCCTAGTTTAATCTTGCCTTGGTTTATTTTGGGTTTATCCTGGTTCGACTTGTCTTGATTGGCTAGTCTTGGGTTTTGTATTGGCATGGGTTAGTTAGCATTTCCTGGTTCATGTGGTTTATTCTGGCCTTGGCCTGCATTGGGTTCGGTTGGGTTCGGCTTGGTTGGGCTCGGTTTGGGTTGATATGCAAACCCCTACCTACCACCATCCCTCATTTATTAATCCAACAACCATTCTCTCTCCTCATTCATTACTCATTTACTACTTCTTTTCTTCTTCCTTATTTCTTCTCTACCGAGCACCACCGTAGGCAAGTGCAACTTGATTCATGGAGGAACTCAAGTTTTATTGTTCCATTGTCTTCCTCACGAGATTCTAAGACACTTTAGTACTTAGCATTTTTAGTTTCATTGGTTCATTCCATGTAGATCTAAGTTTGTTGCATTTTCGGATTTTTCGATTTTGATCTACTAAACTGGCTTGTTTTCGAAAATAAAGAGTTCTATGTAGAAGGCATTCTGATGTTACGAAAGTTTGGTTTTAGAATGGTTGGATTTCATCGAGTCTTGACCGATATGGGGCTTTCTTGAGCTCTTGAGCTTTCACGCCTGCTTGTCTTGGCCTTGGGGAGAAGATGAAGTTTTACGCACACGTTCTTACGTGCTAGCGTAGTATTTAGTTTTTACGTACACGTTTTACGTGTCAGCGTATCATTTACCCTCTTTACGCACACGTTTCACATGCCCGCGTAGTGCCTCCCCCCCCCATTTTTACGCACACGTCTTAAACGTGCCAGCGTAGTGTCCCCTTTACGCACACGCATTGCGTGCCAGCGTAATCCTTTCTACGCCGAGTTTACTTGAACTCTACGCGGGGGCCACTCTCGCTCGCGTAGAGTCGTACTCGCGTAGACTCTCCTTCGCTCGTGTAGAGCCTTGCGTGCGTAAAGTTTTACTTGGATGCTCGTGCGCGTAAAGTTCCGCTTGCATAAGGTGCTTGCTATGCGTAGAGCCTTGCCCGCGTAGAGTTCCCTCTCGCGTAGGGTGTAAGCCCCTGTTTTTCAAAAATTCATTTTTAATTAGCGTTAGTTAAATTTTTGTCATTTATAGCCTTAAATAATTATTAGGAATTTTTAGGAATTTTCTAGAAATTTTAAATGATTTTTAAATGATTTTTAAATACAAAAATGTTGATCTGTAAATTTATAAAATGTTTTAAATATCATTTTGCAATTTTTGAAATATTTTTATATCAGTTTGTAAATAGAAAATTGTTTTTAATTAGGGGATGCAAATATTATTTTGCATTTTATATGAGTTAAAGCCTTTATGTAAAATCCTAATTCCTAAGGGCCCTAGTGCTAATCTACCCGACCCCCCCCCCCCCCATGATCACACACTCTCTCTCTCTCTCTCCTCTGCCTCTCACCCACCCCGAGCTGCCCTGACCGCCCCGCCCCCGCCAAATCCGGCTGCCCCCACCGCCTCAAACCCCCCTATAAAACTCCCCTCTAACCCCCAGACCAAAACCCTAACCCTAAATTCTCCCCACGGCCACCGACGACCCCCTTCTTCCCCGACGAAACCATAAACCCTAACCCTACTCCGACGAGCTTCGCCCAGCCCCATCGTCGACTTCCACCGCCCCCAACCACTATCAGTCGACGCGCGGTGACGAGGCGACCCCAGCGCCACCGTCCCGACCACTTCTCCGCCGTCGAGCTCCTTCGAAGACCCTCCAATCGCCGGACACGTGAGTAGCGGGATCCGATTCGTGTCGTGCGTGTCTCGTCTTCACACACGAGACTCGCCAGGACACGACGAGCTCAGTGCTGTGCTCGGACACACGAGACTGAGCTCGTACGTGTCGTGCTAAGCGAGGACACGTTGATACCTGTGTCCTTAACTGTCAGGACACAGGACAGTTGTTTATATTTTTTTTTTATTAATCTACCCCTAAACTAAATAAAATAAACAAAACCCTAACCCTTTAACACGAGCAGCGGGCTGACCCCCTGGCCAGCCCGACCTAGCCTAACCCCCCCCCCCCCCCCCCCCCCCCCCGCGCGCTTCTCTGGCCTGGGTTCGAGTCCCATGCTGTCTTTCTTTTCCTTTTCTTTTTCTTTTCCTTTTTCCTTTTTCTTTTTCTGTTATATATATATATATATATATATATATATATATATATATATATATATATATATATATATATATATATATATGTATTATGTATACATATATATTTATGTATACATATATTTCCTTGTGTATATATATTATTATATATATACTATTATATATATGTATACATTATTTTTGTATATATATATATATATTATATAGTTGAGTATTTTTCTTATATGTGTATATATATATATATATATATATATATATATATATATATATATATATATATATATATATATAATTTTTACATATATATATCCATTATGTAAATATCCCTATATTTATGTATATATATATTATTTTATATATGTATTTTACTTAGCTTAGTGTAAATTATCTTTATAAGATAATATTCATACTTTTATAGTTACTATGTAAAATTTTACCTTATTAAAATATTAATATTTATTTTGCATCTCTACCACTTAGTATTTTCTGTATATTTAAATTACTGCAACCATTTGGTGTCCAAGCCTAGCATGGATATTTGGGCCCAAATGTGTTTTCACACATTCAAGACCTGTACAAGTCATATTGGACTTGATTCATGGCCTTGGGTCCTGTATTTGAACTTTGGTTCAAATTATATACATGGACAAAATACGCAGATAATTAATTATTGTGTGCAATGCTGTTTTTGGATTTTCTAAAAATACTTAAAGTACTGCTAAAATTATGGAAAAATAGTTTTTAGATACTATGTTAAGTTAGCTAATTTAGTATAATTTTTGTAGTATTTAATTTACTGTTTTGCCACTAGTTTGGCATATGAAACCAAAACTCATTTTCTGTATACTTAGGAAAACTGATTTTTATAAAATATTTGTACTGGTTAATAAATTCCAGAAAAATTATAATAAATTTCTATAATTAGCAAGGATCGTTTTGGTACCTTGTCTTATGTAAAACTAGGCTTTTTGTCTATCTCTAAAATTATTAGAACGCAATGGTCTTTTAATTTATTTATTGATTAATTACGATCTGTAGCTTTTGTGTTATTTTGAGTTTTAGCCGTGTTAAACCTCAACCCCTCACTAGTGTAAAGACCCTAGAAAGTTAGTTAAAGTAGTGTGTTACCCCACATTGGTCTCCTATGCCAAAATCATCATTTTGGCTAGATGCCTAATCACAAGTCGTGTTTCACCAATTAGTGTCCTAGTATTTTAACTTAGTGTAAAAACTAAGTTATTGTATTTACTTCTACAGTGACGAGTTATCGGACATCCGTAGCACTGTTATCGCAGCTTGTTTTGTTTTGCTTTGCTAGAGGCAAGTACTTTCTACGAACTTTACATATTGTCACATAAATGAACTGCAAACTCCACCATGTTAAATGCTGATCCTTGGGGTAGCAAGTTAGAATCTCTACATGTTGTACTTCCAGTTACTACCATGCTTAGAACTGTCTTTATGTATCTCTCACATGATAGAATACGGGTTATGGGGAAACTGATGGTAGAGTACGTGATCATGACCCCCCCTATAGTAGCGAGCGAGGTCGCATTTTATATGCATACTTTGCCGTAGGCCATTATCCCGCATTTCTGTACGGACGTACACTTATGCTTGTTGACTTGTACGTATGTACATTTTATTTACATGTACCACAGTACATTATACATCTATTGACCGATCACGTACTTGCTACAGTTTTAAACACTACATGTACATCTGTCTCTATGACATATGTATCCTTGCCATGATAGACTGTGTGATGCCATGTTTCCAGTTATTCCTCACATGTTCATTTTCATGTTTCATATGCTAGTTTGCTAGATTCAGTACTTGCTCCCGTCCTGACAGGATAACGTTGTAGGTGTCCTTACTGAGGAGGAGTTACTCTGCGATACCTATTATGGAGTTACTGCCGAGGACCCGGCTCTGCCTTACGAGGATGTTCCTGCGGGGAACCTCGCCTAGTTGTCTTTTGTTTACTTAGACTTTTGAGAGTAGATATGTATTAGACTATATCTTTTTGTAACTGGACATGTATCCAGTTTTACTTTGCAGTTCACTTGTACTTGGACATTTTACTATATACGACGACTTTTGTGTTTGGAGCATTTATGATTCTTCTTCACTTATAGAACTGTTAGCACATTTAGTCTTATCCTGTTGTCTTTAGAACAGCTTACTACGTTTTATCTCAACGTAGGCTGGGCATGCCTCGGCCTGGCCCAACAATTTGGGTAGCGGGTCGTGACATAGGGCTCCCGCTCGCGTAGAAGTGGTCTTTCCTTGATCTTGTGTCACGACCCACACCCTGTTTAGGGGCACGAGAACGTGGGTACGTCCAGCCTACGTCGCAGTATCGGCGGTAGAACGCTGTAATGGTCATCTAGAATATATATAATCTAAGACACAATAATATAACCTGTCATCTCCGCACGGAGGAATATAACCACAACTCAATCACATAATTCTAAGGAAGATAATCACGATGATAAAGATAAAGATAAATATGAGATAAATAGTCTGAAATAGTACCGAACCACAATCACAAGTTCAGAGACCAAGACATAAAACAATATCTCAAAATAAATACTACAACTCTCAAAGTATCAAACTGGAATATAATCAAGACAAAATCTAGGTGAACTAGGCCACTACTGGCGGTGCGTCCTCTACGAGCACCGGGTCCACAGGCTGGTCCTGTTCGTAGGCTCCATCTATGCCAAATCCGTAGTAGGTCAGGCAATCTGCATCTAAATTCTCTGAAAAACAACGGGGGTTATCCTGTCAGGATATGAGCAAGTACAAATGCCAACAGCAGTTCCATGTGAATTGACAAATACTATAAGAGACAATCATAATGAAATACAAGATGGAATATCAAGACTGAAAGTAAAACGGTACAAGAGAACTGGATATCATGTCATGTGTGAGATATAAGATACACTGGAATATAAATAATGGAAAGTAATCTGAGGTATGATGTAAACACAAAATAAAGTGCCATGAGATATTAGAGCGTTATGTGATCGACTTGGGTCAAGATCAGGCTGTTCTATTTGACCGGCTATGCACAGGTAGTATAATAATGTAGGGATCAGACCGGCCAAAATGGAAAGCTATGCACAAGTATTATAAGGTCAGGCTACACCCTACGTGTGGTGAGGGTGGAGCTATGCTCAAGTAATAAACAAGTAAGGGTAATGATCACATAACCTCTAATAACTCTCCATCCCCGAGTAGTATAATGAATCCAGACATGACAGGTCATGACACGGGATTCGAAGAGTAGGGGGCCAACCCACTCCCAAATCGGTGTTTATACAAGTACAAGAAACAATACCGAACAATGTACTCATATACCAGGTAAACCAGGAATGACATCTCATGACGAGATTCACGTATACTAGTCCGTGTATCCTCGTATGGAGAATCAAGTATAACACTACAACTGAATCGGATATAGTAGATATCAAGACAATGAAAACTATCAGAGAATGTACTCGCATGTCGTCCTGAGCTGAGAAAATCGAAACTACAACCCACTCAATAAGCCACGAACGGTCAACTCGCACAACTGTCTCCTAATGCTGAAACAGATATTATCAACATTCTTAGAATGGTCAAATTAGCTAGAAACGCCTACCCATAAGTCCAATTCTGGACACAGAGGCAAAACGGTAATTTTGGGTCAAAATGGTGTCTGCCGTTGGACCCACTTTGCACCCAAAAAATGTGCCAGAACCTACGGTCTCTAAAGTCATCAAACTATATGTCTACAGGTCCAATTTGACGAGACGAACCCAACGGTATGTCCAATTTTGGATTTCGGTGGGCTGTGCACAAAATCACCCGTTGTGTGGGATTGTGGGCCCGCCAAAATGGCGTCCCGATCAACGGTCTCAGAATCGAACCAAACTTGGCATACAGGACCAGAAAAATATTTTGAGTCCAATGGCGCATGTTTTGTCGCGATTTGATGAGTGTGCACAAAGTAATTGACAAATATGCAAAAGGCCAATACGGTAAAATTTTTGACGGAGACGCATCAAATTCGTCGCGCACACGCGACCAATTTGAATTCCGTCAAATCCCACACGACTACGAAGTCGATCGCACCTTTTGATGCTTTCGGTTCGTGACCACGTCGCCCGGATTGACGGGACGGACGGCGTATCGGGAATTTTTTTCTAAAAATCCACTTTTGAAAATTAGTTTTTTCTCCAACTTCACAAACCAATAACTTTCTGTACAGTGCATGAAATTTAATTCTACAAAAAGGTTTAAAGCCCTTTAGGTTGTCTACATGTCTCTTCAAACCGATTTTGAAAATTCGCAACACGCTGGTCGCAAATCGGCCACAAAGTTGGGGTTTCGGGACAGTTTCTAAACCCAGAAAATCGAGTTTTTTCTCGATTTTGGAACTCGTTTTTTGTCGCACATGATGCGAATCGGCACGAACTAATTTAAGGTAATTAAAGGTGTATATGTTGGGATCATACCTGACCAAGTGGTTCATAAAACGACGGAGCGAGGAAGGAGAAATCTATTTCCGAAGTTGGTCCTTCGCTGACAGCTTCCACGTGCGGGTGGGATGCTCGTTGCACGTTTTTCGGCGATGGACGGCCACGAGTTGGTCGACGACGACGTCGGGGTGCACGTTGGGTTGGGGGTGATGGCTAGGGTTTGGTTTTTCTAAAAAAAATTCCTCTCTTTCTCTCTATAAATATATATATGTATATATATTTACATACGGTTAAATAAAGGGCCGCTCGGTTTATAAGGAAAAAGGGAGGAGGGCACTCGAGTTAAACGTAGCAGCTGCTGCTGCTTTGGATTGTGGGGGCATCTGTGTGTTTGTTTGTTTCTTATCTTTTTTTTTTCTTTTTCTTTTTCTTTCTTTAATAACTTAAGCTATTATATATATATTATTTATATTTTTTTTCTTTTTCTTTTTCTTTCTTTAATACCTTAAGCTATTATATTTATATAATTTATATATATTTATACACACACACACACACATACATACATACATACATACATACATACATAAATACATACATTATTTATTTACACATATACGTATATATTTATTTATATAAAATTATCCATTAATATTTACCCATTAATACAAATATATATATTTATGTATATATCCCATAAATAGAATAATTCCTAAATATATATAAATAAAAATCAGAATTTATTTATAAACAAAAACTAAATATTTTATTATATATATATTAAATATATTAAACTTTTATAAATAACAACTCTATCAGTAAAATACTTATTTAAATAAAAATATAAAACACTAACAATAATATTAAAATAATATTAAAATAATGAAATAATGTAAATGACCATATTAGCCCTATTCAGGAAAGTAGGGGTGACAAATCTACCTTCCTAAAAAAAATTTCATCCTCAAAATTAGAGCAAACTAGTACAATAACAGTAATAAGAATAAAGGAAAAAAAATACCTCAAGGCTCGAAGAGATAAGGGTAACGCTCACGCATCTCGTCCTCACTCTCCTAGGTAGACTCTCCTGGAGAGTGATGCCTCCATGCGACACGAACCAAAGGAATAACTTGGTTCCGGAGCACCTTCTCACGACGATCCAGAATCTCCACAGACTGCTCTGGATAGCGGAGAGTAGGCCCTACCACTAATTAGGAGTGATCCAATACGTGACTAGGGTCTGCCACGTACCGCCTCAACTACGACACATGGAACACGTTATGGACTTTCTCGAGCGTAGGCGGCAAGTCTAGTCGATAGGCCACTGCACCGGCCCTTCCAAGAATAGTGAAAGGTCTGATGAAGCGCGGACTAAGCTTTCCGCCTCTGCCAAAATGAATCGTGCCCCGTGTCGGAGAAATCCTCAGGAACACCATATCACCAACCTAGACACAAGACAAGACTCAATACAAGACCCTAAAGCAAACTATCACAAACAAGCATAAACAGAAACATATACTAACCTCGAACTCTAACGGTCTCCGGTAGCTATCGGCCCAATGCCGCTGTCTATCCTGATCCACCCGAAGTCTATCCCTGATCAACTTAACCTTCTCTGATGCATCCACCACCATCTCCGGGCCAAGTAAAACTCTCTCACCGACATCGTCCCATGACAAAGCAGTGCGACATCTCCGTCCGTATAGAGCCTCAAATGCGACATCTCTATACTGGCCTGATAGCTGTTGTTGTAAGAAAATTCTACCAGGTGAAGATGGTCCTCCCAAGATCCCCCGAAATCTAACACACAAGTGCGAAGCATATCCTCGAGTGTCTGGATGGTCCTCTCTGACTGCCCGTCTGTCTGGGGGTGATACGCAGTACTGAACTTGAGCTGGGTGCCCAAGCTAGTATGTAAACTCCTCCAAAAGTGGGAAGTGAAACGACTATCCCGATCCGAGACTATGCTCACCGGAACTCCGTGCAATCTGACTATCTGTCGCACATACATCTCTGCCAGCTTCTTCGTAGATAGTTCCACCTTGAAAGGCAAAAAGTGGGCCGATTTGGTCAATCTATCAACGATGACCCAAATCGCATCTTTCCCTCCTGAAGATCGTGGAAGTCCAGATACAAAGTCCACAGTGATGTGCTCCCACTTCCACTCTGGAATGGGTAGTGGCTGAAGCAGACCACCTGGCCTCTGTCTCTCGGCTTTTACCTGCTGGCACACTAAGCATCGAGATACAAACTGAGCTACATCTCGCTTCATGCCATACCACCATACATGCTCCCTCAGGTCTCTGTACATCTTGTTGGCTCCAGGATTCATAGAGTACTGGGAACAATATGCTTCCTGCATAATCTCCTCCCAAAGCTCTCCACTCGGTATGCACAATCTAGTACCGTGCCTCAGCGACCCATCTCGGCTATAGAGAAATCGTCTAGTAATTTGGCCTGTACCTGCTCCCTGATGCTCCTCAAGGTCACGTCATCAAACTGTGCTGATCTGACTCTGTCCATCAATGCAGACTGAATCTGTAAACTCTATTTCTGAATCTATATACTCAGAACGATCACCTCGATACCTAACCTTTCCAGATCAGCCAATAGATGACGATCTGCCGCCAAATACATAGCAACTGGATACCTGCTCAAGGCATTTGCAACTACGCTGGCCTTCCCTGGATGGTAATGCAAAGAGATATCGAAGTCCTTTATTAGTTCAAACCACCTCCTCTGCCTCATGTTCAATTCCTTCTGGGTGAACACGTACTTCAAGCTCTTGTGATCCGTAAAGATCTCAACTTACTGGCACACTCTATCCCGGATACTATACTACACTTATGGGATACTACCTTCTATTGTCTTTCTCAAATGAATGCGGGAAAATAAGTAGCATACGGGGCTCAGTTGAATGGGACAAGTGTTAATGTGGGTCGTGTCCATACTTTGGGTCAACAAGTTTGGGTCGAAATGGTGCCCCAAATTTGAGTCGAAAATAAAAGTGACTTCGTGGGATAAATCAAGATTGGGCCTTGTGTCAGAAAAGTCATATAACAATATAAAGCACAAGATGGTGTGCCTGAGTGGGACATGAAGGTCATGGGCGTAGGATGTCTTGTCTAGATCATCAATATGAAGTTGGTTTTAAGAAAACAACTAGTCTTGTGCTCCTAAATTAAAAGTCATGACAATGTGCATATGATAATCATAAATAAAAGTGGGAATGGTCAATGGCCTAAATTGATCTCAAAGTTGTGCGATACAAAGATAGTACAAGAAAACGAGTTTGAGTGGGACACGATATATCAAAATGAAGATAATCTTGTCTACTACAAACTCGTGAAGGAAGTTTCCAGAGATTGACATCTCTGACGCTCCAGAAATCAAAGTCACAGAAGAACATTCGTCTATCTAGTATACTCTCTCTAGGGTGTCTACCCAAGTCTTGACGCTGTCTACACAAGGCACTAACTCATCTATATGATACTTGGATGATACTTCTATACTAGGTTACTCATGTCCCTCCTCAAACTAGTCACTTAAAATGTTGGTGCCTAAACCTATATAACACTTGAAATACCCTGGCTATTGCTACTAGGGTACTCCTCCTATTCTGACACCCGGTACAACTCCTACCTTAACGCTCATTAATCACTCTAAGGTTTCTCATCTATATTTAATTATCAATAATCATATATAATACTTTCTAACCATACTCTAAACTATTAACACAATTACTCAAGGATACAGACCAATTGCAAATCACCAAGCCATCATACTACGAAGAACCTATAATGAAATGAGACTCTACAAGGACCTGGACTAATTAACTGAAACTATCCCTACTCCTAAGCTAATTGATGATGGAATAGAATCTATAATAACATAAGTGAAATGATAGAGATGATATGTTATGACCCTTATCAAGATACAATCTGATAATCATACCCGTTTGTTCAAAATCATGATACTCGGAGTCCTCGCCACGCCAGTAAGCAAGGCTGCGATAAACAGTAGATTCCATAACTAGGTATGCACCTCTATAATCATATCGTCTGGAATCCTCGCCACGCCGACTAGTATAGCTGCAAGAAATCTCAAATCTCATGACCAAGATATGTACATCCGAAGTCAGGCCTCTACGTTTCCGCCACGCCAGCTAATATAGCTGCGATAAACTCTAGGTTTCATAACTAAGTAGACGTTTTACCTTTCCGGTTATTTCCGTCAACATGTTATCAGAAGATACCAAAACTTAGGCCATAAAATTCATCTCGATATAAAAATCAAAATCAACGATGATCATTTAAAAACAAATTCAATAACAATGAGCAAGGGTGAACAGAAACAAGAGGAACAGATTTCAAATTGACGTTCAACCAAGATTCTCAAGGGTCATCCCAGGAATCTCTCAAAAGTCCTAAGCAAAGAGATCAATATGTCACATGATAAGATATCGTCAAGGAAGGACAATTTATTTCAAAATTTAAGAAGAGTTTGTCATGGTAATCAAAAGATTGGAGTTTTCCTAATATGTGATTGAGTAACTCCTATCATAACCTAAAACCTATATCCTAAGAGCAGGCTCGTAATTAGTACCCTAAGTCGAGTACCATTATGAAATTGCACTAGTTGCGACTCTGACCTGCATGGGCCACCATAAAAATGTGTCATGACCCGCACCCTGTTTAGGGGCACGAGAACGTGGGTACGTCCAGCCTACGCCGCAATATCGACGGTAGAACGCTGTAATGGTCATCTAGAATATATATAATCTAAGATACAATAATATAACCTGTCATCTCCGCACGGAGGAATATAACCACAACTCAATCACATAATTCTAAGGAAGATAATCACGATGATAAAGATAAAGATAAATATGAGATAAATAGTCTGAAATAGTACCGAACCACAATCACAAGTTCAGAGACCAAGCCATAAAACAATATCTCAAAATAAATACTACAACTCTCAAAGTATCAAACTGGAATGTAATCAAGACAAAATCTAGGTGAACTAGGCCACTACTGGCGGTACGTCCTCTACGAGCACCGGGTCCACAGGCTGGTCCTGGTCGTAGGCTCTATCTATGCCAAACCTGTAGTAGGTCGGGCAATCTGCATCTAAATCCTTTGAAAAACAATGGGGGTTATCCTGTCAGGATATGAGCAAGTACAAATGCCAACAGCAGTTCCATGTGAATTGACAAATACTATAAGAGACAATCATAATGAAATACAAGATGGAATATCAAGACTGAAAGTAAAACGGTACACGAGAACTGGATATCATGTCATGTGTGAGATATAAGATATACTGGAATATAAATAATGGAAAGTAATATGAGGTATGATGTAAACACAAAATAAAGTGCCATGAGATATTAAAGCGTTATGTGATCGGCTTGGGTCAAGATCAGGCTGTTCCATTTGACCGGCTATGCACAGGTAGTATAATAATGTAGGGATCAGGCCGGCCAAAATGAAAAGCTATGCACAAGTAGTATAAGGTCAGGCTACACCCTACGCGTGGTGAGGGAGGAGCTATGCGCAAGTAATAAACAAGTAAGGGTAATGATCACATAACCTCTAATAACTCCCCATCCCCGAGTAGTATAATGAATCCAGACATGAGAGGTCATGACACGGGATTCGAAGAGCAGGAGGCCAGTCCACTCCCAAATCGGTGTCTATACAAGTACAAGAAACAATACCGAACAATGTACTCATATACCAGGTAAACCAGGAATGACATCTCATGACGAGATTCACGTATACTAGTCCGTGTATTCTCGTGTCGAGAATCAAGTATAATACTACAACTGAATCGAATATAGTAGATATCAAGACAATGAAAACTATCAGAGAATGTACTCGCATGTCGTCCTGAGCTGAGAAAATCGAAACTACAACCCACTCAATGAGCCACGAACGGTCAACTCGCACAACTATCTTCTAATGCTGAAACAGACATTATCAACGTTCTCAGAATGGTCAAATTAGCTAGAAATGCCTATCCATAAGTCCAATTCTGGATACGGGGACAAAACGGTAATTTTGGGTCAAAATGGTGTCTGCCGTTGGACCCACTTTGAACCAAAATAATATGCCAGAACCTACGGTCTCTAATGTCATCAAACTATATGTCTACAGGTCCAATTTGACGAGACGAACCCAACGGTATGTCCAATTTTGGATTCCGGTGGGCTGTGCACAAAATCACCCGTTGAGTGGAATTGTGGGCCCGCCAAAATGGCGTCCCGATCAACGGTCTCAGAATCGAACCAAACTTGGCATACAGGACCAGAAAAATATTTTGAGTCCAATGGCACAAGTTTTGTCGCGATTTCATGAGTGTGCACAAAGTAATTGACAAATATGCAAAAGGCCGATACGGTGAATTTTTTTACGGATACGCATCAAATTCGTCGCGCACACGCGACCAATTTGAATTCTGTCAAATCCTACACGACCACGAAGTCGATACGCACCTTTCGATGCTTTCGGTTCGTGACCACGTCGCCCGAATTGACGGGACGGACGGCGTATCGGGAAATTTTTTCTAAAAATCCACTTTTGAAAATTAGTTTTTTCTCCAAATTCACAAACCAATAACTTTCTGTACAGTGCATGAAATTTAATTCTATAAAAAAGGTTTTAAAGCCCTATAGGTTGTTTACATGTCACTTCAAACCGATTTTGAAAATTTGCAACACGCTGGTCGCAAATCGGCCACAAAGTTGGGATTTCGGGACAGTTTCTAAACCCAGAAAATCGAGTTTTTTCTCGATTTTGGAAGTTATTTTTCGTCGCACATGATGCGAATCGGCACGAACTAATTTAAGGTAATTAAAGGTATCATACCTGACCAAGTGGTTCGTAAAACGACGGAGCGAGGAAGGAGAAATCTATTTCCGAAGTTGGTCCTTCGCTGACAGCTTCCACGCGCGGGTGGGATGCTCGTTACACGTTTCCCGGCGATGGACGGCCACGAGTTGGTCGACGGCGACGTCGGGGTGCACGTTGGGTTGGGGGTGACGGCTAGGGTTTGGTTTTTCTAAAAAAAATTCCTCTCTTTCTCTCTCTAAATATATATATATATGTATATATATTTACATACGGTTAAATAAGCTCGGTTTATAAGGAAAAAGGGAGGGGGCGCTCGAGTTAAACGTAGCAGCTGCTGCTGCTTTGGATTATAGGGGCATCTGTGTGTTTGTTTGTTTCTTATCTTTTTTTTTTCTTTTTCTTTCTTTAATACCTTAAGCTATTATATATATATATATATATATATATTATTTATATATATTTATACACACACACATAAATACATGCATACATACATACATACATACATTATTTATTTACACATATACGTATATATTTATTTATATAAAATAACCCATTAATATTTACCCATTAATACAAATATATATATTTATGTATATATCCCATAAATAGAATAATTCCTAAATATATATAAATAAAAATCAGAATTTATTTATAAACAAAAACTAAATATTTTATTATATATATATTAAATATATTAAACTTTTATAAATAACAACTCTATCAATAAAATACTTATTTAAATAATAATATAAAACACTAACAATGATATTAAAATAATATTAAAATAATGAAATAATGTAAATGACCATATTAGCCCTATTCAGGAAAGTGGGGGTGACATCTTGCTCACGTAAAGCCACTTTTACGCTTGGGGCCTCTTGGCCTAGCGTAGAGGTTCGCTAGCGTAGAGTCTTGAGTCCCCTTTTGCGTACCCGATTGTCTTTATGTCCTTGCAATTTTTTATGAACTTGTTAATCACGAATTGATTGGCATGACTGGACTGATAATTGTACTTGGCACGGTATAACAAGTGAATTGACATGACATGAAAAGACATGACAAGCAAGCCTGATGGGAACTATTGAATGCTGTTGCGACGGCTAGCATGACATGACAAGAATGAATGGCCTGGACACCGTGGACGATTGTGTTTGTACAAATAAACCAATACTGTTTCGCATTATGTCTAGGGCAGGGACCCCTGAGTACCACGGTCAGGGGTACATACTACAATTGACTAAGGCTAATAACTAGAATAATCCAGTAGTCATGAAGAGATTTCCCAGCTACAGGCAATCCTGTTATCTAGGCGCGCAAGTGGACTTGTAGCCTGCCGACGAGTAGGGCACATTTCCAGCACACTGTCATGTGTTGTACCCTTCATGAACGAATATTCGATCTGGATAACCTGGATGGTCTGTAGGGCTTGTGGCTGTTGGAATATCTCATTGCATCTTGCTAGTAACTAGGCCTGTAATAACCCTAGTTAGTTAAAGTATTAAGCCATACTCATTGCTTGGCCGCGATTGATTGGATGGAGTCTAACCCAGTCTAGTCTTGTCCTGATCCTGTACAAGATTGTAACATGACCTGATTGCTTGTGCTTTATTTTATCGATAAATGGTGGAAAACCAAGTTCCGTTCAGATGAAGGGTTACAATCCCGGTCCTTGTTTGGTTTAAGGATTATAACCTGGCTATCTGAATAGTCCCACGGTTATCGCATCGTATATCCTCATGATTTTTTCATATCTCCAGTTTTAATATGTTATTATGTTTTATGCTAACTGATGGTTTTAGTTCTTAAGTGAAGCCTCCTTTGTGGCACTTGCTCTTTCTGGGATCTGACCCAGCTGGTTTTGCGTGGCCAGATACCGGAGCAGCTCCAGAGGATCTCCCTACCTTCCAGCTAGATGGTGACCACCAGGCGTAACCCTGGCAACGAGTGGGTTTTATTTTGCTCTTCCACTCTATTGTAAAAATATTCTTTTGAGGCGTTTAGCCGACGAGCACGTGTTAGCTCGATTGCACTTTACTTACTTTCTGCCTACGGGCTGTAGCATGATTAACAAATCCTAGGGTTCATCATGCATGACTGAAACTCTTGCTAGTCTTCACATTTTGTATGACTAGCTTCATGATCATCCAAATATGTAGTGTACGGGACGCCTTACTATTGTATATTTGGTGCTCTGACATCTTGTAACTGTTATTACTTGCTTGAGATTGAGACAATAGGCTTGTTCATGACCATAAGAGACTGATGGCTTATAGTTAAATCCTCATGTATCTAGACAGCCGTGCCGTATAGCGAGGTGGATTGTACTTCAATATACGTAGCTGGCTATGTCCGCCCCCGCTCTCCAGTATTTTGGTTCTGGGGCGTTACAGAGAATGACCATTCTCCATTCTTAAAATCACAGAGAATGGTCAACATGGAGAATCAATTCTCCATGTTAAAATCATGGAGAATCAATTCTCCGTGTTAAAATTACAGAGAATGATGGAGAACAATTGATATAAATCTAATTTTTTGTTGATGATGATGAGCGATGATCGAAGTTCGACTGAAGAAAAGTACAGTGAATTACGAACGTTTTTTGCGATCTCTGTTGAAGATGAGAGCAATATAATTCAGATCTCTCGTGAAGAATGTAACTCCATTTTTCCCGTTTTTAGTAGAATTTAAAATTTTAATAATAATACTTCTTTCTTTTTCTTAAAAATAGATATTTTATGAATATTTTGGAGGGAAGAAAATTGGGAGCAGGAATTTAAAATTCAAAAGTTTGTTATAACTAATTTAGTGGTTCCCACTTAATTTAAATATTTTTTTAACTGATTTTTGATTAATTGTGCAAATAGCGAAAAGGGGGAGGGCTAGAGTGATTATATGCCGATGGTGGGGGGGCCTATATGCAAAAGTTGTTTTCACTTTATAATCAACTCACTGGAGAGAGAGAGATTCATTACTGAGCTCTCAATTCTCCATTCCCTTCTCTAATTTCTCCTCGGCCCCAATTCCTGGAGAAGCGGTAGCCCTATGCGGCTCCGGCAGCGGCGAGGGGTCGAGCTACTCCGGTGATGGCGACAATTCTCTCTGGCCACTAAGACTGCAGCAGCAGCACCTCTCCCGCGGCATTTTCGACAGCGACGACCGGACAAGTCTCCGGCGACATCGACGGCAATAGCACAGCTTCGACACGGATCATCTGATGGCGATGATGACTGAGATTCCGAGAGCCGAGTTCGAGTAGCATAGCGACGGCACATGTCTTTTCTGTAACGCCCCAGAACCAGAATACTGGAGAACGGGGGCGTACATAGCCAGCTACGTATATTAAAGTGCAACCCACCTCGCTATACGGTCACGGCTGTCTAGATACATGAGGGTTTAGCTACAAGCCAACAGTCTCCTATGGTCATGAACAAGCCTATTGTCTCAATCTCAAGCAAGCAAGTAAATGTTACAAGATGTAAGACCACCAAATATACAATAGTAAGGCGTCCCATACATTACATATTGGATGATCATGAAGCTAGTCGTATAAAATGTCAGGACTAGCAAGAGTTTCAGTCATACATGATCAACCCTAGGATCTGTCAATCATGTTACAGCCCGTAGGCAGACAGTAAGTAAAGGTACAATACGAGCTAACACGTGCTCGCCGGCTAAACGCCTCAAAAGAATAATTTTACAATAAAGTGGGAGGACAAAAAGAAATCTACTCGTTGCCAGGGTTACGCCTGGTGGTCACCATCTGGCTGGAAGACAGGTAGATCCTCTGGTGCTACTCCGATATCTGGCCACACAAAACCAGCTGGGTCAGACCCCAGAAAGAGCAAGTTCCACAAAGGAGGCTTCACTTAGAAACTAAAACCAGCATATCACAATAGAATATTAAAGATAAATAATAACTTAAGAACTGATAATAATAGAGATAACAACAGTAAACTGAGTACGAGGAAACCATTCAAGTAGCCAGGTCACAACCCTTAAACCAAACAAGGACCGTGGTTGTAATCCTTCACCTGAATAGAAATCCGTCTCAAATACTATTGGTACATAAGACAATAAACGAAGGGTGGACACAGAACTTCTCCGGGAGCCAGTTACAACCCTTAAACCAAACAAGGACCGGGGTTGTAACCCTTCGCCTGAACAGAACTGGACCCCTGATCTTTATTGCTAAGGCCAGTATAAATAATCATGGTATTAAGGTAAGGTAAAACATGACGAACGTGGCATAGGGTTGCAATGAGACAATAAACGAAGAGAGGACACAGAACTGCTCCGGGAGCCAATTACAACCCTTAAACCAAACAAGGACCGGAGTTGTAACCCTTTGCCTGAACAGAACTGGACCCCCGATCGCTATTGTTAAGGCAAGCATCAATAATCATGTCTTGTCACAATCTTGTACAGGATCAGGATAGGATTAAGCTGGAATAAACTCCATCCAATCAATCATGACCAATCAAGAGTACGACTTGATACTTTTAACTAACTAGGGTTATCACAGGCCTAGTTACTAGCAAGATGCAATGAGATTATCCCAACAGCCACAAGCCCTGCAGACCATCCGGTTATCCGCGTCGAATGTCCATTTATGAAGAATGCAACACGTGACTGTGTGCTGGAAATGTGCCCTACTCGTCGGTAGGCTACAAGTCCACTTAAGGCGCCCAGATAACGGGATTGCCTGTAGCTGGAAATCTCTCCATGACTACTGATTTATTCTAGTTTATTAACCTTAGTAAATTGCAGTAGGTATTCCTGACCGTGGTATTCAGAGAGCCCATCCTAGACATGATGCAAGACAGTACTGGTTTATTGTATAAACGCAATCGCCCACGGTGTCCAGGCCATTCATACTAGTCATGTCAAGCTAGCTGTCGTAACAGCATATCGAGATATATCATGTCAGTTTACTGGTCATGAGTGCGCCATGGCGGACCACTATCGTGTTCATGGAACATATCAGATCTTACATGGCATGAGCATAAATATGATATTTTAATTTAATAATAATAATAATAGTAATATAATACTAATACAAGGCAATAAGACTGTGAAAGGAGCCATGCGGCTAAGAGATATATGCTCATGCAGCTGGAAAAGAACAACACATGCGGCTCGGAAGAGCGCAAGGGCCTCATGCGGCAGCGGAGGATCGGGCTTATGCGGCTGGAGAAGAGTGCGCGCTCATGCGGCTGGGATAGCAGAGCCTTATGCGGCTACAGGGGGGTTGGCTTCATACGGCAGAAAAGTAATGGGGGCTCATGCGGCTGGGAAAGAACAGCACATGCAGCTCGGAAGAGCGTAAGGGCCTCATGCGGCAGCGGAGGATCGGACTTATGCGGCTGGAAAAGAGTGCGTGCTCATGCGGCTGAAGGACATCACTGCATATGCGGCTGCGGAGCTTGCGAGACTTATGCGGCTCGGTTGAGCAGTGCCATGCGGCTCGATCAATAAGTTTATGCGGCTCAGAGTAACCTTGGCCTTATGCGACTGAGAAGGGTCGGGGATTATACGGCTGGATTTAGTCAAGCCTATGCGGTTGCAAGTGTTTAATATTCATGCGGCTGGACGTGCTGAGGCTCTATGCGGCTGGATAGAGACAGAAGTCTATGCGGCTGGAAATTGCCCAGGCTTATGTGGCTGGAAGAACATTTGCCGCATGAAATGCGGTCAAGAACTGTTCTTCTTCTTCCAATTTTCGAGAAGGAGAACACCATGAAGCCATGCTTCCAAGCTCCACAAAACCTTCATCCAGAGTCTAAATCCGGACTTCCATAGGTCAAAATAGGGCAGAATGAAATTCTCTACAACATGGAACCATCAAAACTTGGAAATAATAATGTTAAGTAGATTAAAACCCAAGAAATCCAAAAATACTATAAGCTTAGATCTACACAAATTTAGCCATAAAAATTGAAAATGCCAAGCACTAAAGAGTCTTAGAATGTTGCAAGGAAAAAAATGGAACAATAAATCTTGAGTTCCTCCATGAAGCAAGTTGCACTTGCCTAAGCTCTCTCTTACTCTCCTGGTGGTTGAAGAAGTAATGGTGGAAAAGAATAAGTAAATGAAGAGAGAGAATGAGGGGAATGGGTTAAATAAGGAGGGTGGTGGTAGGTAGGAGGGTTCACCTTTGGTTCATGATGAACCAAAGCAAACCAAGCCAAGCCGAACCAATCCAAGAATAAACCAATCAATGAAATGCTAGAATAAATTAAGCAGGAAGACATGCAATACGGATCAAATTACGTATACGTATACCAAGATACGTAATACGAACCACAGGTATTACAACTCTACCCACCTTAAAAGAATTTCGCCCTCGGAATTGAGTTAAGAGGCTAGAGGGACAAGAACAAGCTATACTATTCACAGGCAAGCTATACTAATCAAGCAATCAGGTAATTATTCATGCAAGCAAGGAATCGAAGACATGAGGCATAAGAAAGATATTATACCTCACGAGTCAAACAGGTCGGGATATCGCGATCGGATATCATCCTCACGTTCCCACGTTGACTCACCCAAAGAGTGATGACCCTAAGCAACTCAGACTAACTTGATAGTCTTGTTCTTGAGTGTCTTCTCTCTTCGGTCCAATATAGACACGGGCCACTCCTCATACGAAAGGTTGGTACCAACAACCAATTCCGAATGATCCAGGATGTGGCTCGGGTTCGGGATATACCGTCGTAGTTAGGATACATGGAATACGTCATACACCTCACGTAGCGATGGTGGAAGAGCGAGACTATAGAATACATCTCCTACTCGCTCCAGAATGTCAAATGGCTCTATATACCTAGGACTAAGCTTTCGTCGTACACCGAAATGAATGATGCCACGGTTAGGCGAAATCCTCAGGAATACATGGTCACCGACCGAAAATTCAAGGGGTCGCCAATGAGAATCGGCCCAATGACGCTGACGATCTTGGGCAACTCGAAGATGATCTCTGACTCTCCTGACCACTTCAACGATCTGAGCAATTATTTCCGGACCGAGCATCTGTCTCTCTCCGACATCGTCCCATGCTAGCGGGGATCGGCACTTCCTACCATACAGTGCCTCGAACGGTGCCATCTGGATACTGGCCTAGAAACTGTTGTTGTATGAGAACTCCACCAGGTGCAGGTGATCTTCCCACGAACTACCGAAGTCGAGTGTGCAAGATCTCAACATATCCTCAAGAGTCTGGATCGTGCGTTCCGACTGGCCATCTGTCTGCGGGTGATAGGCTGAGCTGAACTGGAGACGAGTTCCCAAACTCTCTTGCAGGCTACGTCAAAAGTGCGACATGAATCTCGAATCTCTGTCCGAGGTGATACTGACTGGTACCCCATGAAGTCTGACTATCTGTTGGAGGTACATCTCTGCTAGCTGAGCCGTCGACTGACCAACTCTGAACGGGAGAAAGTGATCCACCTTCGTGAGCCTGTCTATGACAACCCAAATAGCGTCTCTGCCAGCCGGGGATCTAGACAATCCAGCCACAAAATCTATGGTTATATGCTTCCACTTCCATTCTGGAATCGACAAGGGCTGAAGAAGTCCAACTGGCCTCTGATGTTCAGCTTTAACTTGTTGGCAAACCAAACATCGAGAGACAAACCAGGCTATCTCCTTTTTCATGCCATTCCACCAAAAGTGCTGACGAATATCACGGTACATCTTCGTACCGCCGGGATGAATAGAATACTGCGAACTGTGAGCCTCTGTCATGATCTCCTGTCTGATATCTCCACTGGGTACACAAAGACGCTTCCCATGTCGAAGTGTACCGTTGTCACTTCCCATTTTCAGGATACGTATTTTAAATACATATACTGCTGGAATGTATTCATTTAATATTTATCAGGTATTGTTCTGTATTTAAATTCCTTTAATTTTCTGCTAATTATCTTTCTGCATTTTACTTTCTGTTTTGCTTTTGGGTTCGACCCGAGTTGGTTTATTTTTCGGTCTTGGATGGTTCAACATGAACCCAACTCTCTACCTACCACCACTCCTTCATTTAAAGCCCCATTTCCTTTCTCTCTCTTTATTACTTCACCATTAATCTTATTCTTCCTCATAAACTCTTCCCCACCTACCCAGCCGCATAGGCAAGTGCCAACTTGCTTCTTGATGGATTTCCATTTTTGTTGTTCTATTGTCTTCCTCTCAAGATTCTTAGATACTTTAGTACTTAGCATTTTCAATTTCCATGGCACATTTCATGTAGATCTAAGTTTAATATATTTTTGGATTTCTTAGGTTTTGATCTAGTAACTTTGTTATTTTTCAAGTTTTGATGGTTCCATGTTGTAGAAAATTTTGTTCTACCCCATTTCGACTTATAGAAATCCAGATTTGGACTTGAAATGAAGGATTTATGGAGCTTGGAAGCAATGGCTTCCCATGGTTCTTCTTCTCGGAAAAGTGGAGAAGAAGAACAGTGCTTGACCGCATGAGTTTTCATGTAGTAAGCCTTCCTTGGCCGCATGGCATTCCTGGCCGCATACCATTTCTTAGCCGCATCAAGAGTTTCGGCCGCATGAAGTGTCTGGCCGCATGGAGTTTCGGCCGCATGAAGTGTCTGGCCGCATGGAGTTTCTGCCGCATGGAGTGCCTGGGCGCATAAAATTCTGAGCCGCATAAGCTTGGTTATTTCCAGCCGCATATGCTCCGTCCATTTTGACCGCATGAGTATTACATCATGGCCGCATATGACTTAACTCTGATCGCGTGAACTCTGAACTGTTCAACCGCATAGAATTTTCCAGCCGCATGAGTTTCTTTCCAGCCGCATGAGACATGTCTTCCCAGCCGCATAAGGTCCAATACATTCTTAGCCGCATAAGACTTGGTCTGTCCAGCCGCATGGGGTTGTACTTTTTCAGCCGTATGACTTGTTAGTTTCGTAGCCGCATGTGCCAACCCTAGCCACATATGATATTTTTTAGCCGCATATGCATATTTTCAACCGCATATAGGCTTACCATTCTCTGGCCGCATAGACCCGATCGACCCCGACCGCATGAGCTAGTGACCCGAGCCGCATAGAGTTCCTATCCCCAGCCGCATGGACTCATTATTTCCGAGCCGCATATGCATGTTTTACTCAGCCGCATGAATCAATAAATTCCTAGCCGCATGAACTCTGGTCCTAATGCCTTTTGGCCGAATCTTGCCCCGAATTGACATTGATTGACATTGATTGGTTGTCTTGGTATTTATTAACATTAATTGTTATCTTGACATTAATTAACATTGATCATGCGTTCCTAGTTGGAACTAAGAGACTGGCTAGTCGTCTTATTAAATTGAATGAATGAGACACGTTCATATGAAATATGAACTATTGTAATCGATTGGCCAATCCCGAATATTGGCATACAGGCACATGCAGGCTTTAATTTATTTATTTATTTATTTATTTATTTTACAAAGCAGCATGTGTACTTTATGGTCAAGGCATGATTATTTTGTAGATAGTTTTGATTATTGCATTACGCTATGTAAGACCTACAACCTAACCGCACAGATATCGTTGTAGAGTTGGGCATATCGTACTCTGTACGGAAGTACTCATTCTGAATAACCATGATCCACGGCATGGGATTTCACTTAACATAGAGGCGATTAACTTAAACAAAATAATGATTGCATAGAGATGATGGATTCCCGAGTTCTTACATGGCAGCCCTCTTTGGGACTATTAGTGCCCGACAGGCCGGCTGGTTCCCACAGATACTGCAAATCTGCCACACGGGCAGGGAGCGGTATCTGGTTATATTATTTATTGTATATTGTATATTGATGACGGGCGTCCCGCTGGGACTCGTCAAATTCATGATTGGCATAATTGATTGATTGGATAGACTAGCCTTGCTTGCACATAGTAAGAACTGAGGAATCCTTATTATACAATTCCAAGATAACTTGGAACTCACCATAGCAAGCCGTAGTAGTTGCATGGCCGTTTAAGTTGACTTGTTTGTGTACTGTACCTACTCCGTCGACTAACTGAGATGATCAGAATGTCAGGGCATGATGGGCCAACTTCTGTCCTTGTTTGGTTGGGAAGTTGGTTCGAAGTGTCGTGATGTAATGTGAATTTCAGTAGCAGCAGAGATCTATATATCATATTCTCTTACTACTGGTTTTTATTTCTCATATCGTGCTCCCTTGCGGTACTTGCTATTAGAGGTCTAACCTCTCCGGTTTTACATGGCCAGATTTAGAGCCGGTCCCCGAGGACTCAGCTTACTTCTATCTCCAAGATGGTCATTACTAGAGGAATGATCGCAGGAGGACTCGAGTGGGTTCCTTACCTCTCCGCTCGTTTTGTTATTTACTTTATACTTGCCGTTTGGCACCGACCTGTTAGTCGGATTGTCCTGTAATTACTTTTGCATAATTGTAACTAAGTCAGGCTGCAGCTGATAAATAATTGTGTGTACCTTGCTTCATCATCCGGCTATGTTTTGTAAAGCCAGATATCAAGAATATTTTGACTGAGCGTTTGGGACACCCTACTGCTTTATCTTACATGTTCTCCATTTATGTTTCTTGTTTGAATGATTGAGACAATAGATGTGAAGTGACCATAGTGAGACTTTTATGTAGTATGCACCCCTTGTCTTTTAGACAGCATTGATCGTATTATACAGTATTCATCTACCCGTAATACGTAGCTGGCTGAGTCATTCCCCCGCTCTCCAGTATTCTGGTTCTGGGGCGTGACAAGATTTTAGTGGTGGCCCATGCAGGTCTATTTCAGACTTGTGGGGTATTTTATTTATAGGATGTCTCAATCACACATGTTTCCCCTTGATCTCATGATTCGTTGATTCTCGACCCTAGCTTGACCTTCCGGTATCCTTGGACTTCATTGATCTTCCCTGTTCGATCGTTTGATTGTTCTCTTGTCCCTTTTCTTAGGGGCACCTCGTCCGCATCTATCAGAACTGGACAGCAACAACAAGGGCAATATGGACAACATGACCAGGTTGGTCAGCTACAAGGGCCAGAACTACCTCAAGAGACTATCCAAGAAGAAGTGATAGTGGAACCAGCAGCTGGACCACAATATCCGGAGGTTCCTACACCACCAATAGTTCCACCTACCCCTGTAGAAGTGGACACACCAGCCCTTCTGGAGATCATGAGAGGAATGATGGCCACTCAGCAACATCAGATGTTAGCCCAGCAGTGCATGCACGCTCAGTTGCAGGAGCAGAACGTACAACTCAACCAAAGGCTACAGACGGCTTTGGAACGAGGGGCGAGGACAGATTCAGGAGCATCAACCAGATTTTGCAAGTACAACTCCCATCGTTTCGAGGGTACGGAAGATGCCATCGCAGCAGATGCATGGCTTAAGGATATTGAGGCCATTTTGACAGCCGCTAAGGTGCCGGCAGAAGAACGTATGGATCAGGTGAAGTTGTTACTTCAGGATCTCGTACGTGATTGGTGGGAATCAGAAGAAGTAGGCTTCAGACATCCTGTTGCTTGGGACGATTTTACATCAATATTCAAGACCAAGTACTATGGAGTTGTGGCACAGTTTGAGCTACAACAGAAGTTTATCAACCTCAAACAGGCCGACAAGACGGTAGATGCTTATGCAGTGGAGTTCTGCAGATTGAGTAGGTTCGCCCCAGAGATGGTAGCAACAGAGAGCCAGAGGGCTATGAGGTTCCAACAAGGGTTTCATCTTGAACTCTTTCAATTGATAAAGGGACACAATTATCAAACTTTTGACGAAGTATTGACGGCAACCTGAACGCATGAGATCACCATTCAGAGGATCACGGCAAGGACTGGAGGCCAGAAGAGATCCCACAGTCAGATTGAAGGAGAAGGGGGAGTAGCGCCCCGAACAACAGCACCGTCCCTTGGCATTCGCATTCACGATGTGGCAATGCGAGGGCCAGCACCACCAAAGCAGCAGCAGCAGCAACAGCAACAGAGGAAGAACCAGCAAACTCCAGCGGGCTACACTTATTGTGGGAAGGTAGGGCACACTAGAGATGTGTGTCGGACATTGAACGGGCAGTGTTTAATATGTGGAAGTCCAGATCATCAGGTTACTACTTGTCCTATGAATTCGAGGTCAGGAGGACCAGTACAACAATTTCCTGCTCTGCCAGCACTAGGGACAGACCAGTATCGAGGACTAGCGGTGGCGGCAAGACCGTTGGCACAGCGCCCGTTCATGTCGCAAGCTCAGATGTTTCGGCAGCAGGGACCGCCGATACAGCAATACCAATATAGACCACCCCAGCATCATCAAGGCAGGGGCCAGCAGCAGCACCAGGCTAGGCTGCAACAAGGGAACCAACAAGGAGGTCGAGGCAGGCATACACCCTGTCCTTAGAAGAGGCATTGGCATCGAGATATGTTATGGCAGGTAACATTCTCGTCGCCTCATATCCTGCAGTAGCATTGTTTGATTCGGGAGCATCACACTCATTTATATCTGCATAATTTGCGACACGGCTAGGAATGGAGTTCGAAACATTGCCAGGGAGGTTGAATATACTCACTGGTAATGGGCTCGTAGGAGTTAGTAGAGTTATTTTAGCGTGTAGCATTGTAGTTTGCGGGCATTCCTTACCCGCCCGGTTGATAGAATTTTTTGTTAGAAATTTCGACGTTATCTTAGGCATGGACTGGCTGAAAGACAGTCATACGATAATAGATTGTCGTAGAGGGAGTGTATCTTTTGATATTCCAGGCAAGAAGTAGTTCACCTTAGTCAGATCAGTGGCAACTCAACAAGAGCAGGGAGTAGTGACGATAATGGAGGAAGTTTCAGTTCCGAAGGTAGTTGAAGAGTTTTTAGACGTATTTCCCGAAGAACTTCCAGGTCTACCACCGGTTAGAGATATTGAGTTCAGCATAGAATTGGTACCTGGAACTAAATCGATATCAGATCGAGTTTATAGAATGGCGGATTCAGAGTAGGCCAAGGTATATCAGCACATAGAGGAATTGAAAGAGAAGCAGTTCATCTAAGCTAGCATATCACCATGGGCAGCACTAGTGGTACTTGTAGGAAAGAAGGATGGGTCATCCAGATTGTGTATTGACTACAGAAAGCTCAACGCGGCAACAGTGAAGAACAAGTACCCACTACCAAGGATCGACGACTTGTTTGACCAATTGAGCAGAGCTAGAGTTTTCTCCAAGATAGATCTTCGTTCAGGGTATCATCAAGTGAGGGTTCGGAAGGAGGATATTCCCAAGACAGCATTCAAGTCGAAGTATGGGCATTACAAATTCTTGTTAATGCCGTTTCGTTTGACTAATGCTCCAGCAATATTTATAGATTTGATGAACCGCATCTTTATCCCATACTTAGATCAATTTGTCGTTGTGTTTCTTGACGACATTCTCGTATACTCTGCTAGTGAGGAGGAGCATGAAGATCACCTCAGGAAAGTGTCACAAGTTCTGAGAGAGAACCAGTTGTATGCCAAGCTCAGCAAGTATGAGTTTTGGACGGATCGAATTTCATTCTTAGGACATATCATATTAGAAACTGGAGTAGCAGTGGATCCCAAGAAGGTAGAAGTAGTAGAGAGTTGGCCAGTACCCAAGATCGTAGCTGATGTACAGAGTTTCTTGGGATTGGCAGGATATTATAGAAGGTTCGTATCAGACTTTGCGAGACTTTCAGCACCCATGACCCGCTTAACATGGAAAGATGTGTCATTCGTTTGGTCGAAAGAATGCCATGCATCATTTGAGAATCTGAAGCAGAAATTGATATCAGCGTCTATTCTTACATTGCCAGTTGGACTCGAAGGTTTTACTGTATATTGTGATGCGTCAGGTAAAGGACTTGATGCGTCCTCATGCAGCATGGAAAGGTGATAGCGTATGCATCTAGGCAACTTCGGGACCACGAGAATAATTATCCAACTCATGACTTGGAGTTGGCAGCAGTAGTATTTGCTTTGAAGCTATGGAGGCATTACTTGTACGGTGATCGAGTAGACATGTACACAGACCACAAAAGTCTGAAGTACATCTTTACTCAGAAGGAACTGAACATGAGACTGAGAAGATGGTTGGAGTTGATCAAGGATTATGACGTGGAGCTTCAGTATCATCCAGGCAAGGCTAATGGGGTAGCAGATGCTCTCAGCAGGAGAGGCGGCGCATTTATGTTGACCACACAGAAGCATATCTTAGAAGACCTTCAGGAGATGGGTATCGAAGTTATACTTCCTAGTGATGAAGGAATTCTGACGAGTTTACAAGTTCAATCTGACTTAGTAGATAGGATCAAGGCAGCTCAGGTACAGGACCCAAGGATTCAGAAACTCAGGACAGAATGTGAGTCGGGACTCAGAAAGGAGATGCAAATCCATGAAGATGGTACACTTAAGTTTGGATCACGTCTATGTGTGCCTAGTGGAGATATCAGACAGGAGGTTATGACAGAAGCTCACAGTTCTCAGTATTCTATATACCCTGGAGGGACCAAGATGTACCAAGATATCAAGCAGCATTTCTGGTGGAACAGGATAAAGAGGGAGATAGCTAGATTTATTTCCCATTGCTTGGTATGTCAGCAAGTGAAGGCAGAACAGCAGAGGCCAGTTGGGTTATTGCAACCGCTTCCTATTCCGGAATGGAAATGGGAACATATTACAATGGACTTTGTGACCGGTTTATCAAGATCACCAAGTGGTAAAGATGCTATTTGGGTGATAGTAGATCAGCTTACAAAGGTGGTACATTTTCTTCCTTTCTGTTTGCCATGAAATATAAAAGAGCAGAACAATTATCAGAGGACTGGACTTTTACTTCACAATACAAACTCGCTTGTACAAAGAAAGCCTAGAGACGAAAACCTAGGTACAACAATCTAAGTACAATTGTTTATTTTAGATTCTGGGGGGTGACGGTAGAGGCTCGGGAAAGCGACGGCAGCTCTGCCTTACTCCTTGGACGATCGGGTGCAGCCCTGGCTCTGTAGAAGAACTGCTTGGCATTGCTGAAGAAATGCTCTCTTTTCAGGCTCTCTCTTTGGCTCTTTGGCTCTCGCTGTCTCTCTCTGTATATGTATATGACTCCGTGTGTCTGCCTGTGTATCTCGTAAGGAAATGGCACCTTGCTATTTATAAGAGTGGGGGGCCTCATTAGGGTTTACAATGATTGCCCATTCTTGAAAGTCGGCGGCTAAGGATCACTGGATCTGGACCGTTCATCGAGATTTGAGCAATAAATATGATTGCATCAAATCTTTTATCGGTAATTAATACTGATTGACATAAATCCTCCTGATTTGTCATGCCAACCTCGGATTTCTCGACACGTGTCATTAATTTGCTTGTTTACAAATGATCTGATTTGATTCTAATATTTTATTGGGATTTGTTGAGGGATTTCGATCAATCTGATGCCACGTGCCCTGCTATCATGCCACGTGTCGTAACTGCAAGCCACATCAGAAATCTGAGCCGCAAAAAAGTTGCTCCTTATTGGGCCGCATAAGGCTGGCCACGTGTCAAGGCTGCCTGAGAGTGGTCCCCTGAACATTTGGACCGCATGGTAATGATTTGAGCCGCATGAGTGTGGATGACCGCATGATGGGTGCCTTCTTCGTGAACCGCATGAAGATAGTCTTCGTGAGCCGCATGAAGATAGTCTTCGTGAGCCGCATAGGGCTAGTCTTCGTGAGGCGCATGAGGATAGTCTTAGTGAGCCGCATGGGGCTAGTCTTCATGAGCCGTATGGGGGAGCCTCCGTTTGGGCTGCGTTAGGGAGCCTCCGCTTGGGCCACATAGGATGGTCTCTACTTGAGCTGCATACGACTGTCCACGTGTCAAGGCCGTATGACAGTTTCTGAATCTCGGAGGATCGTGTCAGAGATTTTCTTCGCTTTCCTAGGAGTCCATCATTATGAGGGAGTCATAATGATATCTTTGTGTCAGAACTGTCACCTTGTCAGAGCTGTCAGCCGTCAAGGCATTTAATGTAGTAAGGGACAATCGAAAGAGCTGTTTGCAGGCCACGTGGCTTCCCTCTGAGCCGCATAGAACTTGTTTGAGCCGCATAGACGCTCGAGCCACATGGATACTTGAGCCGCATGAACTCTCTGAGCTGTATGGGGCTCTCTGGCCGCATGGATCTTTCTTTATTCTTTTGCAAGCTTCTACAAGACCCCCTTCAAAGTTTTCAATTTGCAAAATTGAAATACTTTGAATAAGAAGCATGGCCATGTATAAATTCTCCTGGCCGTATATGATGTCTTGGCCGTATGGATGTTTCGGCCGCATGGATGTCTCGGCTGCATGGATGTCTTGGCCGCATGGATGTCTCGGCCGTATGGATGTCTCGACCGCATGGATGTCTCGGCCGCATAGCTTCTTGCCACGTGTGCGCATCATTAATTGCCTTAAATTCGTTCTAGTGCCGCCTTTAGGGGAAATTCCAAGGGTCGACTCATTAAATCTTTGGATTTTATGCCCTGGGTGAATCTCCTTTATGAAAGAGGGGACAAAATCCGAGGAGTCGATTTCGTCTTTCCTGAGGCGGTTTATTAGTCTACGTGTTCCCCCCTCTCTTGTCCTATAAATAAGAGGAGTTTAAGAGAGAAAACTTATTTACTTTTTCCTTTACTTCGAACTTTCCCTACCCCATTGTCATCCTCTTCTTCAATTGCCAATGGCTTCCAAGAAGACCGTTGCAGTGAAGGGCAAGAAGGCGGCGTCTTCGTCGTCTGCGACGGCGAAGGTCAAGAAGACTGCATCTACTTCAACCGTGGCCGCTCCTCCGCCGGCCGTCGTGCCCGCAGCTCACCCTGACGTCCATCCTCCTATTGCTAGTAAGGACTTTATGTGGGTTTAAAGAACCCTAACTGCTATGGCTACGTTGCATGCTTTATGCACAAGCCTTTATTTCCCTGTGAGCCGCATGTTCGTCCTACGGTCGAGCCGCAAGCCGCATAAGGATAGCCACTGTGGCCGCATACGCGTTTCGCCAACAAAGCCGCATAAGCTACACTGAGCCACATAGATTTGCACACTTTTTTTGTCACGTGGTCCGCACGAACTTATCCGATCCCTGCGGGCCCTATGAAAGCACTGTCGTATGACCCTTCATTAAGTGGAGCCGCATGAATGTTCTTCTGAGCTTGAGCTGCATGAGGCTTCCGTAAGTTGGAGCCGCATAAGTATTCTCCTGAGCCGCATGAGGCTTTGTTAAGTTGGAGCCGCATAAGTGTTCTCCTGAGCCGCATGAGGCTTTGTTAAGTTGGAGCCGCATAAGCTCGAAAGCACCCATTAGTTCCTTTTTTGTCCATCCTTTTAACTTATCTTTTTCTGTCTTCTTCTCAGTGAATTTGCCGGTTAATGCTGCTGGAGAGCTCCCGGTAGGCTGCGTCCAAGCTGTTCTGGGCTATAGGTATGACCATATAGTCCAGCATATGGCGGACCAGTTTCCGAGTGACGAGCCTCCGGCGAGATCGAATGCCCTCAAGAATCAGCCTTTCTATTTTCTTAATGCTATGATGAACTCGAGAAAATTAGGAGGGGAATACTTGAAGCCCGTATTCTTCTTTGGAGACGCCTTGACTGTGAAGAACAGTCAGATTCTGGAGGTGTCAGAGAACTGGAGTTTTGTTTCTAACGGGATGGCATTCGCATCCCCCAGATGGAGCGTCACTTCCCTTTATCTTGGTTCAATATTCTTCCATTGGACCGAAAGATGGAAGATTCTTTAACTTCTACCCGGAGTGGGATGTTCGTAGGAGACATCCATTATAACAACAGCCTGAAGTCAGTGTGCGTGGGCAAGGTGCACACCAGCCGTTCTGTAATGGGATTGGCCCCGGGTACTTTCCTGAATATGCCGGGTCCCAATTTTACGTTTTCTACAGCCGACACTTTTATGAACCAACTCGCTCGGAAGGGCTCATATCCCATTGGTCGGTTGATGCTCCCCAGCTGGATACATCCGATTCCTTCGTGGACCAATCTGTCTACGTAGATTTTGTAAAAGTATGAGGCCTTTCTGTGTAAGATTGGTCTTTACCATGATATTCGGGGTACTAGCCATGGCTTGCCTATAAACAAGAGATTATTTATATCTCTGCTGGAGATGTATAATCGCCGTATGAGAACCTTCTATACTCCCGTAGGGGAAATGGGGCTTGCGCTCTACGAAATACATGCGGTCTCCAAGCTTCCTTGGAGGGACGAAGCTTTTGAGGCGTATACTCCCACGAATGAAGAGTTCGAAGAGTTGGAAAGGCGGTATCCAGGCTTCGTGGCTCTTTATCAAGAGATATTGTGCCATTATAGCACATGTCATCAAATAGCCAAAAAGGAGAACAGCTCAGAAAGGAATTCCCCTCATACCAAGGACTGGGTGCGCTATCTCTTCACGACGGATGCCTCAATCCCGGGAGGCGGTGAAAGCCTTAGTGTCGTCAGTTAAGAGGGTGTCCACCTCTAGTGACAGATTCGGGAGTCAGACCGACTCTTTCGGTTATTTTTATCAGGACACCCAAGAGTTGTCAGAGAAGGCGCTCTTGGCGGGATTCTTAATAATATGGCTACAAAACTGTGTAGTCTCGGGCGGAGCAGGTTCCATCGAGAGGATCAGTCGCAATTTTATCCTTCCAACTGTGAAGTTAGTTTTGCGAGTCCGACTAGCTCTCCTCCCGGTCATGGTGTGCAGCATACACCGTGGCCTTCGAACTTTCACATCCAAGGTCATTGCCCGCGATGTGACGAAAGATTTTGAACGGACCGAGCTGCCCTATCATTATTTGATGGGGTGGCTGTTGATGCACTATCTGTCTGTGATGAGACCGGGCTCTGAAGACAGTGTAACTGATGACGACACTTTTATCTTCCGCTATCGTAATGAGTCTTGGGAATTCGAGACCATACGTGCTTGCCGGATGGCACTGGCGAGGGCAGACATGTACAACATTTTCGAATCTGTCCCCCGTTTTACTGATGAGGAAATAGCGGCTGTCCATCTTGACGGTATTGGGCCCCCTAAACTTCTGGACGGCCAGATGCTTCTGTGGCTGTGAAATATCCGTCCCTCTCATCTGGTGTATCGCAACCGCAATACTGTCTTTCTGGAGCCTTATCTGCCTAGCAGGTTCGCCCGACAATTTGGGTATAGTCAGCTTTTTCTAGACAGCCCCAGCTCTTGTCTGGGCTTTGAAGGTAGCCTTCTTAACGGCATCCGGGCCTAGAATTACTATGACACATTTTATACCCGTACCGTTTTCTCAGTTTTTGCCATCAAGGCGTCGGTAGAGATCTTGTATATGGCGGCTCTGTACCACGTCATGGCGAACAAGCCCCCTGTCGGCTTTAACCCGGGTGCCAGTTTCATCGTTGGTACCGGCCTGGATGAGGGTTCCTAGGGGGCCAAGACAAGGAAGAGAAAGAACAGAGTCGAAGTGCCGGATTCGGATTCCGTTGTTGCAGATGACGAAGGCGACGAGCATGATGAAGATGACTCTTCCTTTCCGGTGGCAGATGTAGGGGCGGATCAGCCGCCTGTTTTGCCAGATGAGATAGTGGTAGATCAGCCATCCGTTGCACCCGGCCCTGCACGGAAGCGTAACAGGCAACTTTCTCCTGTTGATGGCATCCCTCGCTCTCGGAAACTGGCTGTGCCCAGACACCACGGGCTAACTATAAAGGAAAGAGGCGAAGAAATTGACCCCGCATCAGAGGTAAATAAGTTACTACCGGTCCTTCCTTTCTTCTAGCTTTGATTTTAATCATCTTCTTTCTCTCTTGTAGGCGTCAAAAGAAGAGGACTCTCGAGTTGCCGAGATCGTGACTCAGGATGACGGGGGCTCCGGTGAACCTGAATTCCGTCCAGATGATGCTGATCAAGTTGCCTCTCCCTCTGAGGTGGCTGGGTCAAAGGAGCTGGCCAAATTTAATTTAGAGATCGCGGGTGAGGAGACCCTGCCAGCTGCGAACGAGCTGCAGCCTCGATGCTCCTCTCCCGGTAAGATAAGCCGAATCTTAAGTTGCGATGAGGCCTATCTGCTCTATAATCACATCCTTCGGGTCACGTTGATTGATCATTGTCATGGACATGCAGGTCCTGTCTCTCCAGTGCCGAGGATGGACATTGTGGAGACAGACTTTGCCGAAGGGGCACTGGCGGAGAGGAGCGTACCTCCTCTCCTTTCGGCTTGTCTTGATAGGCCTCCTGCGGGCTCGAATTCGACAAGTTCGGTGATGGGACAATCGGGGCAGGGGACGATGGTCCTCGTGTCTTTTTCTGCTCGGGCGGCCCAGAGAGTCGACCTCTCCGCCTTGCCAAGCGTCCAGGCTCTTCGGGTGGCAGAGGAAGAGTTAGCCGCTATCCGTGCATCGTTCTGCTCGGAAGTCCCCCCTGGTGGCAAGTTCTAGCACCACTCCTTCGATGCTGCCGGCCACGCTTCCTCTGATGCCGTCCTCTATAGAGGTCCTGGACGAAGCGTTACAGGACGTGGTCGACAGCTTTCATCGTCACTTGAAAAGGGGGATAGAAGCTGCTGTGGACAGCGGGACCTCTTTCGTCTTGGCCCGGCAATGCGCCCAGGGTCAAATTGATATCCTTAAGGCCCTTCCGGGTGGGGCAGGGGTGGCTGCACTCCTGGAGGCAAAATTGTTGGAGACTGATCAGCTGGTGGCCCAACTTCAGGGACTGCGACAGGTTGATCTTTCTGCCGCTATAGATCAGGAGCGTGGCTCCCTCACAACTGCTATAGAGAAGGCGAAGGCTGCTCCGGATAAAACCAGGCCGGCCATACTGGAGGATCTCTGCACTCTGTCTGACCGATATGATCAATTGAGCCACGAGAGTGAAGATGTTACCGCTCGGAAAGCGATTGCCTCCCGCGGGATTACTGACACGCGGGAGCAGATCCTTGAGCTCCAGAGGAAGTTAACTTTCTTTGAGTCTGAGGTTGAGGCTGCCCGGATCGACAGAGGGCTAATTATCCAGGAGGCTAATAACGTCAATAAAGCTTCGGCTGACTTGGAAGTGGCTCTGAAGAGGTTGGACGATGACTGGCGGACACTCATAGGCCTGGATAATGCGGAGCGGTTATCCCAGGAGGCTGAGCGCAGGGCTAGACAGAGGCTTGAGCGGGGTACTGCATTGGTGAGAAACCGCCTCTTGGAGTTGTGTAATGCCGAACTATAGTCGGCATTTTCTTCTTTTATTTCTGTTTTCTTTTCTCTTTGAGAGGGACGTGGTTCCCACCATATGTAATGCTTTCTCGTCTTTCAAATAAAGAGTACTTTCCATTCTACCCTTCATTTGTATTGCTTGTTGTGCCTGTGGTATTGTGGTAATGTTTGCCCCGAATGGGGGACTTGTTTGTGGACCTGTTACCCCTGGCATACCTTGATTTTAGGTAGGGATAACAAGTTTGATTAGGGATACCTAGAACGGTTCCACGGCAAGGTGGTCATGGTTGTTCGGGGTATCGGGAGATAGAATACCATGGACCAGCTGGGCTCCCGGGGCATGATGATGAATGATAGACCTGTACTAAGAGACTTAGCAAAGGACATTTGTGGGCCTATTATCCTTGGCGTACCCCGACTTAGGATACAGATAATAGGATGAAGGGAACCAACATACTTACTCAGAGGTAATGAGGACATGGCAAGTATGAGGGTTTTACCGTGGAGTCTTCCTACTCAGAGGTAATGAGGACATGGCAGGAGTGGACTCAACGGAGGATATTTGTGGTCAATAGAGGACATTTGTGGGCCTATTACCCTTGGCGTACCCTAGTTCAGGGTACGGATAATAAGATGAGAGAAGACCAACATACTTACTCAGAGGTAATGAGGACATGGTAAGTACGAAGGTTTTACCGTGGAGTCTTCCTACTCAGAGGTAATGAGGACATGGCAGGGGTGGACTCAACGGAGAATATTTGTGGACCTATTATCCTTGGCGTACTCCGGTTGTGGGTACAGATAATAAGTCGAAAGGGAATTATCATACTTACTCAGAGGTAATGAGGACATGGCAAGCATGAAGGTTTCTTCGACGGAGCCTTCCCACTCAGAGGTAATAAGGACATGGCAGGAGTGGGCTCAATGAAGGAGGGTACATAGAACGACTCAGAGGTAATGAGGACATAAAAGTTCTATGTAAGGGGTGATTTGTTTTTGGCGGAAGTGAAACGACTCAGAGGTAATGAGGACATGGCCGTTTTGGAAATTTGTGGATCGGTTACCCTTTTTGTGCACTGGGAGTGCGGGTAGTGGATCATGAGGGAGGATCTCTTCCAGGAAGAAAGTTCAGAGGTATGGTCATACGTGACTTACTATCTGAAAGAGTGACCAGAATGTGAGTTCAGAGGCACCTGCGGGTACATGACTCGATAATCTAGAATGTTGTGGATATGAGTTCAGCGGCACCAGCGGGTACATGACTCGATAATCTGGAATGTGGAAATATGAGTTCAGCGGCACCAGCGGGTACATGACTCGGTAATCTGGAATATTGTGAAAGTGAGTTCAGCGACACCAGCGGGTACATGACTCAGTGATCTGGAATGTGGAAATGTGAGTTCAGCGGTACCAGCGAGTACATGACTCGGTAATCTGGAATATTGTGGATGTGAGTTCAGCGGCACCAGCGGGTACATGACTCGATAATCTGGAATATGTCGTTTAGACATAATATTTCTTCAGGAACTTGCCGTTGACGGGCAACATGAGCAAGTCTCCATTTTGTTTTGCGATGCGGTAAGCACCGTTGGAGAATACAGCCTCAATGATAAATGGACCTTCCCATTTTGGCTAGAATTTGCCGGCGGTCTTGTGAGTCATGACCATCGGCCTCCGGATTGCCAGAACGAGATCACCCACCTGGAATGTTCTGATTTTAACCTTCTTATTGAAGGCTCCGGAGATGCGTGCTTGGTATAGCTCGATCCTTTGCTGATCCAGGAGGCGCTTTTCATCTAAGGCCTCTAACTCTTGTAGTCGGCGTCGGTAGTTATCATCCGTCGTTAATTGATAAGTGAGGGCGGCGCGGAGTGAGGGTATTTGAGTCTCCAATGGGAGAACTGCCTCACTCCCGTACACCAGAGAGAATGGTGTGTTCCCTGTGGCCGTTCGGACTGTGGTACGGTACGCCCATAGGCATTCACCAAGCTTCTCGTTCCAGTCGCATTTTTTGGACGACACGAACTTCTTGAGTAACTTGATGATGGTTTTGTTGAATGCTTCTGCCAACCCATTTGCTGCTGGATTGTATGGCATCGAAGTGATATTCTGGATGCGGTGCTTGTCGCAGAACCGATAGAAGGCGTGGCTTGCAAACTGCGGACCATTATCGTAGATGATCCTTCGGGGCAGTCCAAAGCGATAGATGACGTGATGCTTAAGGAAGCTGATCACGTTTGAAGTCTTTACTTCTGCAAGCGGGACAGCCTCCGCCCATTTGGAGAAGTAATCTGTGATTGCGAGTATGAAGCAATGTCCTCGGGAGGAAGGTAGAGTGATCGGACCGATGATATCCATTCCCCATGCTTCGAACGGCCAGAATGCCACTGTCGAATGTAGATATTCGGATGGTTGGTGGATGAAGTCCGCATGGACTTGGCAAGCTTTGCACTTTCTAGCATAGTCTATCGCATCTGCTACCATCGTGGGCCAGTAGTAGCCCATTCGGCGAAGACGGTCTTACAATTTAGGGCCAGGCTGATGGGCCCCGTAGACACCGTCATGAGCTTCTCGTACGGCTTCTTTGGCTTCTGCGTTTGACAGACACCGAAGCAATAACCCATCGTAGGATCGCCGATACAGCATTTTCGTCTCTTTATCGTAGAAGAATCTGAGAGAACGCCTTCTGATGGAGGTAGCCTCTTTTGGGTTCTCAGGCAGGATATCGTAGACGACGAAGTCAATGAATGGTTGCCTCCAATCTGGGACATCGTCGATCGTCTAAGCGGAATAACTCGCCACGAATTGAACGTTGTTCTTGGGGCAGACCAGTTCGTGGCCTATCACATCTACCGATTGACGAGTATGATTTGGCACTGCTAGGGAAGCGGCCAGGCCTGCTAAGGCATCGGCTTCGATATTTCGAAGTCTGGGAACATGTTCGATGAAGAACCCCTCGAATGACGAGATGATGTCGATCGCTATTTGGTGATAGGGGATCATGTCTTCGTGGCGGACTTCGTATGAGCCCCGGATCTGATTGACGATTAACTGAGAACCGCCGTATGCTTCAAGATATTCTATCCCCAGCTCTCTTACAAGTTGGAGGCTAATGACCAGAGCGTTGTACTCTACCACATTGTTAGAGCAGGGTTCTGTGAGAGAGTAAGCGCGGTTGATCACCAATCCGGAAGGGGAAACCAGCACTACCCCGACTCCGACGTCGATGTTGCCCTTAGGTCCGGTTCTCGAAGCACCGTCGAAGAACATTCGCCATATATCATCGTGAGAGGTTGCATGCGAGTCGGCGACCTCATCTGGGATTTTTTTATATATTCTGGACGACTCCGAGCCCGGATGGACTGCCAAAAAGTCTGCCAGGGCTTGTCCTTTAACAGCCTTTTGTGGGACGAAGATCATATGATAAGGGGATAGCAATATTGCCCATGTAGCAAGGCGAGAGCTGAGTGCCCTTGGTTTAGTCATGAGGACCCTGAGAGGGTTGACTCGTGAGATCACATGTATTGTTTGTCCCATGACATAGTACCGTGTCTTCTGAATGACGAACACCAGGGCGAGACATTCCTTCTCCACAGCGGTGTATCGGTGCTCTGGCCCAATCATCATTCGGCTGAGGTAATATATAGCTTGTTCATGGTCTGTATCGTTGTTTTGTGCTAACAGAGCGCTGAGGGAATGCTCCATTGCGCGTACATAGAGCATGAATGGTTTTCCAGCAACTGGGGCCACCAGGACTGGAGGGTTCGACAAATATTCTTTGATGCTGTCGAAGTTACGTTGGCATTCTTCATCCAATACGAACGAGACACCTTTCTTCATGAGATGGGTGAATGGCCGACATCGCCCGGAGAGGTTAGAAATGAACCTTCTGATGTAAGCTAGCCTCCCTTGAAGGCCTCTGAGTTCGCAGAGATTTCTCGGGGGACCCATCTCCATAATTGCCTTTGTCTTCTCAGGGTCTACATGGATACCCTGGGCGGTGATGATGAAACCCAAGAACTTCCCGCTGGATACACCCAAAAAGGACTTCGTAGGGTTCATTTTCAAATTGTGCGCCCGCATCAGGTCGAATACCGTCCTCAGATCTTACAGATGGTCTCCTTTATAGCGACTCTTGACGGTGATGTCATCAACATAGCACTCCACCGTCTTGCGTAAGTGGTCTCTGAAGATGATACTCATGGCTCTTTGATATGTGGTGCCGGCATTCTTCAAACCGAAAGGCATGACTGTGTAGCAGTATGTGCCAATCGGTGTTCGGAATGATGTATGCTTTTTGTCGTCAGGAGACATCTTGATTTGGTTGTACCCCGAAAAGCCATCCATGAATGACATACGTTCGAAGCAGCATGTGTTATCGATCATGATGTCTGTAATAGGGAAGGAGAATTCATCTTTGAGGCATGTCTCGTTCAGATTGCGGAAGTCGATGCAGATTCGAATCTTTCCATTCTTCTTGAGGACGGGTACTATGTTGGCGACCCAGTCAGGATGTTGCTCTTCACGTATGAAGTCGCTGGCTATCAGTTTGTTGACTTCGGCCTCGATCGCATCCATAATGCCTGGGCGGAAGCGTCGTTGTTGTTGCTTGACTGGCTTTGCATCTGGCCGAATGTTGATCTTGTGAAGGGCAATCTCGAAGTTTAGTCCTGGCATGTCTTCATAGCTCCAGGCGAACACATCGATATATTCTTTGACAAGTTCCAGTAACGACTCTCGCTCTTCGTCTGTTAGGCTTTTACTGACGAAGATTGGTTTTGGAGAAGATTCGCTGCCGAGATCCACTTGTATGACCTCATCTTCAGTAGGAGGTTCCCTCTGTTCGAACCTCTTTTTCCATTGTGCATCCAGCTGTTGAGCCCACGGCTCTAATTCGAGGATTTTCGGAATGTCTTCATCTTCTTCATAAGCTTCGGCGAATGCCATGTTGACTGACAGGACTTGTCTGAATGCATCTCCGATGCTGGTATCCGAGTCAGAAGTTGGTGACCCGGTTGAATGTGAATGCCAGTCACATTCTTCATCTGAACTCTCAGGGGTCGTCGTGGGTGTAACATACCCTAATCCACATCGAGTTTTGCTATAGTAGTCCTGTGGTTTGCCAGCCGGGACCGGTGGCTTCAAAGGTAATCGTCGTCCAGTGCCGTAGTTCAAGCCTAGCGTCGTCTCCAAATCATACCCCTATTTTTGCTTGAGATATTTGGATTGGGGGCTGTAAAGATATAGAGGCAGTCTCCCGGCATCTGATTCAAGGTCGACTTCTTCTATGGTGAAGGGATGCGGATCGTCCTTCCGACCAAAGATGATTGGATGGTCCCCTCCCTCGATTATGCGGTAAGCGCCTTCCACTGGAGTAAGCTGGTTTACGGTGTACACATTTGTCACCTGTGTGTGTAGGTGAGTGCCTATACCGTATTCTATAGCATATATTGTACAAAGCTTGTTAAGCTCGAGGTAGTTCAAAGATAGCCCTTTATTGATGAAATAAGGTATATTTTCTAGCGGGATTACATCATCTGCGGAGGAAACATCAGTGTGGGCAGCCACATACTTGGCTAGCTCCAGTTCCTCTTCGGCTACCCCCCGTATAAATGAAGACTGAGAGGACGACCTGGGCAGCTTGATCGTCAGGGGTTCAGCTAGTGGAGCAGAGCGGGGAGTTGTTGGCAGACTAGCGACCCCCAGTTTGGTACTCGATGCTGGGCGGGGAGTGGTTGGTTCGCTAGAAGTCCCAGACCTTGCATCGGGGTGACGACTCTTCATGGGATGGCATATCGTCATTGGCTTGTCGGAGGGATTGAGCTTCTCCGTTTGTGGCTGGCCGACTCTCGGCAGCCTGATCGTCAGTAGCTCCATTGTGGGTCTTGGCACTTGGCCGGACCTTGGTAGCCGGATTATCATTTGCTCTTCTTGTGCCGAGAGGCTGATTGCGTCCTTATGCAGAGTGGCGGTAAGGGGCACGGACTTGCCAGGTTTGCGAGCTTGGAGGTGGATCGTTAGAGGTTCTTCTAATCCTGTGGCCGTCTCGGTACGAGCTTGCATATCTCCTTCACTAAGGTGCCTCTTCGACTTTTCGTATAGGCAGGAATCTGAGTAATAGGATTCGACCCCTTTGAAGGGATCGATGTCGACAAATTCTTTCCTCACGAAGCCGTGTTTGTCGACATACTTGAAGCATTGGTGTAGCATGGAAGGCACGATCATATAATCATGTATCCAAGGGCACCCCAAGAGGATGTTGTAAGAAGTGTCTGCATCTATGACGTAACAGGTGACTTCCGACTGGAGATCGCCAATTTGGCACTTCAGACAAATCTTTCCAATAGGGTAGCTTCTGTCCGAATTGAAACCACTGATGGCGGTACTTGTAGGCGTCAGACGATGCATAGGGATGCGGAGATGATGTAACAGACCCTTCGGGATAATGCTTATGGAAGAGCCAGGATCAATGTACATCCGATCCACCTTTACGTCGTCGATGTATCCAGTGTAGTATAGCGGGCGATCGTGCAGGTTGATTTTGATGAGCATGTCCTGCGGAGTGAAGACAATGGTGGGCATTACTCCCGTGCAAGCGCTGTCTTGGAGATCTGCAGGCGGGTTCTCTCCCGTGAGGTTGACCTGAGCCAGGTATGCGTCGACATTTTGGAGTGCATCGCTCAAAGCCGCACGAACATCCTTTGAGAGTCTCAGAAGCTCGTATAATGACAACTTGGCCGGTGTGTTGGCCAATTGCGCCAAGATGTCAAAGTTGTAGGGCCTCTCCAGCCCCTGTGGTGTCTCTTTTCGGAGGGATTTGTCAAAGCGAGTCTCCTTCGGCCCAGGCTTGTTGGTCGTCGGAGGCTGAACCGGTCCCGGAGCGTCAGTTGTAGCGGGCTGATGATCTTCAGTCGAGTTATCAGCCACGGGTTGGGATTGTGCCACAGACCGTGTGACGACGGCTGTAGCTTCTTCGATATCTGCCAAGATTGTGCGGCAGGACCTGACCTTTCCACTCTTCTTCTTGCAAATAGAAGATGGTGTAGGCTGAGTCACTTCTGATACCAAGTCTGGATAGACCCACATGACCTCCCCTCGTGATGTGGTGAGGGGTACTAGACCAGCAGCCTGATCTCGGGGAGGTGGAAGATTAGCAATCTCCATTGTCGCCAGAGGGATGGGGACCACACCGTCTTGAGTTTCCGTCGGAGGGAAGCAGCCAAATTGTACTGATACCATATTGGCTGCCACCGTTACCTCCTCAAAATCGATGGCTAGAGCGTTCGAATCGATGAGATTATGGATGTACCATTTTAGCTGGTAGCAGTCGTGTGTAGCATGGGGGACGTAGCGGTGGTAATGGCAGTACTTTGGGTTCTCCATTTCTGTTGGCCGAGGTTCCCGTCTTGGTGGAGGAAGCTGAATTCTGTCTCCTTGTATGAGCATGTCCAAGATGGGCTTGACGTGGCCGTCTTCGAAGGAGTAGGTGATTTGAGGCCATTGTTTGTCTGCCGGTTTTGACTCAGGTTTCTGGGCTGTGTCAGCCACCATAGCCTGCTTACCCCTGCTGTCCCGATTGTTGGAGGGGCTACCCCCATTGTCGTTGTTGGTGTTAGGATGCTTGCCCTTGTTCTCTCCGTCCGAGATGTGCAATCCCAATTGGCGAGCCTTCTTTAATCGTTCTTCGACACTTGTTGCACTGATGATGAACGTCTTCCAGTCCTTGAATTGACTTTCATCCATCCAGAGACTGATTGTTGGGAGCAATCTCTTTTGGCAAATTTCAATCAAAGAGGAATCCGGATTTCCAGATGGCAACTTCATTGCGGTTTGGCGAAACCGCTCGATGTAGTTCCTTGTCAGCTCTTTCTTCCCTTGGACGACGTCCATGAGGGTGGACATTGTGATGTCCTGTCATACTTCGTAGAATCTCTCCAAGAACATACGCTTGAAGCCGACGAAGGAGTGGATGCAATTGTCTGGCAGGTTGCGATACCAGTCGAAGGTGACTCCTTCCAATGCCCCAATGAATAATCGTGTGAGGATGGCATCGCCATGGGGCAAATGGTCGGTGGTGACCTCGAAGTAAGTGATATACCGACTTGCGGAGGTCTTGCCATCATACAGGTTGATGTTGAACGGCTTATATCTTGGTGGAAAGGGGACATCCCTCCAGACAGCAGGGTACAGTTGCCGTATTCTGAGGTCTTAAGAGTTTTCTCGAGCGTGAAACATGGCTCGGAGCTCCTGGACCTCTCTTCTCGCTTCTCGGGCCTCATCCACAGCGGTGGGGGCCGTTACTTCAGGAGGATTATTGCCCGAATTTGGTGCCGCTGAATTCGAGTCCGCATTGACCGCGGGATCCGCGCTTGTTTGGCCAGGCGTCCCTCCTTGCAGAGTTGGTTGGGCCACTTTGATCTCGTCCACAGACTTGACCAAGGCATGCAGTATGGCCTCCAGAGTGTCGATGCGTTGGCGATCACTAGAACCACCTTGGCTGCTGTCCGTCATGAACACCGTCTTTACATGAGAAGAGATAGACGGGACGGTGGAGGAAGAGCCCTCCGAATCATACCCCCATAGTGAGAAGTCATCGGGATATGTAGGAATGTCTTCCTCTGGTTTGGACTCAGAAGGAACAGTACCCCCAGTTTCCGAGTTTGCCTCGTCTTGGAAGTTGTGGACGTCCTCGGGGATGTCGGAGTTTGCTGCATCTGATGGGAGAGTTGTTTCTCCTAGCTCGTCTTCTTGGAACATCGGATTGTCATGGAGGTTGGAAGGAGTGCTACCCCCAGTCCCAGCAACCCCCAGTGGTGTGGACGACGAATCTTCCACTGTAGCAGATTTTGCCTTAGAACGGGTACCTTGGAAAACTCCGGTGGTGGGCACCCGCTTAGACGACAGTCTCTTAGTCATAGTGGTTGAAATCTTCGGGCTGGGAACATTTGTCTTCTTCCCTCTCCCATCGGCGGGGACTTTCTGAGCAGAGTTGCAGGAGACGACAGGAAGTGCCTCGTCTTTTGAAGACGGCTGTTGCATTCTTTGAAAGACGGACTGCCGATCTTTTCGCACCGTCGCATTATTACAGCAGCAGTTGACGATGACTTGGGTGCAGTGACATCCGTGGGAGGACTCTTCGTACCCCGATGCATCTTCTCTTTCCTTGCATTTGTGGAGGATGGCCTCACGCAAGTCAGATGGGTCTGGATCGACCACGTTCGCTCCGTGGATTTTGGAAGACTTTTGCAAACCTCTCTGTCTGTTTGCCGCCGGGGGCTGGACTCGAGTGGTTCTGTACAACTTTCCATCTGAGGCCCGCATAACAGTATGTGGGATGCTCGGATGGTCAGAGATCGGATCAGCGGACCAAACTTGCGAAGCTCGTGCTGCCTTAGACTTCTTTACTCTAGTGCGTAAGGGCACATAGTAGGAAGAGTCTAAGTGATGCTGGAGAGAGTCAGACATATCTTCTTGGGAGCACAAGAGATCATGACCATAGGAGAGGCGGTCGAAGAAAGAGCCATGTGGAGTAGGCGTCATACGGCTATCATCAATAATCTTCATGCGGCTGGCAGACGTAGCCGCATAGGCTTTTTCATGCAGCTGGGAGTCTCGGCCGCATGAGTTTTCTTCATGCGGCTGGATGATCTGGCCGCATAGACCTCCTTCATGCGACTGACAGATTCAGCCGCATGAGCGTCCTGCATGTGGCTGGCAGACTTAGCCACATGAGTGTTCGACTTCTTCTTGGGGCACATAGAACCACTCTTTGTCCCTGCAAGTCCAGCATCGTAGTGCTTTCCTCTGTCAGACTTGGGAATAGCAGAGTCTTCTATGGCTCGAAGTGGAGCCGTATGAGAGTCGTCTTCGCCGTCTTGGATAGCAGAGAGTACTCCATCCAGAGCTTATGGAGGAGCAAATGATTTTGGCCTCCACTCGCAGCGAGCTTTCTTTGTGCGGATTCGCTTCTGGACCGGGCCAGCGCTTCCCTCAGAGAGCATTTCTTCAAACGCCTGTTGGTCGAAGCGGACGACCATCTTCTGTTGCGTGGAGCCAAGTTTGGCTGCATCCGATTGCGTCACCATCTCCTCAGCCGTAGAGAAGTTTATCCCCAGCAGAGTCGCCATCGTGTTTGTCATGAAATATAAAAGAGCAGAACAATTATCGGAGGACTGGACTTTTACTTCACAATACAAACTCGTTTGTACAAAGAAAGCCTAGGGACGAAAATCTAGGTACAGCAATCTAAGTACAATTATTTATTTTAGATTCTGGGGGGTGACGGTAGAGGCTCGAGAAAGCGACGACAGCTCTGCCTTACTCCTTGGACGATCGGGTGCAGCCTTGGCTCTGTAGAAGAACTGCTTGGCATTGCTGAAGAAATGCTCTCTTTTCAGGCTCTCTCTTTGGCTCTCTGGATCTCTCTGTCTCTCTCTGTATATGTATATGACTCCGTGTATCTGCCTGTGTATCTCGCAAGAGAATGATACCTTGCTATTTATAAGAGTGGGGGGCCTCATTAGGATTTACAATGATTGCCCATTCTTGAAAGTCGGCGGCTAAGGATCACTGGATCTGGGCCGTTCATCGAGATTTGAGCAATAAATGTGATTGTATCATATCTTTTGTGGGTAATTAATGTTGATTGACATAAATCCTCCTGATTTGTCATGCCAACCTCGGATTTCTCAATACGTGTCATTAATTTGCTTGTTTGCAAATGATCTGATTTGATCCTAATATTTTATTAGGATTTATTGAGGGATTTCGATCAATCTGATACCACGTGTCCTGCTATCATGCCACGTGTCGTAACCGCAAGCCACAGCAGAAATCTGAGCCGCAGGAAAGTTGCTCCTCATTGGGCCGCATAAGTCTGGCCACGTGTCAAGGCTGCCTGAGAGTGGCCCCCTGAACATTTGGACCGCATGGTAATGATTTGAGCCGCATGAGTGTGGATGACCGCATAATGGGTGCCTTCTTCGTGAACCGCATGAAAATAGTCTTCGTGAGCCGCATGAAGATAGTCTTCGAGAGCCGCATGGGGCTAGTCTTCGTGTGCCGCATGAGGATAGTCTTAGTGAGCCGCATGGGGCTAGTCTTCATGAGCCGCATGGGGGAGCCTCCGTTTGGGCAGCGTGAGGGAGCCTCCGCTTGGGCCGCATAGGATGGTCTCTACTTGAGCCGCATACGACTGTCCACGTGTCAAGGCCGCATGACAGTTTCTGAATCTCGGAGGATCGTGCCAGAGATTTTCTTCGCTTCCCTAGGAGTCCGTCATTATGAGGGAGTCATAATGATATCTTTGTATCAGAACTGTCACCTTGTCAGAGCTGTCAGCTGTCAGCCGTCAAGGCATTTAACGTAGTAAGGGACAATCGGAAGAGCTGTTTGCAGGCCACGTGGCTTCCCTCTGAGCCGTATAGAACTTGTTTGCGCCGCATAGACGCTCGAGCCGCATGGATACTTGAGCCGCATGAACTCTCTTAGCCGCATGGGGCTCTCTGGCCGCATGGATCTTTCTTTATTCTTTTCCATACTTCTACACTTTCAGAGTAGGGCAATCTATAAAAAAGTTGGCAGAATTATATATGTAGCAGATAGTCAGGCAACATGGAGTCCCTGTCAGTATTGTGTCAGACAGAGATACCCATTTTATATCGTATTTCTGGAAGAGCTTACATTATAGTTTGGGTACTAAGTTAAAATATAGTACGGCTTACCATCCACAGACGGACGGACAATCAGAAAGAATAATTCAGACCTTGGAAGACATGTTGTAAACTTACACTCTGGATTTTGGAGGATCTTGGGAGAGCCACCTGCAATTAGTCGAGTTCTCATACAACAACGGTTATCAAGCCAGTATCCAGATGGCGCCATTTGAAGCACTATATGGTAAGAAGTGTAGGTCGCCACTAGCATAGGATGATATCGGGGAGAGGAAGATGCTAGGCCCAGAAATGATTGTCCAGACAGTTGAAGTGGTTAAGGGAATTAGAGAGCGACTTCGCGTTGCGCAAGATCGACATCGTCATTGGGCGGACCAGCATCGTAGACCGCTAGAGTTTTCTGTTGGGGACCATGTGTTCTTGCGGATCTCACCTACCCGTGGGGTCATTAGATTTGGCGTTCGCAGAAAATTGAGTCCGAGATACGTGGGCCCATTCACTATCCTTGATAGGATAGGCGATGTTGCTTATCGTTTATCCCTTCCACCTTCGTTACGGGAGGTGCATGACGTATTTCATGTATCTCAGTTGCGTAGGTATGTATCGGACCCAAGCTATATCCTTGATCATTCTGAGCTGGTTGTTGGTACCAACCTGTCTTACGAGGAACAGTCTGTGTCCATTTTGGACCGAAGAGAGAAGATACTCAAGAACCGAACAATTAGACTTGTCCGGGTTGCTTGGGGTCATCACTCTTTAGGGAAGTCAACGTGGGAACGTGAAGATGATATCCGATCACGGTATCCGCACCTATTTGGCTCACAAGGTATATCTCTTTCTGTATACCTTGATTGTTTCAACTTCTCATACTTGTCACCTTATGAGTAGAATTGCTTGATGTCGTAGAATGTTCAGCATAGATATGTTACTTGCTATTGAAATTATAGAATAATTGCTTACTCAATTTACTTGTACTTAGATTAGTTTAGCTTTGATGTTTCTATCCTGATTTGAATTGAAATTCCGAGGACGGAATTTTTCTAAGGAGGGTAGAGATGTCACTTTCCGTTTCCAGGATACGTATTTTAAATACATGCACTGCTGGAATGTATTCATTTAATATTTATCAGGTATTGTTCTGTATTTAAATTTCTTTAATTTCCTGCTAATTATCTTTCTGCATTTTACTTTCTACTTTGCTTTTGGGTTCGGCCCGAGTTGGTTTATTTTTCGGCCTTGGATGGTTCAACATGAACCCAACTCCCCACCTACCACCACTCCTTCATTTAAAGCCCCATTCCCTTTCTCTCTCTTCATTACTTCACCATTAATCTTCTTCTTCATCATAAACTCTTCCCCACCGACCCAGCCGCATAGGCAAGTGCCAACTTGCTTCTTGATGGATTTCCATTTTTATTGTTCCATTGTCTTCCTCTCAAGATTCTTAGATACTTTAGTACTTAGCATTTTCAATTTCTATGGCTCATTTCATGTAGATCTAAGTTTAATATATTTTTGGATTTCTTAGGTTTTGATCTAGTAACTTTATTATTTTTCAAGTTTTGATGGTTCCATGTTGTAGAGAATTTCGTTCTACCCCATTTCGACTTATGGAAATCCAGATTTGGACTTGAAATAAAGGATTTAGGGAGCTTGGAAGCAATGGCTTCACATGGTTCTTCTTCTCGGAAGAGTGGAGAAGAAGAACAGTGCTTGACCGCATGAGTTTTTATGCGGTAAGTCTTCCTTGGCCGTATGGCATTCCTGGCCGCATACCATTCCTTAGCCGCATGAAGAGTTTCGGCCGCATGAAGTGTCTGGCCACATGGAGTTTCGGCCGCATGAAGTGTCTGGCCGCATGGAGTTTCTGCCGCATGGAGTGCCTGGGCGCATAAAATTCTGAGCCGCATAAGCTTGGTTATTTCCAGTCGCATACGCCCCGTCCATTTTGACCGCATGAGTATTACATCCTGGCCGCATATGACTTAACTCTGACCGCGTGAACTCTGAACTGTTCGGCCGTATTGAATTTTCCAGCCACATGAGTTTCTTTCCAGCCGCATGAGACATGTCTTCCCAGCCGCATAAGGCCCAGTACATTCTTAGCCACATAAGACTTGGTCTGTCCAGCCGCATGGGGCTGTACTTTTTCAGCCGCATGACTTGTTAGTTTCGTAGCCGCATGTGCCAACCCTAGCCACATATGATATTTCTTAGCCGCATATGCATATTTTCAGCCGCATATAGGCTTACCATTCTCTGGCCTCATAGACCCGATCGACCCCGGCCGCATGAGCTAGTGACCCGAGCCGCATAGAGTCCCTATCTCCAGCCGTATGGACTCATTATTCCCGAGCCGCATATGCATGTTTTACTCAGCCGCATGAATCAATAAATTCCTGGCCGCATAAACTCTGGCCCTAATGCCTTTTGGCCGAAGCTTGTCCCGAATTGACATTGATTAACATTGATTGATTGTCTTGGCATTTATTAACATTAATTGTTATCTTGACATTAATTAACATTGATCATGCGTTCCTAGTTGGACTAAGAGACTGGCTAGTCGTCTTACTACATTGAATGAATGAGACACGTTCATATGAAATATGAACTATTGTAATCGATTGGCCAATCCCGAATATTGGCATACAGGCACATGCACGTTTCAATTTATTTATTTATTTATTTATTTTACAAAGAAGCATATGTACTTTATGGTCAAGGCATGATTATTCTGTGGATAGTTTTGATTGTTATATTACGCTATGTAAGACCTACAACCTAACCGCACGGGTATCATTGTAGAGTTGGGCATATCGTACTCTGTACGGAAGTACTCATTCTGAATAACCATGATCCATGGCATGGGATTTCACTTAACATAGAGGCGATTAAGTTAAATAAAATAATAATTGCATGAAGAGGATGGATTCCCGAGTTCTTACATGGCAGCCCTCTTTGGGACTATTAGTGCCCGACAGGCCGGCTGGTTTCCACAGATACTACAAATCTGCCACACGGGCAGGGAATGGTAGTTACTTTTCTTTATTTTTATGATAAGTATCAGTTTTCATATAGGAAGGTAGACTGCCTTACAGTTTTGATGGTTTGCTGTTTTGTAACTTTTGTTTAGCACCCTAGATTGCTTGTGTGTTTTGATACCCTATGACCGTTTTGGTTTAGCATGACTAGTATACCTAGATGAGACTTTCACTACCACCGTATGCCATGACCCTGTATGTCGTCCTTTTGATGGTATGATTTATTTAAGTTCTGGGATTTGATTGTGGGGGTTTGACCTAGAAGGATTACGAACATTTTAATTTCGAGGACGAAATTTTTATAAGGTGGGTAGGATGTGAGCACCCTAAATTTTGGGTTGATTTTTTTTATTTTATTTTAATTTTCTGATTGAGGGTAATTTTGAAATTTCGTGTTTATAATTATTTTAATAATGATATTTAATTCATGATATAATTTTTGGTGATTTTAAATCATTTTAAAATTATTTAAATCAATGACTTGTGGTTTTGACGTTTTGCTGGTGAAATCCTAGAGACTGTTTGACCTAGAGCCTAACCATGTTATTATAATATTTTAATGTCATTTTTGGCCTAAGAATATTTTTGCATTTGACCTCTTTGAATTATTTTGATATTATTTATTATTTATGATATTGTTTTGGGGTTATTTGAGTCGGGTTCGAATTTCAACTCAATCCGACTTGAAACGGGGACCCGGGGGTAGTTTGACTCTAGTAGGACCCACACACTAGTTAGGCATGGCCCACATGATATTAATTTTAGTCCACATGATAGAAATATTTTAGTTAGAGGTTAGACTAATTATTATGGATAAGATTAGTGTGATTAGAGACTTTAGAATGACTAATTTAGCCCCAACCAATTAGCCCTTTCCTAATACTCATAGAATAGGTTAGTAGGGGCTTTTGGACTTTTCCTAATAGGACAAAACCACCTTTATGGCCAGCCACAATAAGGATAGGGTTGAGCCTCCCATTTGTCATTATCCATCTATTTTTCTCTCTCTTGTTCTTCCCCAAATTCCTAGAGAGCAATTCCTAGCAATTTCTCCACCAAATCCTTCCATTTCACCACAAATCTTCTTCTTTCCTTCTCCATTCTAGCCAAGGAGGAAGCTACCCAAGTTTGGGAGGATACGGAGCTCGTTCGTGTCCTTTTGGAATCTCTACGTGTCGGTGTCGCTCCGGGAAGGTTTTTCTTCGATTCGATCTACCGGGAGGTATAAATCCCTTCTCCTTTTCATTTCCTCATGCATATAGGTCTATTTTGAACCCATAGGAATGACCCCCATGGTTGTATCTCCATTTGTGTCTATTTTGTGTCCATTTGGAGGTCATAGGAGTGTCCTTTGTGTTGTGGATGTGTTCATGTTACATATATAGATTTTTATATATATATATATTGTAATGAGAGTGTATCTATATTTATATATGTAATAAATGGTTCATGATGATTATATAATCAAGTTTGTGAGTGTGGTCCTCATATTATTATTGCTATTATTGTTGTGGATAATTAGGATATATATTGTGTATTCTTTTGGCTCAAACTATCTAAATCCGTCATGATTTTTATCCACGTTTTTAATTTCAGCCCTAACTTCGAAATGTCATAACTTCTAGCTTAAAGCTCAGTTTAATCTTCTATTTTTTTTAAAAGAAGCGTATTGAAGTTAGCTTTCCAAAAACATGTATTAATAGGCCTAATTCTTTCTGTAACTTTCTGGAGAATTATTTGAGTGTCAGCTGTACGAAAGACAAACGCGTTCTCGGTGTTTTCGCGATTCCGGGAGTTTTCGGAAACGAAAATGCGATCCGTTTGAAGTTTCGGAAAGCTAACACATAGATCTATAACATACTTTAATCCTAAATTTTAATTCATACTGAGATGGTACAGTATTGATTATTAGTAGGAGTTACTATTCGGCATATACATTTTGTGCACCCTTGTGTGTAATATAATGTTCTATTTGATTTTAACCCATGTCAATGTATATACATTATGTAATTAAATAGAGAATACAAGCATGAGTAAATAGTTAAATAAATAATGTATGAGGTGTAAGTATCCTATCTAATGTAAGCATGTATAAGTATGGCTTGTAATGAATATGTAGGTTCCATAGTATGTAATGTATGGTGCATATAGTGGTGCAAGAGAATAATAAATGATGAATGAATGCAAGCATGAATATAATGTAATAACAGATGTAATGTATGCAATATACAAGTTAATGAGATGTAATGTTCTATGTTAACATAAATCCTATATTACCTCATGTACCCCCTTACACTATGTTGACACTATCACACTTGACACATTGTTAACTTACACTTTGACACTCTTTGATGTGTATACACTATGTATGCCCATTTAACCCTCACTTGCCCCTTTGCCATGTTCACATACACACACATAGCCTCTTAAATAAGTATTTATGAATATAGTTAACTTAGCTATGTATGTATATTATATATATGTTAGCATATTGTGTTGTAATATATAAATTTATATAACCATTTGAAATGCCATGATTATAGACCTAATGTTGAATACCAATATATGCATGTGTATATATGTGTAGACATATATGGCTTAAAGTAATAGATTACCTAGTGTATATCTAATGTGAATTCTTGCCTATTTGAGTATTGAATAATTGCATACTATATAGAGTTGGGTGTATGTTTGCTTGTATAGCCTTGTATTGATGTGTGCTTGCTAGGATAGTCTTGGTTAGGCCTAATAAGACTTGCTAGGTTAGGACATAACCTAGTTTGACCTAGTTTGACTAGTGTAGTTGACCAGAGTTGACCAAGGGTTGACTTTGACCTAGTTTGACCTAGATTCATGTAGAATGTATTATAGTGCTTTATATTACCCTTCCGGACATGTTGTGACTTGTGTTGTTCTAATTAGGAGCCAGACACCTCTCCTCGGACAGTATATTTACTTTGGACATTCAGACATCAGGCGAGTACATTCTCTGATAGTTCTCTCATTTATTTGTCAATTACTGTATTTCAGTTCTAGTTAGTTGTATGCGATTCTCTGTTACAACACGTGTGGATATTACTGGATTCATGTATACGACACACATTTATTTTCTGGCCTCTATTACTGGTATCATCATTTCCGGCTTCTATTACTGGAATCACCTGCTGGAATCATTTACTGGAATCATTTACTGGTATCATTATATTTTGGCTGGACTCATCTTGAATCATTGTGTCGGAATTCTGAATTCACTTGCTGGGAGGGGAAATACTAGAGTAAGACATGTAGACATACCCTATTACTGGAATCACCCCTACTGGAATCTACTGGAATGATAGCCATCTCTCGTCTGATCAGTGAGAGGTGTGTCGGATTACCCACAGCCGTTTACATGTCGATCTCGGTATTTTAAAACACACTGCTAGAATATAGGCTGGACTCACCCTGGAATCATTGATCACTATGACTGGAATCGTCCCTTACTGGATTCATCTTGTATTAGATTCATCTTGTACTGGACTTACATTGGAGTTACACTGGTCTACATTGTTGTCTGGACTTTATATCATATTACCCTGGTTCAGCTAGTTCTATTTTTACAGACTTCATTGCTATGATTCTTCTCTTGTTTAGTTATTTACTTTCCTTGCACCTTATCTGTCTTTCTTACCATCACCTGAATATAAACTGCCATTTTCATCAATATAACTGCCTATAACTGCTTTATAGTTCTCTGTCGTTTACTTGGGTTTTCTAGATGAGATGTGCTCGTTCCTGTCCTGACTGGACCTGTTGATAAATTTTACAGATAGCTTGGAGGTTGCCTGCTAGCCTAGAGGAGACACCTTAGAGGTTGTTTAGATAGTTATTTCATTTATCTGGAGTTGTATTTACTTTGTGGATTACTGTATTTGAGTTTTGAGATATATTTCTGGGTTTTTGTATCTTAGACACTTAGACTTCTATCTTCCGTATCTCTTTGAATTTTATGTTTTATCTAACCTTATCATGCTCTACCTTAAATGTGATTGAGACTGTATCTTCTTAGCATTATATTGTTAGATGATGTGACCTAGGACAGCGTTCTACCGCCGACACTGCGGCGTAGGCTGAGCGTTGTTACGTTCTCGTACCCTAACAGTGGGTGCGGGTCGTGACACAATTGGGTAAATTTGGAGAAAAAAAAACTTTGATACAGAAGGGGTATCAAAGTTTTGATACCCCCTATGTATGACAGGTGGGCCCCCTCTCTCTTTGTAAAACGTGTACACATAAATATATACATAAATTTTGAAAGGGGTCCACCTGTCATAGATAGGAGGTATCAAAACTTCGATACCCCTTTCTGTATCAAAGTTTTACCCGGTAAATTTGCTAGTGGATTGGGTTAGGATTGAAGATGCTTGGGCTTGGGTTTGGGTTAAAGTATTTGAATCCAATCAACACGGGTTCACGTGTCGGGTTACCCAAAGAACTGAAATCCGACACACACACACACACACACACACACACACACACACACACATATATATATATATATATATATATATATATATATATATATATATATATATATATACATATACATTGTTTCATACTTTTTAAATAAGAAGTTTAAACCCTAAATTTTTCAATCCAAACTCTTCAACTCCTTCTAAATCTCATGTAAGTTTGTATTTTATAATGATTAGTACTTGATTGCTATTTGATTATGTATTTAATATTAATATTGTTTAACATTATTTTAAATATCATATTAGAACCCGATGGACCCGATCCAACCCCAACTTCCTCCGGGCTCGCTCGGTCTTGGGCTTCATATATTGAACCCGAGGTCGAGTTAGACTTGGGCTTGGGCTAGGCTTAACATTCATCGGATTAGGTTCGGATTGAGCTCAAGCCCGACCCAACCCGCCCTAGTTGCACCCATAGTCACAAGGATCACAATGTTCAATAAAAATAATAATAAACCAATTAGAAATAGTAAACTTTGAAGAGAAATGAAGAGTGACTCATGAGACATATACTTTCCAACATTGTACAATGGACAAACTTATGTTCTTAATCAGGGCGGTTTGATGTTTCTAAGGACCCGGGACAGACTGAGAACAAGGTCCCATATAAACACAAGAATTTTTTCTTTGTACTTGGTCTTAATTAAAAATTTGATAACCAAGATAAGTAATTCGCATTTCGTACAAAAAAAAAATTGTGTCCCCTATTACATCAGGTTACTTCTCTAAATTAGTCAATTCTTCTATCTTTTTTTTTTCCTTTTTCTTTTTTCATGTCTAGATGGTTGCTTAGACAACATGTTGATAAAAAACAATAAAAATAAAATTAATAAAATAAAACTATAAGAGTAAGTTTGGAACAATAATCATTAACATAATGAAAAAGGAACAAAGAAAGCTGGATTTTAAGCATTTAATTAGCCTTAAGCCTCCACAAACTTGAAATTCTTCAGATCCTCAGAAGAATCCCTAGCAAAAAAACATAATTCCACATGTTTATTTTCATAAATTCTTCTGAATCGGCATATACAAATGGATGTTCAAAATTTCATACATGTTTATTTTCGCAAAAAATATATCCTATATCTTAGAAGAACACGTATGAAATTAAAAACCCAAATAAAATTTTGAACTTCCATTTTTAGAACACAAGAGGATGAACCTAATGCTGATATAAATCAGAATATATCCAAAAAATAGATTTTAGATTAAATCCATTTTAAATTAAACCAGATTCTAGAACCCAAACCTGCCATATTTTCTTCTGAAGAACGGATGAATCTTGATGAACACAAAACCAAAATTTATAAACTTGTACCCTCCCTCTCTTCAACCAACCAGACTTTTTTCTTTTTTTTCTATAGGAATAACGGATAGTTGGCTATTCATCTACCTTTATTTAATACCAAATAAATAAAATAATTATGGAAGGCCAAAAGTTATTTTCTTTTTTCTAGGCCTTAATTTTTAAATTGCCTGTTGTATAATTATTATATTGGTTATCGTATTCGTTATTAATTATGGAAGATCAACAGCTTATAAGGTATATTGATTGTAGTATTGTGTTGCCTATTAATATTTATTATTTAATACCTAAAATACCTAGACATATAACAGAACATAAAAATATTGGGCCCTAATGGCATCCTGGGCCTTGGACGGTTGCCCCTTTTTCCCTGGCCCAGGGCCGACCATGTTCTTAATGTATATCGGTCAATAATTTTTCTTGAACAAAAAATGAGATGCATAGTATATTTCACTTTGATCCAATAGCAAAATATTTTATGCTAGAATTACAAAGATATTACATCATAATTCCTTTAAGTTTTTTTGGTGTGTGATCTACAAGTTGGCGTTTGAGATCCTTGGTAAACAAATTTGCTTGCTTCATCTGGCTCAGAACATCAGCCACTGCAATGATGTCATCTGAATTACGTTCGTTCAATGATGTGCGACAAAGTCTTATAGTCCTCTACTGTCAGTTGAAGAAAGCGTCGAATACCACTACTGCAGTCATCTGGTTGTCAAAGTATATTGGTATAGTCGAAATTTAAGTATCAACTAATGGAAGATCATACATGAGCTCTCAAAGCTACCCTGCTTCATCTCATTCTAAAAAACTCAGACTTCGTAGATGAGTGTGAAGTAGAGTTTGCTTCTTTAACTACCATGACCTAACAATTAATCTACCTAAGGAGAAGACAAATCTTCTTGTGGATCTTTTGGTCTCCTTTTTTGAGCACCAAATTGCATCACAAAAGTCTTCCATCACAGTTGAATAACCTCTATAGTGCAGAGGAAGCTTCTGAGATTTTTTTAGATATCTTGAAATTCTCTTAACAACTTTCTATAGCTAGTATTCCATACTAGGATTGCTCGTAAACCAACTCAATGTTTCCAGAATGAAAGTAATGTCAAGTCTGGTATAACTCATCGCGCACATCAAACTACCAATGATGCTTGAAAAGTCTATCTTCCTGACAATATTTTCTGTATTTGGTTTCAGCTTCTGGTTACACCTATTAGGAGTATTAGTTCCTGGAAGATCTCGATATCTATAGCATGTGAGTATCTTATCTACATAGTGAGCTTGTAACAAAGCGAGCCAAGCTTACGTCCAAAAGATCTTTATTCAAAGGATAATATCAACATTTCCCAAATCCTTCATAATGAACTTGGATGAGTGGGATTTCTTGGCCTTAATGATGTTATCTATATTTGTGCCCAAGATTAACGTACCGTCCACACAAAGACACAACTACCCATCTGCCATCAAGAAACTTAGTGTAAACACAGTTATCTGTCTCACTGGCCCTGTAGCCATTTGATTTAATAACTTTGTCAAACTTCTTATGCTACATCTTGGGAGCATGCATGTATATATCATATAGAAATTTTACCAATTTGCACACCTTGTCTTCAAGCATCTTGACGATAAAATCTTTTGGTTGCTTCATATAAATCTCTTCGATCAAATATCCATTCAGGAATGTTGTTTTAACATCCATCCGATGGATCATCATCTTATGAATTTCTTCTAATGCGACCATCATCCGTACAATTGGAGCATACGTATCGAAGTAGTCAAACCCTTGCATCTGAGAAAACCCTTTTGTCACCAACATGGCCTTGAACTTATTAATAGTTCCATCGACCCTCATCTTCTTCTTCTTGAATATCCATTTTCATCCAATGGATTTTACTCCTTCAGGTAGGTTAACCAACACTCAAATGTTATTGGACATAATCAAGTCAAACTCATTACTGATTACTTCCTTTAGAAGACTGTGTCTCTGATCTTTCATTGCCTCGTCATAGATAAGAGCCTTGGATTCCATCCTTACCACACTACCAGATTAACTGCTCCTCCCCTCCACTTGACAACCCATAGTTAGTTCGAACCTTATGAATTCAATTACTAGATCATGACGAAGTGTGTCATCCATTATCTATTCTCCACACTTGAAGCAAAAGCAATACTCAAAATAGATCTTTCTAATTAAGATGGTCCCTTGTGCTCAAAATAGTTGCTTCTCGGCTAAATCCTTATATGAGACAATTCTCGACATGCATCTTCAACCTAAACCCACCAAATATCTCATTTCCACTGAAATTTTTATGGAAGTTCACCACTTTCTCCAGGGGTGCATTACTTCATTTGACATCTTGTTCAAAATTTATTGTCCCTCAAAATCATTATTGTCCGTCTACAGTTGGTTGAACGTGCTTGCCCTTTTTTGATCGGCATGACAAGGATTACTATCACCTATTTCTATACTACTACAAAATATGTTTGGTCTACAAGCCTAATAGGACTATGTGTAACTCCCACCTTTACAATCCATGCATTGCTTAATAAATAGCTTATTAATATTCAATGTCACGATACTTTCAGAATGAGAGCAGCTGTACTCTGGATATTCTGGAAGACCCGTTGTGATTGTATCTTTAATAAGACATTACATCTCTCTCATGCTCAGGAAGCTCTAACTACTCACAACTCCTATTATTCTGGCAATAACTCGACACTTCCAAACTTAACTCTGATGTTCAATGATGCTACTATCACAACCGTTGGGCCTCCCCCCCCCCCCCCCCCCCCCCCCCTCCTCCTCCCTCCTCCACACTCACAAAAAATCCGGCACCACAATCAAGATCAACGTCGATGGTGCCACGACTTCTACCTCCTTTTCCGCCATCGTGGTCGCCAGGGAGCCGATGATAGTTTCATTGTGGCAAAGACTTGGTGCTCTAGATATCCACTCATCTTGAATCAGAGTATGGAGGTTGAGATGCATGATGTAAGAGTGGGCCTCCAGTTAGCCCCTGACCTGAACTTGAGAGAAATAATTATAAAATGAGAGGCCCTCACAGTCACTAGAATTTTTAATGGTGAAGGCAAGCTCATTCCTTGGAGGCTGCAGGAACTTGTTCGTTCCATCAGAAATAGTATACCAGCTACTCTACGTCCTACCTTTTGGTTCATCCGAAGAACTACCAACTCTGTTGTTCATGGCCTAGCAGAATACTCCATCCATAATAGACTTTCTAATATTCTACTCTCTCCACCCATGTGTATCTCTCAACAACTAGCAACTTACATGATGGAGAAATTATCCTCTGTATCGAGCTCACCATTCACCCTTCGTCCTCAACCGCTAGATTACATGAAGATGTGTGCACACATTTCATGTAATCTAATAGTTGGTATAGAAGGTACATGAATAATTTCTCATGATAATGTACTTCTCTCAACTCGAAGAATAAAGTTATCTTTATTACCTTAAAATAACACGAAAAACCATTCACTGTGTAAGGGATGCTTGGCATGTGGGGCCATGTGAACCATAGGATATGTGTCAAGAAACAAAATTAGTTTTCAAGAAGTAGAAAAAGAAAATAGTGGCTGCTCGTCTCCCCTTTTAAAATAGGGTATAGAAAGCGCAGCGAAAAGAATGTTCTTCTCACATCCTCCAACTGCAACCAAACAACCTCCTCCAGCTACACAGCGTGGTACACAAACTTGTGCCTTTGGTCTAGCTTCCACCAATATTTGTTGTACAATTTCCACCAATTTCAGTGTGGTAGAATATAAATGGCAGAATTAGTACAACATATGTTGTGTCACATATTTTTCTTCAACTAGCGCAACGTTTTTTGTGACATTACTTACGAAAACAAATACAACACAATTTGCATCATTCTCAATAATTCTTTTTTCGTTCAACATAATAAAACCACAACTAAAACAATACATTTTCATTTACCGTAACAAAAGTTGCAACAATGCATGATAATTGTATCAATCAAAATAATAAACTTGTGAATCTCCCGATATCAATTACATACAACCAAACAATGGATTTGTATTACCACTTTAAATCAACAAATGTTCCATGCAACATATGTAGCATGGAATTTCCATTAAGGAGCAACCAAACAGCCCCTTATGTACCGTCCAAGCTGCAAAATACAAACATATCAGGTCTCCTCTTCACTCGATCATTTTATCACAATTCCCTAACTATAGTCAAATTTGGAGGGTAGGCATAAAAAGAAGGTTCCTCTGAGAAGAAAGAACAGAAAAGAAAATTGTAACAAACAAAGTGCAACCTGCTTAATAACACTACAATCCATGACTGATTCACAACTGTTCAATTACGAAGAATACAGCACGAGTAATCACAACTCTTCTACCCGTGCAGATACCGTCTCCAATGATCATATACAACAGAGAGGAAAACTACCTGTCGCAAATGATAACCACAGTTACTCTTACTCTTATTTGTGGCAATCTAGAAGATTGTTATTTCCAACCAAATGTAATCCTGATGGTCTAAACATAGACATGATGCGCACTTCTCTTCATCCAGTCAACGGGTTCTACGACTACCTTGTGGTTTTGTTGAAGATGGTTTCGCCTTTGCAAAGTCAACCAAGTCCTTGAAAAGGCTGTCTTCAGGCTTCTCTTGTTTGGGCAGCGGCAAAGCATCTTTACTTCCCATTTGATTGGACATCTGCCGTGGGGATCGGCCAGTGTTACCCTGATTAAGAGACAGGTCTTGTGTCTGTGCTACCAATCCACTGTAATAATTTTCACTGGATAAGCCTATCTGCTGCTGAAAAAATTGCTTCCCACCAGATGAAGGTTGCTGCTCAGATAATTGCTTTCCGGCGGACAAAGTCTGCTGCTGCTCAGATAACTGCTTTCCGGCAGACAAAGTCTGCTGCTGCTCAGATAACTGCTTTCCGGCAGACAAAGTCTGCTGCTGCTCAGAATACTGTTTTCCACCTGATGAAGTCTGCTGCTGCTGCTGCTCAAGAAATTGCTGTCTTCTATCATTTTTCCCTGGTGGCGGTGGCAAGAAGGAACTAGAAGACTGGCCTTCCCAGGTAGTTTTTGAGACAAGCTCTACTGGAGACTTTGTTGCTTGAATAGGTTCATCATATTTGGGCTGGAGAGAGAAAGCTGGAGTCACTGTAGGTGGAGAAGAGGACAACGATGTGGTAGGCAGCGAAGGTGGAATTACAGTTGCATTTGATGATATTCCTTCTTTGTAGACATCTCCACTAAGGTAGTCAAAAGTAGGCATATCTGTCATGACTGGGTTCTTCGATTGTGGCGGAGGAGGAAGCAACGGACTTTTGTATATCTGTTCCTTCTTGGCACTAGAAGGCTTCTTACCTTGCCCTGATGTGTTCTCTCTTTTAGTCCTAGTACAACATCCATATGATCAATATGACTGGTCAGCAATATGATGCCATAACTAACTTGTTGCTATGAAAGGCAAGATATAGTTCCCGAAATGGATAGTGTCATGATATGCCATTCAGTCTTGCTCCATTTCCAAGATAATTTATTTAGACTTTTGAAATCAATTCATATTCATGAGAATAAGATGCAAATAGAATTTGATACATCAATATATGCATGCTTGTAGCAGTTCTCTCGAGACAAAAGGAAACAGGCCTTTTCATCTAATCTAATTAAGCAGCAACTACTTATTGGTATGCCAGATTTGAACAGATGATTGAAAATATGGATTATTAACCCAGATCATATAGTCGAGGTGGCTCGGGTTATCTTTGTCCAAACAAATTCACCTTCATAATCATAACCTCCAAAGGTGTCCAGTTAATGATGTTGGCTATGTGTCGACTGGCCTCCTAATACATTTTACTATGGGTGCATTAGATAATTCAGGATTTGATTGGCTCTTATTAACCATCTTCTTATGTGGTTTTCCGTTTGTAGTTCTGATTCATTGTGCATCCATCACTTCATGTAGATTGAAAATACACATTTACTCCATACGGCAAAATTTCGAAATCAAGTTTTCCCTAGAGATTCGTATTTTGTTTTCAAATCAACATATATTTGTTTCTAATATGAAGTGGTAATATTAATATTTGGGCAAATTACGTTAACTATCCCTATGTTTTACACTTATTACAGAAACTACCCTACTTTGAAACTAATTACGCGGACCACCCCTATAGTTTCTATTTTCTATCAAAATATAACACTAACTACCCCTATGTTTTATAAAATTTCTAAAGGAGAGGGGTGGTGAGTGTAATTAGTTTCAAATAGGGGTAGTCTCTGTAATACTCATGAAACATAGGGGGGGTTGGTGTATTTATTTCTTAATATTTCAATCAAAATACTGATACTGAGTATCAGTATCTGATTAAGAGAGGTCAAATACTGATACGAATTTTAAAAAGCACAAAACCAAGTTTTTGAGCACTGTCAGGGACTGATACTAATACAAAAACAGAGGGATTTACCTTTTGACTTTAACATGTAGGCAAGCACTGACAATGCTTTTGCAAAATCAGGACTGACAGACATGTCAGAATAAATCTAAACTAGTGAGACTGACTAAATGTGGTTTTTGAGTTTTTGACCCAGTGGAGATGGACCCCATGTTTATCAACAATATTTTTCTCAGGTTTTATTTGGAGAAATTACAGTTACACATGCATTATTATTTCATTCTGCTAACATTGTGTTTATTCATCCCATCCTCAAGACTTTTTCCCAGCACCACATTCATCCATGATAATCAAATGAAAGTGTCCTTGAAATCCAAGGGCTCACAGTTAGTTACCTTCGAGACAGCTGGGAGAAGTCATCCTCTAACTCATCCTCCTCATGGTTTATATTAACAAGAGGAACTGACAAAGGTGCTGTAGTTTCTGTTACAGTAGGAAGAACACCCTTCAGCATGTCATCATGCTGCTGAAGTACACGCTGCAAGTCATCATTCAGCGCAAGTCCCTGAAAGAGAAGTTCTTCATCCCTGGAAAGTGATCATCCAAAAAGGCCATATTATCGTATAGTTACAGTAAAAAAAAAAGTAGTCATAAAATGTCAAGACATCTGTACCCAGTACTATTCACGAGATCCATGACACGCTTTTGATTGAGCTGACACTGCTCAACAAGGTCAACAATAACTTCTTCGTTTGCACCCTGCCATAGAAGGCAACATTAATGCATGAAAAGCTGATTGTTCGCTCTGCTGACAGCTAAATCAAGTTCATAGACATACATTATGCAGAATGGCTGTTAGGTGGAAAGTGGTCCGTGCAAGTAAGTTTTAACTTTAGTTACTTTCTATTATTTCTTCAAGGGAACCTAGTTACTGAACTTTGACCATTTTTAATCAACTTTCGTATAGCTCTTCATCAGAGCAATATGCTACCACACCACAGCAGGAAAAGGTAAACAAAGTTCATTTCCTTCAGGTTCCATTGAGTTCATGCATAGGCATAAAAGATTAAGTATATTCTATAGTACCAATAAGATACAAGTAAAATGCCAAAAATGTTTGCTACAACCAACTTAAAGCAGGTGGTGGTTGGTTTCCAGGTATTCCTTGTGCATTTCCCCACAACTTTGGCATTATGGTGGGAAACACTTATGTGCGGTTATTCATATTTTACATTAAATAGGGGGTTTCAGGTAATTATGAATATTATATTTTGAGTAACCTTAAGCAAATAACAAGATTAAGGCCAAAATGTACAAGATTTAAGTGGCTTATATCTAAAAACCCTAAATCAAAATACACTAACCATATCAAAGGCTATATGACTGGAACGTTTTTGCATGCAGCCATGAAAATACTTGCCACAATTCATGGTCTTGAAAATTGAATTGAATTGTGTGGCTCAGAATAGAAATGCTGGGATACAAATAGTACCCAATATATGATTGAAGCACCATAATAATAGGTTGTTCTCAAGTCATCCACTGCAACAACAGAGGTGAATATAAGCAAATCAATGTAACTCTGACCAACAACTTCACTAAAAGAATAATGGTGTGATTGTCATTGTTATCTCAAATGAAATCGTGTATAGTAACATCTAATTACTCTAAGCAATCTAGAGAAATGAAGAACCCACCTCTGAGTTACATGGCCCTAATGCGCTGAGCATTTCTGCTAACACATCTGCTATACCTCGAGCATTTTGAATTTCCTGCAAACTATAGCAGAAGAGCATAACAAGAATTAAATCACTTCAAGTAAAACACACATAAATCAAGTTGAATGTAAAAAAGAATCAGCAGAAATAGACTATACTTGAAGCTCAAAGTAAAAGGAATGGTTAATAGTAATTAACGAAAGACTCTTAGAGAAACCACCTCGCACACACCCCCCACCCAAATAACAATAGGCTGCCTAGTCACTCCCAAGCAGAGAATATTAGACACTGCCCAAGAAGAGAAGATTAGACAAGTAGAAAGAAGCCACCTCGCAATTAAGGTGCCTAGGCACTGCAGAATCAATGGAAACAAAAGAAGAGGAATGATGAACAAATCCAACATAATCACGATTCACCACCTTCTGTTCGGACCCACCATTGTTGTTGTCACTTCGGAAGAGAAATCGAGGGGAATAAAAAGAGGGTGACCTAAGGTTTTATAACATTACCAAATTGAGCCCACTCCACTTCCATGATGTCAAGTCCTGAAAAAACAACCCCCCCCCCCCCCCCCCCCCCCCCATGTTTCCAGTGACGAAACTTAAATTTCCCGACCCAACAATCATGGCATAACTTACCCATATTTCAATACAAAGAAAGTCTATATATGTTGTAGCATGTATAGGACATAAATGTAAGTTAAATACTTAATACACTATAAGAACTAAGAAACATCATGTAAAATTTATAAACTACTTGTTCCATGCTTTCAGTACGAGAAAACATAAGAAACGCAAACACAAGAAAGAAAAACAAATTTAACACGTTATAAAAATGGGCATGGTAGCATACAAATAGAGATGTATTTCAAAAATAAGGCACCTGAGAGAAGAATCCTCAGACTGAAGAGAAGCTTCTACAGCTGCATCTTCATATGTGGATGCAATAGTTGGAGGCGCAACTGAGTGAATTTGTGGAGGAGTAAACAATGAAGCACTGTTTTCCGTACGTGGTGGAAATTCTACTCCAGCAGACTGTCAACAGTAATAGATTAAACATGTTCAATGTCACTGTCTGCAGTACCAAGACTCGAGAAGAACGCAACAGTTTAAACATGTCTTCTGTACAGACTATTTGCAAGATGAGATGACAAATAATATACTGTTAATTATTTAGCCAAACAACTGAGGCATTGACGTGATATAAACCCCCCAAGTAAAACTGCATGACAAACAGATAACATGATACAATTCCTGGTAATTAACTTCTGGAAAATACAAATACTCATATTAAGAGCGTTTAACTGGAGCTGTCTTTTCTAGAAACAATGGGATAAACATCTAACTTTTGCGATAACACAGGTTTGCATCACTTCGTCAGCAACATAACTCCATCCACAGAACAGAAAAGTAACTTAGTTGGATACATGCAGCAGACATGAGTGAGATGAAAAGCAAAAGTTCACATAAGTAGAGAAACAAAATGAATCACAAATATTAGGAAAAAGAGCAGGTGAAGCAAGGCTCTTTCAAGGAAACATAAGAGCTGATTTCCAGAAGAATCTGTCAAGGGTTGAGCATGCACCAGACTCTAAGAGGTACCGAATGTCCTAAGGCAACACTTACGTGGCTCACCATTAGTGCACTTTGCAATCAGGGAGAGGGTATGTCAGGGTGTTGTGAATGAGTGGATCATTTGGTGTGTGTGTGTGTGTGTGGGTGGGGGGGTGGGTGGGGGGGAGAGCGATTGCAATCCGAGAGAAAACCTTTAGATGTATAATGAGCTAACTATGAATAAACTCAACTATGGAGTATTGCACCTCTCAAATAACCATAGTAATCATTGCCTTTTGCTTTTCTTTTTACTAGTCGAACTTAAACCACGTGACCATAATGTATGTTTCACTTGTCCCAACTTGTCCTTTTGTCTTATGCCAAACTTGTTACCAACTAGAAGGACCGATGCCATAATAGATGGTTAAAAGTCCAATCATTTTATGATCATATTGCATTTTCCCAGTTTAGAGTATTCCTCCAATCACTTTATACGAAGGTTCGCAGTATTGAAACCGATATCGGACCCTTCCTATTAGTATCAGGATCGGCAATATGTATCGGTGGTTTCGGATCGGAGTAACATTTTTCGGTATCAGAAAGTAATATATATATATATATATTTTTTTTTTTTTTTGGAAAAAGGGTAAATTTTATTCCACTATCATCGCAATAAGGTTACAGCATAGAGATACAGTCCCAACTCAGGGGGACATTACTAGTACATCCGACTCAATGTTATGAAGGATGCCCACCGGTGGGGTGGACAGTCCCTCATAAATGCGCCGGTTCCTCTCCCTCCAGACATGCCAAACTGATGCAGCAAGCCTCAATCTTGCACGTCTGGCCCAGCTCTGCTCCTGGTCCCTGCAATCTCCAATCCACTTAAGGATTTCTCTGAAGTCACGCTCCCTTCCAACCCCTCCCAAGTATCTCCGGCTCTGCTCTGCCCAGATGCTCCACGCCACATGGCACTGAAAGAACAGGTGCCCAATGGATTCATTCTCTGTCTCACACAAAACACACTTAGGATCAGGGACTGGGACCCCGAACCGAAGCAGTCTGTCCCTAGTAAGCAACCGGCCCAGCACCAGTTTATATGCAGACAGTTGCATCTTCCTGGCAAGGCCCTTCCCCCAGATAAAGTCGTACTCCTCGATCTTATCGAAGTGGGAACGAACAAGATCGTAGCTGCTGTTAAATCTGAACTCCCCAGCACCCTCCGTGTAGCCGGGAGAGGCCCAAACCCAGACGTCAGACAGTACAGCAGGAGTGATCTGTACCTGCCTGATCTCCCCTCCTAACTGAGCAGTGAAACGATACTCCTCTGGCCTCCAGACCCCACCCCTGATGATGTGCCTACAAGTCAGACCTCTGTACGCCACACCGTCCGTCTGGGGACCCAGAATCTCCAGAAGAGACTGACCTGCAATCCACGGATCAAGCCATAGGTCCGTCTCCCCTCCCTCCCTCATCTTCCTCCGAATAGCCTTCCGAAGTACAGGTCGGTTCCTCAGGATATGCTTGAAAGACACAGAGAAGTTGTTGTCAATTTCACATACCCAGAAGTTCCTACCCCGGAGATACCGACTAGACATCCAAGCCGACCAAAGAGTACCGCCCTGAAGGAACCTCCACGCCAGCTTGATCCCCGCCGCCTCCCTGACAGATACTAGAGAACGCAGACCCACACCTCCCTCCTTCCTAGGACGACAGAGCTGCTCCCAAGAGATGGCATGAATCCCCCCATGCCATATGAACTTGGAACATATGCCCTCAATCTTTCTGATAGTAGCCAAAGGTACCATAATAGATTGGAGCCAAAACAAAGCAATAGCAGATATAACCGATCGTACCAGCTCAATACGTCCTCCAAAAGATAGGCCAGCCGCCTGCCAGCCCTCTACCCTCCTCTGCGCAAAGTCCACCAGACTCTGACATTCTCGGTCCTTCGCGTAGTTGACAGATAGGGGCACCCCCAGATATTTCACCGGGAGGTCATCCTTTTCCACCCCAAGCTCCAGGGCCCGTTCCTCCTTCAAAGTGCAAGAGTTGTTGAAGTAAACTTTGCTCTTGTCCCTGTTCAACCGAAGATCCGATAACTGTCCGAACTCCTCCATCACCACCGCAAGCTCCCTCATCCCTCGCATGGAAGGCCTCATCAATACCAATAGATCATCCGCATATATGAGATGTAAGACCATCGGTGAGACCCTGCTGTATATCGGTACAATCCTCTCCCGATGCACCGTGATGTCCATCAAACAGGTAAAATACTCCATCACGAGGGTGAATAGGTAGGGGGAAAGCGGGTCCCCCTGCCGAAGCCCCCTGCTGCTGCCGAAAAACCCGTATGGTATACCCTGAATGAGAACCGAGAATGTAGGGGAGGTGATGCACTCTCTGACTCTGTCCACCCATGTCTCGGAGAAGCCCATCGCACCCATCAAATGACAGAGGAAGTCCCTGTTGACGGTGTCGTAGGCTTTCCTCAGGTCGAGCTTCACACACGCTTTCATCCCTCCTGGCTTGTGGAACTCCCGAATCATCTCATGAGCCAGCAGGCTATGCTCAGCAATAGACCGCCCCTTGATGAATGCCGCCTGATTCCAAGAAACCAGGCCCTGCATAGCGTCCTCCATCCTCCTGCACATAAGGTAAGTAATTATTTTATACAAATAATTACAGCAAGCAATCGGTCGAAAGTCAGCAAGAGAAGTCGCCCCCTCCTTCTTGGGCACCAGCGTCAGGAAGGTGTGGTTCAGCTCCTTCAGGAGCTTGCCCGTCTCAAAGAACTCCTGAACAGCCTCTAGAACCTGGGCCTTGAGGGCACCCCAATGACGCTTGTAGAAGCCGCTGGAGAAACCGTCCGGCCCAGGGGACTTGGAAGCATCAGCCTGCATCACAATCGCCTCCACCTCCGCCATCCGGATAGGAGCCATAAGAAGACTGTTGCCATACTCAGTAATCAACGTCTTCGTAGTCAGCTGCGGGAATACCGTGGAATAGTCCGTCTGATGATAAAGCTCAGAGTAGAACCGGACAGCCTCCTCCTGGATAGCAACCTAGTCGGTCACAAGACGCCCATCACTGCCTAGAAGTCTCTGGATGCAGTTCCGGTGCTGGCGAGCCCGAATGATATCATAGAAGAATTTGGTGCAACGGTCCCCATCCTTGAGCCAGGAGCATTTGGTCCGTTGGGCCGCACTAATCTCCTGCTGGAGTCGCAAGGTGTTGACCTCTGCAGCCATCTTCTTCTCTCTAGCCGCCATCTCTCCACTCATCATGTCTCCCTGAAGGTCTGACTGCAGGTCTCTCAACTCCGCCTCCTTCTCCTGTAAGGAGGTCCGGGGAGAGCCCTCACCCAGTCTCTGATGGCGCGTTTGGTCTTCTTCAGCCTGTGAACCATACAGAACTGAGCAGTGCCGACCACATCCTGACAAAGACCCCCCGCCAGTCTCCTCATAGCCAGACGATAGGAACCAACTGTTGTCATACCGGAACGGACGGGCTCTCCATCTGGGTCTCTCCACGAAGCGCACCAGGATCGGCGAATGGTCACTGGTCCCCGCAGGAAGCCCCTCAGCCACAGCAGAGGGGAATAGGCGGAACCAATCACTGTTCCCCAAAGCACGATCAAGCTGGCATGCGACCCTGCTAACCACCGCCTTGTTGTGCCACGTCCATATCAAGGTTTAAAGTATCGGCCGATACCGATACGTATCGGCCGTATCGGATCGGATTTGGCTCTGGCCGATCCGAAACGGCACAAAATTATCGGTATCGGCCGAGAACCCGAGTTAAAGCATTGGATCGGTTCGTATCGGGTTCGTATCGGCCGATACGGACCGATACAGGCCGATACGAACCCAAACCCTAACTTCCCAGAAAAATCTAGAGGAGAGTCAGGAGACATGAAGAATCTGGGTCAAATCCAACAGAAAATCTAATAATAGAGAAATCACGGGTCCTAAAATTCTATAAAAGGAATCAAAATTGACATACCACAACCACAACCACAACAACAAAGAAAAATTTTCTTACAAAAATTTTGAAGAAAAAATTTATTACAGAAATTGTAAAGGGTTTACCTCTCGTTTGCAGCAGGTAGCCGTCGCCTTCTCCTTCCCCTTAGCTGTCGCCTTCACCGCCGTCGCGGTCGCCGTCTCCGCCGCCGCCGTTGCTGAAGAGAAGTGGTGGCTTCATGTGGTCCCTCTCCTCCCCATCTCCTTCGAAGCGTAGGAGCGTGGAGGCGGAAGCCGGCGGTGGAGCGGAAGCCGGCGGTGGAGCGGAAGCCGGCGGTGGAGCGGAAGCCGGGCGATGGCAGGAGGCGGAGAGGGAGAGGGAAAAAAATCAGAGTTCTGATTTTTTTTTTCTCTCTCCTCCATCGATATATTTAGAGCCCCCCCCCCCCCCGCACACAGTATTCGAAGTCCTCGAAGACCGTGCGGTCTCCAGAACAGAAAAATAAAAAAAATAAAAAAAAGGAAAGGAAGCGAGGTTTCGAACCAGAGCCACAGGGACTGTAACTGTGGACAGAACAGAACTTATAACAGTTTACACTAACCACAGGCTCCATTCCGTTTCTTTGTTTATAAGTTGCTTGTATTCATATTTATGTTCTAACTTCTATATATATATATATATATATATATATATATATATATATATATATATATATACAGTAATATATATATATATATATATATATATACATATATATATATATATATATATATATATATTATAGAGATATATATATTATAGATATATATATATTATAGATATATATTTTTCTTTTATATATATATATATATATATATATATATATATATTATAGAGATAAAAGAAAAGAAAAATTACTATATATATATGTGTGTGTATATATATATATATATATACACACACACACATATATATATAGTAATTTTTCTTTTCTTTTATCTCTATAATATGGTAATTTTTCTTTTCTTTTCTTATATATATATATATATATATATATATATATATATATATATATATATATATATATTGTCGATACCAAAAATCCGATACTCCGATCCGATACCGCCGATACCGCCGATACTTCCGATACCGATACTCATACAAAATGTCCGATACCGATACCGATACTGATATTTTGAACCTTGGTCCATATGTGCCCCACCCTCTCCAGATCCCTGAGCCCGGACTGGAGAAGACAGGACTGAAAGTCTGATAGAATCTGGTCCGGCACCGCCCCCCCCCCCCCCCCAGCTTCTCCCCCCGTATAGCGTGGCATTGAAGTCTCCCATAATAAGCAGGAGGAGATGACGATGCACCGCCAATGTACTCAGCCTAATGATGTCCTGCCACAAGGCCTCCCGCAGCCTCCTGTCATTGTGCCCATAGACAGCACCAAGTAAGAATCGGAACCCACCCTTGTTGGCGAAGGAGATAGCCACCAGCTGGTCAGTCATGAAAACCTCCTCCCCCTCCCAACTAGCTCCGTTCCATCTAACCCAGATTCTCGCCATATCACAGAGACCAAGGTTGTGGAGCTGGACCCAGTCCGTAGGAGTTCTACGAGACAGGGTTTTCGCCCCCCCTGATCTTAGTCTCTAGTAAGATCGAGATTTCACACTTCTCCTTCCTCAGCACCTCACTAATCTTCCTTCATCTCCCCATAGAACACCCCCCTCCGGACATTCCAGGCAAGGGCCGACATCTATTCCGCGGGTGGGGTCCCCTGAACATCCTCTGAAGGTGCACCCGGGGAGAGTGCAACCTCCATATCTCTGGACTCCTCATCTCTATCTCCCTGAAGAAGAGGCTGAGCAAGGTCCGCTACCCATTTAGGGTTGACCTTCCACACTCTCTCCGCCCCACCTTGTCCGCTGTCCTCACTATGCGACTCCGTAGCCTGGCGCTTCCGACTGTATACCTGAAGTGCTAAGGTGTTATCCTCTCCTTTTCGCCTGTCCTCCTGTCCCATACTCCTGGTGGTCATAGTCCTCGTCCCCGTATACTCAACCATCGCTCCGGCAAAGATCTCCGTCGGAGACCCCTCGTTTTCTCCAAAGACGGGGGGAGGGTCTGCCTCCATCTCATCCTCCATCAAGCCCGCCTGGTCAACTACAGGGGTATTAACTACACCACCTGTCTCCTGCACTGCCTCCTCCGTCACCACCTCAGAAGCTCCTCCACGCCGACAAGCACTCGGGAGATGCCCAAAGCAGACACGCCGGACATCCGGGGGGAACCCACTCATACTCCACCTTCTGCATAAGGATCTGGCCAGTAGGGGTCCGGTACTTCAACTGCTCTGGCAGGTCCAACCTGGCGTCAATCTCCACAAAAATCCGAGCATACATCAATCTAGTCCTGAAGGCGGTGGCATCGTCCGCCTTAATCGGCTTGCCAATAAGGCTGGCAAGTCTCATAAGAAGGGGGACACTCCAGAAGCGAACCGGGAATTCAGGGAACCGAACCCACACAGGCACCGCATTCAGCACCTCCTTCTCACATCTCAAGTCAGGGGTCCATTGCTTCAGTATGATGAGGCGTCCATCAAACGTCCATAGCCCTCCCTGGAGGATCCGAGCCACATCTTCTGCCATCCCAAATTTAACGAAGTAGAAGCCGTTCTCCTTGGAGAAGAACTCCATGCTACCTTCGGCCGCCAGACTCTATCCGCATAACCTCGGATCTGCCCGTAGAAGGGCTTGCTACCCAACACATATAACACTAAAGTATTCTCCCAGAATGCCGTCACCTTCGCCACTTCCTCAGCCGAAAAGTCGGCGCAGAGCTCACCCCCAACCGCCATAGGCGCAACATACTCCATCGATGCCGGAGTCTTTGCAACCCCCACCTTGCACGCATCTGCCCAGGATACAGGCCGCGGGCCCGAACTTCGAGGCGGGATCGTCGGGGCCGGCCGGGCCCTCACGTTCGTAGCAGTCCCTCTCCCCCCGATAACTGGGCCAGCCGCCCCTGCTGACTCCGTCGCTCGAGGCCTCCACATAGTCCTGGCTTGTCCCTCCCGTTCCCCTGTGTGCGCCTGGCCCACCGTTGGTCCTGTTCTCCTGGCTATCCCTGACCTCCTGTCCGATCCCTGCGTAGAAGCTGAGCCCCTCCTAGTCTCAGAGATTTACGATCGTTGCCCACCTCCTCGCCTTACCCTCCGATTTTGAACCGTGGTCCAAGCCCCCTCCTCACTCTGTCCATCCTCCGATCCAGTCGATGCCCTTTGGACGGTGAACACCATAGAGAAGCCCCCCGGAGCAACCGCCGTCGAACCACCGGCCGAACCCGTGCTCGGTGGCGTCGCCGTCGTCCGCAGCCCTCCCCGGCCACCCCCCCCTTCGCCGGACCCCCCCGGCCGCCCCTCTGGCCGCCAGCGTGCGCCCGCGCACGAGCAGCAGCAGCGTTCAGCTTTTCCGGCGGCCAGCCGCCGCCGCCCGCCTCCAGTCGGTCGCCACCGGCCGCCGCCGCCACCCCCTTGCCTTTCCCCCGGTCCGGAGGTCGGTTGGCCGCCTCCTCGCTTCGATTTGGTGATGCCCTAGCAGAGCTAGGGTTTGCTTCCGCTTCCGTCGTCGCCATTAATTATATCGTAATATATATATATATATATATATATATATATATATATATATATATATATGAATAAATTATTAAAATTTAGAAAAACTATTTTATACATTTATGCATAATTTTATGTATTTTCTGAATTGCTTCTTAGAACTTTTGAAATTGAATGAAATAATAGTCACCATTGTTGATTGGTTTACCTGTAATAAAGAACTTTTTTCCATTTACATGCTTTTACAACTTTACTATTGTTTTACACCCTTGCATATTGGTCTTTTTAGTTCAATTTTCTCTGCCGAATTGATTGGAAAAGTGACTGCCAATGTAGGTATGGGTTACTATCAATAGCAATCGGTATCGGATCGGGACATGCCAAACCGTATCGGTATCATCCCTATTGTATCGCCTGATACTGCAAACTATTCTTCATACCAAAAACGCGGGGGAGGGGGGGAGAGATAGGTAATATCATAAACTGTAATGGACATTTTCATCATTGTTCACTAACTATAACTCATAAAGTCCAATCAGAAGTTGAATGGCAGTGGCTACAAGTCCATGATGTCGCATAACGTCTCAAAATTCTCTACATCATCAACAATATGCAGTTTAAGCAGTAAGTCCTAAAGAATTGAATCATGGGACACCTGTTTCCAGAAAACATATCATTCTTAAGGCTAGACGCTGGCAGAGGGCTAGGTTCAGGCAAAACTCATAGGATCAGTACAGCTCCATAATTTATTTGCAGAGCGCAGGCACAGTCCTGCTGAGCCTGCTTAGAAGCATGGGCCCTAGCCATGGCTCACTGCAAACTGAAAGTCAGGGTCTCACATTTTCTGAACATAGATGCTAATCTAACTTTTCTGACATTCAGCAATACATGCAATAGGTGTCTTACTTTAGCAGCTAATGCTTTTACTTGTACCAAAGGTCACAGTTCTACGTCTTGGTAATTACATATCTTGAGATGCAGATAATCTTTCTGTCTGGGTTCATGATCATAATGCTTTACATTGAAGTGGATCATTAACAAATATTCTTATCTGTATTAGATTAAGTTGAGCCTTAAGCACTCAAGTTTCAATCTTCACTAAGAACCGGGTGGGCAATGGGTTAAGAACTAAATAACATAAGAATCTAATAATTTATCTAGGCTCTGAGATTCAGATTTCTCTCTACCTGGAAGCAATTAGTTCACTATAAACTGTCACAGGTCTCCCTCTATACAGGACCAAGATTGATGCCACTTGATTGGGCTAGGGACAGGATACGAGATCACTCTTCACACTTGTCATGCTTGATGACTTGCCCACATGATACAAACACAACATTGGCAGAGAGAACTCATTGCTTGTTGTATTTTACGAGATTCCTTACATATAACTTTAAAGGATGATCTCTCCAGAAAGCCACCATCCTTTAGATTCGAGCATGTAACTATAATGGCCCGTGCATACTTCAGACATATGATCTACACTTTTCAACTGGTCTACAGCATCGGTAAAATCACACGAAATAGAATCCGTATCCTATAGAGTCGGCAAAAATTATGGAAGTGGCTACCTCACTGCATCATACACATAATGACCAACTCTGATGTGAAACCCCTCACTTACCGGTAGTGAACCCATTTTGATTGGAAAGCACTGTTGATTATGTAAGATTATTTTTTACTAATACAATGGAACATCATGGGACAAGGCATGGTTCTGTTCACTTATGTAACTGATGATAATGGTAGGTCAGCAAAGAATTGGCTCTTGTGGAAGTGTATCATATTGATACTTGTGTGCAATATACAACAGGACATGGCTGAAATACAAAATGCAAGGTTTTACCAGTTTAGTTTGAACTCCATCATATGTTATATTAGGGATGGTCCTTCCATCTTCCATCCTCACAAAAGAATAAATATCATGTGCATACACTATTGATAAGTAAAAAAAAAGTAATGTACAGTTGCAACACATAAATACTCAAGCAGAAAGAAAGAAAATTTAGCCAAATCCAAAAATTCTCTCAATAGAAGCTGGTAGACAATTTCTGCCAAGACCAAAAGAACTAGAGAATTTTTCTTTCTTTAGGATTGGTTTTAGGTGATGAGGAATACGATAGGGGATCACACACAAGGGCAAATGCTCAATCATACCAAGGAAGGTGCTGCAGGACTTCCAAATAAAGAAAGGAACGATAATAGAATAGATTTAAGTCCTGCAAAACCCAAACCAAGGTACATGCCACTGTTTCCTACTTTCACTAACATTTGTGTCCACAAAATCCTCAGAAACACAGCTATTCAGTTAAATGTCAACTTCTCCATCATATTTAAAGTTTTAAACCATTCCTCAGTTAAGTTCAAAAATACTTAATAAATAGCAACAAGTATACACCAGAAGTTCCCTCCACCCTTTAAAGTTCAAAGCTTAAACCTTCACAGTCCAAAAACTACAATTTGACTCGAGCACTTTATCGTGCTGCTGCACAAAACTGAAGATCTTGGTAACTTTCACATAACAGGCTAACGAAGATGTAGGAATTAGTGTTAACAATGCGATCATGCCAGGATGATAAATAAAATAGGAAATAGTATGTAGGAATTATATAGCTCACAAAAGAAGGGTGGACCACTTAAATAATACATTGGAATAAGCATACCCTCAATTCTTGATATGCAGCATAGTACTGTGGATACCTCCCTCCTGCTCCTCCAAAAGCATCTTGCCATGTATCTATGAGAATCAGTATCTTCTCTCTTACATTTAAGTCTGGCTGCAAAGGTAGAAAACCAACATAGTTTTAATAAATTTCAAGATAGTCAAAAATATATCTTGATAAAAGACGTGAAATATATTTAAATGAAAATATCTTGATATTAAGATGTATGTAAACCAAGGTAGAATGTGAACAAAACATACTTTCTTCTTCACTATTTTAACCATTTCATGCAAGATATCACGCTCAGCAATTTGTAAATGAACATCGTCCCCACAGTTTTTGCTTAGTGTCTCGAGCGCCTGCATAAGCAATTCCAAGGACCAGTATGTATTAGAAGGATATCGTACAAGTACAACAGCCACTATTTCAAATTAAAATTGTCCTCATGTATGTGTCTACTTGAAAGCAATTTCTTTTACTGGACTCGACCAATTTGGCAATTTGAGTTTCCTACCTATCATATTACACAGTAGGCCGGCCATGTTAATGATCCACATTGTTCACAAAAAACACATCTTATGTGTTGAAGACTAGCGTCCATGCGTTAAATAATTGCAAGATGAATGGTTTTTCAATACTAAGTTCAAGAAGGCCACTTGATGTGGTTTGATACCTCCGAAATACACTTCAATATTTTATGTTGATGAATATCTGCATGAGAATAAGAAACAATGGAAACAAGCACAGTCCTTGAGTTCCCTTTAGGGCGTGTTTGGATAGCAGGAACTCAGTTGGAACTTGGAACTCCTCCATCTTATGGATTGGAGATTTGAGTTTCTGGCTTCCATCATTTGGCTAAAACTTGGAAGTGTTCTAGGATGGAACTACTCAGATTAATGAGGCTTCTAACTTTTAAACATTGAACTAGGTAGGAACTTTCCGTTTAATGTTTGTCTAATCATTTTTTGTTTCACAATAATGTAAAATATTAACTATCACTAATTAATAGTACATAAATAATTAGTAATGCTTAATTAAGGTGTAAATAATGCCTAATCAATGTGCAAGTAATAATTAATATTCATAATAAAATCATACTAATAATAAGTAGTTAACTAATATTAATTAGTATTTACAATTTTAAAATTAAGTAATTAAGACTTTTAACTAATATTGTAAATAACTAAAACTGATTAAGTAATATATTTTACTTTGATAATTAATTGTAAAAAAAAAGTTATTAAGATTAATAAAATAACAATTAGTAATTAATAGTGCTTAGTTATTATGGTCCAGTAATTATGGCAAAATTTTGACAATTATATATCAACTTAATTATCTGTTAACGATTCTTTATAATATTTATAATGTACTCTATTTTTCCACTTCCTTCTATATTCACTATCAAAACATATTTTGGAAGCAGTGGACAAGTCTAAAGACTTTCTACACTTAAAACTCCCACTTCCAAGGGATTCTTGCTAACCAAACGTTAGAAGCCAGGAACTCCTAAAAGGTCAGTGAATCTCAGTAAGAACCTCGATTCGGCGGTTCTTACTTGGGAGCTTGTTGGGAGCTTGCTTCCCCGATGACGGAAGCTCGTTTCTTCGGCGACGGGAGCTCATTTCTTCGACGACATGAGCGCTTCTCATAATATGACCATAATTTTAAAAGAAGGCATAAATTTTGGGAAGAAAGTTAGAAAATTTGTAATACATGTTTATCAAAGTACCAAGAAACTAAAAATTATTTACCTTGACATCATAAAAAATCAACATGCTAATGATCTCTCTTTAACTTCAAACTGAACTTTATAAATTCTAATAAATATTAAGATATTTATAAGTTTTGATAACAATAATTAATATACACAATTTTTTATTAGCGCACGCTCCCAACTTTAGACTCTTCTAAGTAGTCGCGTTCCCCGCTCCCGCTCCTGCCCCCGCTTCCGCTTCTGGCTTCTAAGAACCAAACAACCCCTTTTTGGAACTACGGTACTATTTAGTTTTGTTTATAGATCATTAATCGCCCTTATGTTCATATCTACATTGTTTGTAACAAAATAGCCGCCAAAAAGTCACAAGTAGTTTGCCTCAAATGATTACAAATATTAATTTGTTGATTTAGCTTACCCATGTTAGTCGTTTATTATTATGTGGGTTCTACTCGTTACAATTACGTTATTGAGGGAATTGCATTCTAGCAAAACCTCAATATTTTAACAGTAGTAATTAGTCATTGCACAAGACCTTTATCTCTAGTTTCTCAGTTTATTTTGCATATACATTTTGATGATTAGTACTATTTTTGTTTCTTTAGAACTTATAATAGTTCATATAGCTGTTGGTTAAGTACTTGAGCTCTTGTTTTAGCTTTACCCATGTTGGTCATTTATTATTATGTGGGTTATATACCTATTAAGATTAGGTTAATCAGGGACTTACATTTAACATAATCATTTCACAAAAACTTAATATTTAACAATAATCATTTCATAAAACCTTTATCTCAAGTTTCCCAGTTAAAAAAAATGTTTATAATTGGTACTATTCTTGTTTCTTTGGGACCTATAGTAGTTTATAATTTATATACATGTTGGTTAAGTAGTCCAGCTCTTGTTTTGCTACTTTACGTGCAGTTTACTTAGGGGAAACGGGAGGGTTGTCAATTATTAGCCATGGAATTGTTTCTTTAAGCTTGACTGTATTCAGGCAATTCATGGTTCAAGATAATCCGGTTGGCTCTTGAGTGAGAAATATAATTAAAACAATACATATGTAAATATGACTAGAGTAGTAAGGGGAAGGTATACAAAGATACACACACTTCAGCTACTACAATATATTTAATATTTATGCATAAAGAATCTTCAATACAAATGCAATAACAAAAGCCTATACTCAAACAATATATAGTACCGATAACTATATGAGCACTGCCAACATAACCAACCAGATCATCCAATAAGAAAGTAATAGTAAGTAACAATATACATTAGTACATTTGTATACTCACAAAGAGGGCAAGAAGCTGTATTTTCGGGTTCTTACTTCCCAATCGCTTCTTAAGTACCTTTAGTGCATCCTTTGCTTGCCTGCATGTCATCACAAAACTATGAATATAGGAAACATGGAATGAAGTTATTGTTGACACAATAGAAGCATAAACAAACACTTCGAACATCCTAATATAAGGAGAAATATAGGGACCATGGAATGTAGTTTCATTAAATAAATAAACCTAACCTCGAGTTGGTTGACCAAGTGATACTGATGACCATAATTAAAAAAAATGCTTGGTAATCCCAAGCAGGTTAGGAAAAGAACATTGTATAGAGATATAAATGCCATGTACTCTTTCATTAGTATGCATACATAGAAAAATACTTGCAGAGTTGAGTAGCAGCACCAACCAAACTGATTACCTAAAAGCAGGTCATTAGTTCTACCCATGTCCATGCAAGCACAGGCACTGGACCACCCCAAAATAAAAGGAAAGGTAACACTAAATGGAAAATTTAAGGGTAGCTGAAGGTGAAAATATTGTCAAAGCTATTTGGTAAGCTTTTGCAGCCTCCAAAGCAAGGTTCGCAGTATTGGTATCGGAATCGGATCCTTCCTATGAGTATCGGGATCGGCAGTATCAGCAATTTCGAATCGGCGTGTCATATTTTTGGGTATTAGAAAGAAAATAATTATTAAAATTTTAGAATTTTTTTATACATCTAGGCATAATTTTAAGTATTTCCTATGTTGTTTCTTAGTAGTTTTGATATTGAATTAAATACTAGTCACCCTTGTCGACTATTTTACCTGCAATAGATAAGTTTTCTTCTTTACATGCTTTTACAACTTTACTTCTATTTTACACGCTTGTTGATTGGTCTTTTTCGTTCAATTTTTTTTTTTGACGAATTGGCTGAAAAAGAGACCCAAATTTTAGTATCGATCAATATCGGTACATGTTGGTATTGGATAGGGACATGTCAAACCGTATCGATATTGGCCGTATCGGTAGATACCGCAAACTATGCTTCAAAGTTAAACCCTTTGATCTAACCAAGTGCCATAACCCTCTGATCTAACCAGGTGACATAATTAGTAAATATAAATTACCATTTATGAAATTCATAGAGAACGTTAATTTATTGATATGAATAAAACATGAGTCTTGATACATTTATAGGATCAAGTCGTGGCATCCTTCTTTAGCCCAAGCAATATGGGGCTAAAGTGAGATGTATAATTAGGACTAAAGTGAGGTATACAGTAATAATTAGGACTAAAGTGAGGTATACAGTAATAGTTTACTGATACTCTCCTGCAAGCTGGAGCATAGATATCAATCATTTCCATCTTGCACAACAATCGAGCAAACAAAGATGGAGGCGGTGGTTTAGTGAGGATATATGTCAGCTAAGCTAAAAAAGACATATTGTAGGACAACTTTCTTTTATGTTACTTTCTTCCGAATAAAGTGGCATTCTATCTCGATATGCTAAGTCTTCTCATGAAAGAGTGAATTCTCTACAATATGGTACACATCCATGTTGTCACAGTAGATAGCAACTTAAGAAGAGGGGGCACCTCCAGGATTTGTAAGGAGTGAGTTGAGCCAAATCAATTCAGAGACAACATGTCTCATGGCACTATATTTTACATTAGCACAAGAACAAGCAAATACATTCTGCTTCTCACACCTCCATGTGAACAAATTCTCTCACAAGAAGACAAGTTAACCACGGATAGAGCGACGATCATCAACTGATCCAGCAAAGTCAACATATGCAAAGGCTATGAGCGACAATGTATAAGGTATGTAGAGAAGGTCATGTCCAGGAGTTTTCTTTATGTAGCATAGAATTCTTTCAACAGCCTAAAGATGAGAGCTCAAATGATTCTACGTATACTAAATCACCGTAATCACAGCGTCGACAATGTTTGGACGAGTGAAAATAAGATAAATTAGCTTCCGAACTAATTGTCTATCACGTTCCGAGTCAGATAAATAAGGATGCGATCAAGAGCTAAATATGGATAGTTTGACTGTAAAGTCCATAGGTGTGTCTGATGGTTTGCACCCTAGAAATTTGTCTCGAATAAAAGATCCAACACATATTTGCGTTGAGAAAGCTACAATCATTCGGAACTCTACAATACCTCAATACCAAGAAAGTATCTCAATGACTCAATGTCCTTTGTATAAAAATGAGAGGCTATGTGTTCTTTATCCTTGGAAATGCCAGCAAAATTATCTTCAGTAATGATTATGTCATCCATATAAACAAGTAAGATGACTATGCCCTGAGACCTATGATATGTGAATAAGGACGTATATGAGTTGCTATAAACAAACCTAATTTGTTGCAAGACCTTGCTAAATTTGTTTAAAATGCACGTAGTGACTGTTTAGACCATATATTAACTTCTCTCTTTATTGAGGAATGCATTCTTCACATCTAATTGATGAAGACACAAATTCCTGAAAGTTGTCAAAGATATAAAAACTCAAACAAAAGTCAACTTAGCAACAAGTAAAAAAGTCTCAACATAATCCAACTCATACTCTTGGGTAAAGCCCTTAGTCGCTAAACGGACTTTGAGACAATCAACCGAGCCATCTGGATTTTGTTTAACAATAAATACCCTTACATTTGACCACCTTTTTGCATGGGGACAACAATACCAATGTTCAAGTCTGATTAGAGTACAGTGCACAAGTTCCTCAACCATAGCGATATGCCACCCTGGATGCTCAAGTGCTTCCTGGACAAATTAAGGAAGAACAATGACAAAAAAAAAACAAATATACAACCAGATGGAGTCAGGTGATCATAAAGGAGATTAGAAATATGATGGCGGTAGTACAAGAGCTCTTACCTTTGCGAAGAGCAATAGAAAGAGAAAGACCATCATATGAAGTTAGTGGAGGTGGAGGAGTAGGAACAAAAGACTGTGTACCCATATAAGAATCATCAGTGATATCCGAAGAAATAGTGACATATAGAGGAAAGACCTTGTCCTGAAGCCAATACATCTGAGAAAAGGGAACCAAAGAGTCCAAAGCCTATACATATGAGGGAGGAAAGACCTTGTCCTGAAGCCTATACATCTGGCGGTAGTACAAGGCCTTTCCGAAGAGCAATAGAAAGAGAAAGACCATCATATGAAGTTAGCAGAGGTGGAGGAGTAGGAACAAAAGACTGTGTACCTACAGAAGAATCACCAGTGATATCCGAAGAAATAGTGACATGTGGAGAAAAGACCTTGTCTTGAAGCCTATAACATCTGAGGAAAGGGAACCAAAGAGTCAGAAGCAGACCTAGGAGAGAGGAGAGAAATATGTGTATCAAGTTCAGAGGAAGGAACAAAAGAGAAATTGTAGAAAATGGAGATATAGACAGTATATCAGAAGCGAAATAGGCTTGATCATCGAGAAAAGTAACATCACAAAAGAGAACGACCTTCGAAATAGTGGGATCAAAACAAACATATCATTTATGTGTCCAAGAATAATCAAAAAATATCATATAGGTAGCTCGCAGATCAAGTTTATCCACCGGAGGTCCAAGATTATGGGTATAACAAAGACAACCAAAAAGCTTTGGAGCGACATGAATGGTTTACCCTACGGAAAGATGATAGAAAAAGAAGATTTGTTCTCAAGGACATAAGAGGACATGCGGTTAATATAAAAATAAGCAACTAAGACCGCAAAATTTCATAATTTCTTGGGAACATTCGTATGAATGAGGAGGATGTGAGCTACCTCAAGAAGGTGTTTATTATTACGTCCCGCAATACCATTCTGTAAAGGAATATACGAACATAAGTCTGTTGATGTATGAAATGAGTTTGACATAATACTTGAAACTCCTTCCTTACATACTCCCTAGGATTATCAGAGTAAAGAACCTTGATACAAACATCAAAAACATTAAAAAAAAAATAGTCATAAAGGTTTGAGAAGGAAAAAAAGACAAAAGATCGGACCTAGAAGAAAGAAGATATAACCATGTCATGCATGAATTATCACCAACAAAAGTGACAAAATATGTATAGCTATACACACTCGAAAACTTAAAGGAACCTCAAATATTACTATGAACCAAAGCAAAAGGTGAACCATGTCGTTTGTTAACTAGATGAAAAGAGGACAAATGATATTTTTCAAGAATACATGACTCACAACTACATTCAGATAATGATAAATTAGGTAATATAGTACGTAAGGAAGATTACGAATGATGTCCAAGTCTTCTATGCCACTAAATGTAAGGAGCATCAACTGATGTATTGGACATGATCTACGTAGTAAACGTCGCTATATGTTCATGCCCCCATTAATCCGTTGCTTCGTCAAAAGGTCATGTATCACAAAATGAGATGAATAAAATGTTGATGAACAATTAGAATCATGTGTAAGATGATGAATAGATAATAAATTATGATGCAGTGATAGAACAATAAAAGCATTTTTCAATTGTAAGGACGGAGCAAGCGATAAATCAACAGCACCAGAAACATTAGTAGTATAATCAACCGTAGAAATGAATTTATGAGGACTATAAGCAAGATTTGAGGACCCGTCATGAGATATATGGTTCGAGACGCTAAAATCAACAACCTATGAATGATGATGAAAATGGAGAGAGATATATTACGGAGTGGAAAGATTGGTAGGAGCTACAGAAGAGAGGAGTCAACGCAACTTGTCTCATTCATCATTGAGAAAAGGACATCTAATTACTAGGTGGAGAAGACAAAGGAGCAACAGTAAGGAAAGATGCATGTCTAGTAGTAGGTATATTATCAGGAGCAACAGTAAGGAAAGATGCAACAGTAAGGAAAGATGCATGTCTAGTAGTAGGCTAATCTCGAAGGATTAGATTTGTCAGAGGCTATGTTGGCTTTGCCAGAAGCTGTGAGCGAAAGCAGGCGCTTGATTCCCAAGTTACAGCCACAGAAAGGCCATGGCCGGAACAGCAGGAGGGATTTAGAGTTAGTTTCTCGACAAATTTTCATAACTCTAGTAGCATGAAATTCAGAAAAAACTTTTAGTTTATTAATGTGAATAAAACATGAGAAGCTTTGGTACGTTTATAGGAGCAAGTCATAACATCCTCCTTTAGCCCACACGATGTGGGACCAAAGTGAGGTATACATTAATAGTTAAGTAACAATTTACAAAGGTATCTTGCATGCCTAATTATTTCATAAGAGCAATTGGTATGAATAATAGTGGTCAACTAGGATGCTTGCTATATTAGTCGGTGTTCTAAATGGCGGTCGAGACGACCGCTCTCTGCACCGCTTTTGCCATAGACGGTGGAGTAGGCGGTCGACGACGGTTTGACGGCATAGGCGTAGGAGAGGCAGTGTAGCCGGACATCTATCTCGAAAAAAAAAGTTACATATTATATATATATATATATATATATATATATATATATATATATATATAAAAAGTGAAAGAAGAGGAAATGTCACAGTTTCTGAACTCTGAATGCTCTTTACTCTAATTTATAACTCATGTCAGTTGGGAGAATCAACTCCATATTCTGTAACAAAGACATTGTTAGTCTGAATAAACTTGAAATCCTCGAAATTACAGAAAAACTAAGCTTCTTAAAAAATTTATTTAGTGTTTTAACATACAGACAGAATGCCATACACACATAGGCAGGATATATTAGACGCCTAGGCGGACCCTCTCCGTCGCGCACTCATCTACTCCGTTTAGATGATATCAGTATATATAGGCACTGCAACTATAGATTTCTTTAGATATTTTCTTATAATCAAGGTTTAAAGTATCGGCCGATACCAATACGTATCGGCCGATACCGATACGTATCGGCCGTATCGGATCGGATTTGAAGGTGTCCGGTCCGATACTCGTAATAAAAATCGGTATCAGCCGATTCACAGTATAAATTGATGGTACCGATTCGTATCGGACGATACAAGCCTGATACGGACCGATACGAACTTACAGCAGTGGAAAGAGGGGTGAAATCCATAAGAAAAAAAAGTGGGAAAAAAATTAAAATTGCAGCAGTAAAAATTTCTCAATAATAGATATTAAAAAGCCTATAAATAAGTTCAACAATATGTAGAAAACTAGAAATTACCTATGTTAAATTTCCACAAAAATTCTCCAAACTAGAGGTGTCGTCGCCGTCGTCCCTTCTCCCGCCGTGGCCCTTCTCCCGCCTGTAGCTCCGGTCCCCATTTTTTTCCAAAAAAATCGAAAGGAGAGAAAGAACTGGCGGCTGCCATTCTCTCTCCTCTCGTATGTATATATTAGGGGTTAGGGTTAGAGGGCTAGACATGGGCCGGGTCTAAAAAGAAACTTGAAGCCCGCAAAAAAGAAGAAGCCTGCTCCTGAAAAATTTAAAGTGTCTTTTTGTATTTGCATTTAGCATATACATACTATATAACTAAGAAATTATATAACCATGTAAACTTCTAGCCATATTTATTTGTTATATATATAACATATTTATTTGTTATATATATATATATATATATATATATATATATATATATATATATAGCCATATTTATTTGTTATATATATATGTATCTTTTATTATTTTTATAACATATTTTTATATGTATATTTTTTATAACATAATTAACCCTTTTTGTATGGGAGTAATTTTAAATAACTATGTTAGAGTAACACTCATGAATCATATGGGAGGTCAGTGTAATTAACCATTTTTATATACTATGTTAGAATAATTTTAAAATGTTTAACTGTATTAATTATTTTTTACTACTAAATTTGCAGGATGACGCCAAAAAGTCGTATGCTAGAGGAAATGAATGTTGGTTGGAGTCATGCAAATGTATTCACGAAGTATCGTTTAATGTAAAAAAGAAGAAAAATATTGTTAGTTGTTAAGGACAAGTTTTGCATTGGAGGTAATATTTTTTATTATTGTATGTAACATTTTTTTACAAGTGTAATATTAGTGTAAGCAATGTTTTTATATGTGTAATATCATTGTATATAATTTATTATTACTATTGTATGTAACGTTTTTAATAACATTTGTAGGATAAAATAATGTAGCAAAAATGTCGTGCGCTTGCGAAATGGATGATGATTATGAATGAAACTAAATTTCATTGAATCTTTATTCTTTTACAAAAGTAAAAAATTATATATACAAATAATAATTATGGGTCTTGTGACTCTTAACATTTAAAGGAAGAAAAATTATATAATAATGTAAATCAGTCAGCAAAGGTGACTATTGTTTCATTCAATTATAATAAAAAAAAACACAAAATTACTTAAATAATACATAAATGTAGACTATTGTGTTTTTCTATTTTTCTACTAACTTATTAATTATTTAATATTGTCGATACTGTTGATACCAAAAAATCCGATACTCCGATCCGATACCGCCGATACTGTCGATACTGCCGATACCGATACTCATATAAATTGTCCGATACCGATACCGATACCGATACTTTGAACGTTGCTTTAATATGTAATCGGTACAGTAGAATAAGTTCAAATACAAATATGTAAGTAATATGTAGGTTATAGCTTCTGACATAATTAACACAATCAGACAAAGTTTCCCAAGTAAGAAAAAAGGTGGTTATGAGGGTAATCTGCTCAACATATCATATTTCCTATGGAAACTATCAGAGATGACATGCTATAATGGGTGGTAAATAACAAAAGATCTTTTGGTAAAAGATTAGTGGAAGTGGACGTTGACATGTTCCTTCCACTTTACTTTTAGCTCATCTTGGTGTGAAATTGTTCTGTTCTTCACGATGTCAGTTTATATTAGGTCTTTTATAGGTTACAATCTTTCGGATTCGATTTGCCACATTAGATTGCACTCTTTAACATGAACATCTTTGTTTAAGTCTAACTCTAAAATGTGATTCTCCTCCAAATACAAAAAGAAAGCCCAAAATGTACAAGGATTAGCCAAACGTCTTGTTTCAGATTTCACATCACATCCACTTTCCCCCAGTAATTACAGGAAACTTATTTGTCTAGTAGTTGTGCAAAGAATATTCACCTAGTACAGAACCTCAACAAAGAGTATCATATCAGCTGCTACAAAATAGATTTCAGGAGGAACTTTTAGGTATTTGTGGAGGGAGATCTGCCATTCTAGGTCTCATTTGTCTACTATAGGAATGCCCAGACTGCAAAAGAGGTACAACTTCTGGAAAAGGCAAATGAAATTGGTAAAACAGGTCAGCAGAGCAGCTGGTATTTCTAACCTTTCTCCTACCCAACAGCCAATGCACAAATTAGTGTTGGAGGTCTTCACACCTATGTAAATGAAGGTTAGAGAAAAAAATGTATCTCCGCCAAAACCTTCAAAAAAATTGTTTTAGGAAACAGTGCGAAACCAACACTTTTTTTATACAAAAAGTTTAGACTGTTAGTCTGATAAGTATGGCGAAGTAAAGGAAGAGAGACAAGGAAAAAATTTCCCCATGGTGAGATCTTTTGAAACCTCAACAGAAGTCAGTCCAAGTGATTAACAATGTCCCAAGCTACACATCCCATGAGGTTTCAGGATGTCTGGGCAGGAAAAGGGTCACAAAACTGGTAGTTATGGCTTCACTAATGCTTTCATTGTCCCAAAGATTGTTCACAGGGCTGGGTTGGAGTTCAAGGTCACAGCACAAATAGGAGAGCCTGATTATGAAGTGGACGTATTTATTTTGCGATAAACCGGGTAAGTACTTAACCAAGAGATCCTAATTAGTTCCCAACCAAAATTATGAAGGGAAGTGGTGATATCTGCTAATTTATATTAATCTTCCATATAGCACCGTGCACTCGGAGCTAGAAGAAAACTATCTGCATATGCAAACATCTTCCTCACTAACACCGAGAACGCCAATTCAGTCCCTCACGGATGAACGCTTGAACCAATGACTCATGACCTAAACGATAGTCGTGAATGAAGCCACCCAACTCCCCTTGTTCATACATCGTCTCAAACAAACAAGCGAAACAGCCGCCCAAGAGTGAGACCTCTCCTTTTAGGCCTTGACGCCTCGTTTGGTTCACGGAAAGGAAAGGAAATCAATTCCTTGGAGTTTCCTTTCCTTCGGGAAATTGCAATTCTCATCAATTTTTCCATGCGGTGTTTGGAAATGCCAAGGAAATTAGAAGGGAAAGTGAATCCTTACTGGGATGTATGGAACCCCCCCCCCCCCCCCCCCCCCCCCCACACACACACACAACAAAAAAAAATCCTTTCCATTGGGAATCACTTTCCTTTCCTCCTCAATTCCTTTGGCACACTAACTAACATTGGAAAGCAATGACTTTCCTTTCCCAACCCCATGACCACATGATTCTGCGAACCAAACGAGGCCTAATTGAATCAAAATCAACATCACCCATCTTTCCCGACACGATGACGGACGCAATCAGAATGAAAGCAAGAATGATGAGCCCCCGACAAGCACATCTGGGTCTATCGCGACCAAGTAAATTATGAAGATACTGGATTTTGTTAAAAAAAAGAGGGTTTTTCTTGCCGTGTTGCTATCCTATAAGCGCCTTCATCAACAGCAAGGTTCTTCTGCTCAACAGCTTGAATCCTTCATACAGTAGACACTCCAAAATTCGGAGCGGCGCTGGACACGTATCCGACACAGATACAATCAGAACACAGGTGGGACAGGATGAAATAGGTGCCGTGTCGAAACGGCGATCGAGACATACACAAGATGCTTGTGTTCCTCGAAATTGTTAGCCCCAATTAATCTACTCTGAAAGCAACGGGAAAATATTTTGGTACAAAGTGCACATCTTTCGAGAAATGGAAAAAAAAAGTGATGAAGAAATCGGTGACTCAATATACCCAGGGTCCATGTTGATAATGTCGCAGAGGTCGATGTTGACAGCCCAGTCGGGGCCGATCAGCATGTCGCTGGTCGCCCTCTCCGCGCAAGCAGACGCACTCTCCATCGCCTGCCGAAAAAGAAAAGAAAAAAAAACGTCAAGAATAGCCGACCAAAATTGGGAATTCCTCGACGGAACCCTAAAATTCTCTCGAGAGGGGCCGTCACCTCCGATCAGAGGAAACCCAAATGGGGTGGGGGGGGGGGGGGGGGGGGGGGGGGGGGGGGGGGGGGGGGGGGGGGGGGGGGGGGGGGGGGGGGGGGGGGGGGGGGGGGGGGGGGGGGGGGGGGGGGGGGGGGGGGGGGGGGGGGGGGGTGGGGGGGGGGGGGGGGGGGGGGGGGGGGGTAGGCCTCGGTATTTTTCATAGGAATAAAAAAAAGTAGGATTTCTGTCACGGAAAGTAGGATTTCTGTTACATTTTTTTTCAGTTGTTCGGTAAAACAGAAACTATCTTAGAAAAGAAAAACAAAATATAACAATATTATAATATATTCTTACTTTTTAAAATAAAAATAATATTATAAAAAATAAAATTAATGGTAAAATAAACAATGACACATGGTTATTTTGTCATAACTTTTGTAATAAATGTTGGAAAAGGAGGAAAAATCAATCCCATGGGTCTTGAGTGGAATCATATTCCCACTATTTTTTTTCTTGTCAGAAAATTGATTCTCAAGTTTGTGGCTACCAAACAAAGAAAAACAACTTTTTTTTCTTGGTTCCTTAAATCCGTGAACCAAATGGACCTTAGAGAACTTTACTGGGTGAAAATTAACATTGATCATAAAGATCTTTTGGTATCTGCATCCATCTCCAACTATGAGGATTAATCTCGACTCTCTCTCCATTTGGATTAACATGTCAAGGACCTTCCTATAAGCACATGTCAAAGATAAACAGGAGTTGGGTTGGCTTCACATTCTTATGCCGATATCACCTTTAAGTGTAGTTTTCTCTAAGAATAGTTTTATGGACGTACAAACCACTAAATCCGTTGTAGTCTAGTTGGTTAGGATACTCGGCTCTCACCCGAGAGACCCGGGTTCAAGTCCCGGCAACGGAATTTTTATTTAATTTCCTTTTTTTTTTCCCCACTGTTAAACATAAAAGATGAAATAATAAATTTATTTAAATTAAAAATGTCGACCACAGTGGGAGTCGAACCCACGACCTTCTGATCCGAAGTCAGACGCGCTAATCCACTGCGCTATGCGGTCATCTTGATCCAATAGTTTTTCATCTTGTTTTGTTGATTTTTTTTAGGGATATTTTGTAAAAACCTCCCCTAAATAATGGGCTAATTTGCGAAATACCCCCTAAAGATCTCGAATTGGTAAACCCCCTTTCCGTCAGACGCTGTTTGATTTTGGGTGACGTGGCAATCCGTGTGTGTTATTAAGTAAAAAATAAAAGTGTGACGAAAATACCCCGATCTCGGAGACGATCTGCAGCGTGGCCCTGTCGAGGGAGATGATGGTGTTCTCCCAGTGGGGCACTCGAAGGAGGCAACAGGGGGTGGCTGGAGGGGGGGTCCGTCGGGTGGGCGGCGATGGCGGTGACCTTGGCCTGTAGACGCGGGGGTCGGAGGGGTCCGACCAGTGGGAGGAGCCCACGTGGCGGCCGCTGGAGACGTCGTAGAAGTGGAGGCCGGGGGAGCGGAGGGATCCCGACCGCGGACACTCGGAGGAGGGAATAGGCGGCGGAGGGAGGTGACGTCGTCCAGGTGGGTGCGGACCGTGGAGAGGTAGGGAGGTTCGAGTCGTAGGAGGATCTGCCCCCCGTGGGCCAGCCAGGGATCCGTCCGGCGCGTCGGCGGAGAGGGGGCGGTGGGGAAGGGGTCGGCTTTGGGGAGTATGGTGGTGGAGAGGGAGGCGTCGATGCCGAGGAGCGGCGGGGGGGGGGGGGACATGGGACGGGGAATAACAGGCTGGGGGGGACATGGCTGCCGCCGACGTTCAGCTTCATCCTCCTCGGCTCCGAGGAGCCGGACGATCCCACGCCCTCCGCCGCCACAGTAGAAACGAAGCAATCCTCCGTTGTCGCGGTCGAGCGGCCGGCCCACCCGATCCCCCCTTCCAGATGAAGGACTTTTAGGAAAGGGTATTTTCGTCACACTTTTATTTTTACTTAATAACACACACGGATTGCCACGTCACCCAAAATCAAACAACGTCTTGACGGAAAGGGGGTTTTACCAATTCGAGATCTTTAGGGGGTATTTCGCAAATTAGCCCATTATTTAGGGGAGGTTTTACAAAATATCCCTTTTTTTTATTAGAGTCCCTTAAATCTTCTATATTTAGGCATGTTTGGTTTGCGGAATGGAAGGAAATGGAAATCAATTCTTTGGCATTTTTTTTCTTTGAAAAATTACAATTTTGTTGATTTTTCTTTCTGATGTTGAAAATGCCAAAGAATTTAGAAAGGAAAATGAATACTTCAATGTAGTAAAGTGATTCCTTGCTTGGAATGGTGGAATCACTTTCTCCCTTAATTTTTCTTCAATTAGGAATCACTTTTCTTTCCTCCTCAATTCCTTGGCACCCAAATATAGGAAAATAATCACTTTCCTTTCCCAATCCAATGATTCTGCGAACCAAACGAGGCCTTAGGGTTAGGTATTCAAATCTTTAATGTTGGGAAGAAATCATCCAAAATCGTATAAAATATTAGGCATATCCCTAATGAAAAATTTCTAAAATTGCTAGTTGGTAGAGTTTCTACATAAAAAAATTGCACCTACAAATAAATACTCCAATGGTTCTCCATTTCGACCATACGTGGCAACAAATATAATAATTAATTTAATGACGTAAGCCACAATAGTAATTGCTACGAGAGATGGTACATCCTAAATCAACGTACATATGATATAAATTGGATAAAAATTATGGTTGGAAGAAACTTTTCTAAAATGGACTTCTACCATAAAAATAGGAGAGGGAGAGAAACCCCCATTGGAGATTGGCCTTAGGTCCTCCAAATCATATAAGATATTGGATCCGGTAAGTGTTTATATTCTCAATATTGTTCTGAAAACTATTTGGTAATACCATCTCTTATTCAAAAATAAAGTTTTGAAAAACATGGGGGCTAGTGAGGATTATTATCGAGAGGTTATGGATACGAGATCAGATCTCGCAAAAAAACTCTGTGGGAGTTACTTTTTAGATAATGTTTATAATCTCTCTTTTAGTATTAATGCCAGGTATGCCTAAGGGTCTGCTTGGCATTTTTTTTTTCTTGAGTAACCTAAGGCTTTATTAATCAATCATTCAAATAATATGAGCTACACTTCCATTTGGAAGGAGACATTCAACAGCAAGAAGCTGAGTGATACACTCTGGCAGAAAAGCAAGAAAGGGCTCTGTTATATCCATTTGGAAGGAGGATTTGGCGAGGGTGTCAGCAACCGCATTGCCCGATCGTCCTATAAAATGAAATTCAATTGATAGATTCGCCGTGCACTTTGCTTGGATAGCGAGGATGAGATCTTGAAGTCGTCACGAGATGCTCGATTTGCTCATTGAAGGCTCTAATGGTCATTAGGGAATCTCCTTCAATAATATAATGCCTTGAATGGCTATCAGAGGATAGGTGTTTGGCGAGGAGGATGCCTTGATAAATAGCGTGAATCTCTGCTTGCAAGCTAATATCAGGACCGTGAACAAGATTATCTTGCCAGATCATAGCTCCAAGGAACTTGGAAGTGGAGTCTCTAGCTATGGCGGTTGCAGCTATGGAAGAGGGCGTTGTTGCTCCATCTACATTAATTTTGATGGTGTCGCTAGTTAGTGGATTCCAACGGGAAGGCCCAATGACCGTGTTCCGCAACGATTGAATCTCTTTGAGTTTATCTGCAGACTCCTCCATATATGTATGATGAATGGTGGTGGCTTGGTGGAGAATAGATTGCATCCTCGGAGCCACTTGTCGAAATATGCAGGAGCATCTGGCCTTCCATATAGCCTACGTAAGGACTGCCCCTAACTTGAATACCTCTTGAGCTTGCGGATCTAACAACCAGGAAGAGAGGAGAGTATGTATCTTGAAATGACTCAATTCTCAATCCCAACGGGCTTGCAAACCATATCTCTCGAGCGATCTGACAATGGATAAATAAATGGTCGACGTCTTCGTCATGAAGGAGACAAAAGGGACATGATTTATTAATCTTATCCACTCTCTTATTAATTGCAACAAGTATGGGAAGGACATTCTTCAGTAATCGCCAAATGAATGTCTGGATTCTTCGAGATAATCCGCGACCTGTCATAGTCCACGCCAGATCGTCGTATCTTCATCCAATGAGGAACAGCTGGGTTCATTCCGGCGAATGAACTCATAGAGAGACTTCGCGGAAAAAGAACCATTTTTCGAAATGTCCAGATCAGAGAGTCTTGACCGTCCCCTTTCTGAAGG